>CM076570.1:1205530356-1206132254 GCA_034641835.2 Pinus albicaulis | reverse complement strand
TACTTGAAAGATTTCCGAAACTTTTAAGTCCTTGGTTGGTTGGATTACTCAAACACTGAGCCACTTGCCCCATGCAAACACTTTCTAATGCAGGTCGTCCAATGTTTGGTCTAGCACAATAGGCTAATTAACAATGTCTGTTACTTGAAACATTTTCGAAACTTTTAAGTCCTTGGCTGGTTGGATTGCTCTAACACTGAGCCACTTGCCCCTTCATGAGGGACGCCCTTAAGGGTTCAACATAGATTTGTGTATTCCTATTTCCAACACCCTCGTCAGGCCACACTTTGGCTAAGGTCCCCTGGCTAACCTCAAGCAAAACTAGCTCTATCCCCGTCTTGAAAATTATACATGCTAAGATTTACCCCAAATTTTCCCTTGGCCAGTATGATGTTGTACTACTGAGCTACATGCCCCTTCATTGTGGGCATCATTAATGGTTCGACCTAGATGTACGAATTGCTATCTCCAACAAAGAAAACACCTAATTTGGAAGTAAAGCATCAAAACTAAACGAAAGAGAATGTATAATGAACAAAGTTTTTATGCCAACATTCTACCATATTCCAAAGTTGTCATGTTTGACTTCTAAGTCATTTATATAGATTTTAATCATTGCTTTACGTTTAATTGAGTATAATTGCAGCCCAAATCGTTTCATATTTAATCATCCCTGAATTAGGTGTGCTCATGCTCCTAAGTCATGACTTTTGGACCTGTGTGTGGAAGTGCTCGTTACTCTGTTTCCAAAGGTTTTGAAAGTGGTCATTTCAAAAGTCATCCCCGTTTCCAAATGTTGTCCTTACCCTATTTCAGGCAACTAAGACTTCGAAATATTGTGCTCTTGGTTGAATCGAAAATTTTATTTGCATATTAAAGACTGGGAATCCAAAAGGAAAAAGTGGTTCCATTTAAAGATATGTGCAACCTAAATTATCCAAATTCTTTTTATTACACTCCATCCATCTATTTCGTTGCAGTATTCCTAGTCCTTTAGTATTCAATTATAACTCTATAAAATCAAGATGGTCATCCATATTCAAAGGCTTCTGCTTTTCTTTGCGTTACCTTTTAATAAGGATTTCTATTTCCAAGTAATTCAACTACCAAAGGTAGTACATGCGAGTAGAGAAGTAATTCAACTACCAATTCTTCTCCTACCTAGTACATGCTTTGATAGATTATATCAAAAGTCTTACCAATACAATAACATTGATTGTTGTATGTGGACATTTTTGTTCAGGATGGTCCATTACATAATCAAGATGAGGAGCTGGATCATGCAATTGCACTTTCTCTTTCCGAAGAACTAACCAAACCAAATGGTATATGATGGCAATTTCGTTTTTTTACAGTTACTTTTAGTTTAATTATATCATTTAGCTCGATGCTTTTCATATATTCAACTAAAATTTTGTTGCTTAACAAGACTTTGTCATTTTCATGTTTTAGTGAAACTGTTTATAGTTTGATACTCTCATACAACCTTTATCAAGTTACATGCACCCTCATTAGAAAAAACAAGAGAATTTTGCTTGCCATGACTATCTTTCTTTGTCATTGTTGACTTAAGAAAGTCTTTTAGCTAAGAAACTAGTTTCAAGGTTATGGCATAACTTGTCATATAAATTGAACAGAAGTTATATCCAAAATGTTAACTTGTAAACTACTTAGCTGGTTTTAGGGTTTCCATTTAAAATCTACTTCGGTTTGAACTTTGAATGAGTTGTTCCATAGACTTGAATATTAAGAGATTTTGGTGTAAGGATTAAAAATTAGCTTGTAAGGCCTCTCAGTGATTCATTTATTTTATCTGAATATAACATTTACTATTAAATTAGAACCACTCGGCACAAATACGTCACAGATCAAGATCATACTTTGTAGAGTGTCGTAGAATAAAAATAGGAGCAAGGACACTGAATTCTTTCAGTTTTCTTGGTTTTTATTCCTTTGGTGTATCTTTTCACCTTTAGGGGCAATTGCTAGTTTAAAGTCTAATTCTTTAAAGGGTGCTAGCTCAATGGAAGAGCACCTGCTTTACAAGCAGGAGGTTGGTGGTTCGATTCCATCGTGCCCTGATATTCATATATAGGGAATGACGAAGATCAGTTTTTGGTGACGGATGCTCTTTTGACCATCACCAATGAGTTTATGGTGACTTTTTTCAACTCTCACCAAAATATGAAATGGTGATGGTCAACGAATGCCACCATATATACACATCAATCGTGACGACCATTAAAGGTCCGTCACCATAAATCATTGTTGTTGATATGAAATGGTGAGGGTCACTGTTTGTCATTATAGTCATTATTCGTGACGGACCTTGATGTCACCAATGAGTTTATGGTGACGGTCAATGAACGTCGCCATATATATATGCACCAATAGTGACGGCCATGAAAGGTCCATCACAAAAAATCGTTGATGTTCATATGAAATGGTGACGGTCACTATCTGTCATTATAATCAATATTCGTGACGGACCTTGAATGTCACCACAACACATACTTTCGGTGACGCCACCTTTGGTGACGTTCAGTTTTTTGGTGACAGAGGCTATTGTCCGTCACCATTGCTCATATGAAATGGTGACGGTCACTATCCGTCACTATAAATCATTATTGGTGATGGACCTTGAATGTCACCACAACACCTATACTTTTGGCGACGCCACCTTTGGTGACGTTCAGTTTTTTGGTGACGGTTGCTATTGTCCGTCACCATTGCTCATATGAAATGGTGACGGTTACTATTCGTCACTATAAATCATTATTGGTGACGGACCTTGAATGTCACCACAACACCTATACTTTCGGCGACGCCACCTTTGGTGACGTTCAGTTTTTGGTGACGAAGGCTCTTTTGACCCTCACCAATGAGCTTATGGTGACCATTTTCGCCCCTCACCAATGTGCTTTTTTCTTGTAGTGTCGCATGCTTGATCTTGTATAATACCCATATGTGTGAATGGACTGGAGAGGGTTTCATAACATACTATTTACTAAATATGAGCCACCAAATGATAGAGGTAGAGTTATCCTTATGTTTTGATAAAAATAGTTACATACTTGTTTTGTCTTAGAAAATTTATATACATGTAAACTTCTGGTAAAATATGTGTTGTTTTTGTTGATATGCCTCAACGGTTTTGGGTGAACACTTCACCCATATTCAAGGACATAAATCCTAACTGATGATGCAAAGAGTGCCTTGAAAAATAGAGGATGTAGTTAGAATATAACCATTAGGGTAGGTGAATGATGAGACCGTTGAAATTAATTATGAATATAATAATTAATAGGAACCTTTGAACTCAAATTAAAAATAATTAATTTATAGGGTTATTAATGAAGTAAAATAAGGAATGTTGAAATTAGCGAAAAAGGTTATTCCTTGTTTTGTGCATTAATTCAAGGACTCAAAGTCGAGTTCCTAAAATTTAGGAGTTTCCCTAAAAATTAGGAGTGCATGAGGTAGTTAACTGATGTGTGGAAGTTGAAGGTCAAGTTTTTATGTTCTAGTGAGTTAGTTTGCAAACTAAAGAACAAGTGGAGTTAGACTCCTAAATTTTAGGAGGAACTAGTTAACAAGTTGTGTTAACTATTGTTAACTAGAAAAGCACCAGTTTGAATTTTTTTTTTTGTCGGTCAAAGTCTATTTTATATTATCATATCGAAATTTACATCAAACAACATCCTTTCTTTGATACATATAGGAAAATCGATAGGAAAAAAAGGCCATAAGTTTCTTGGGTGCATGCCAAGGCATACAGTGCCATTGGTTATTATCAGAACAAAACTAAAAAAAAACCCGTGGGTAAATAGCTTCATGGAGTTGGATTGAGAGGGCCTGTTGGTGGACGAACAAAAAAAACATCATGATTATGCACATGGTATTCAATATGATCAACTTGGATCTCTAATGCTCGGAGGTGGTCGTGATAGCGCCTCAGCTGATGATGCAAACTCTCCAGAGCATCTAGAGTCTCATTTTGTAGATGTTGAATGAAATTGATATAGGGAATGAGTTTGTTACGATCCTCATGCATTTTTTCCCTCATGGTGTCCAGGTTGATCTCAATTTGTTGAATTTGAACTCAGATGTTGTCTAGGGTGGCCAGAGCTTCCAGTTACCTAGGTGATTGTGCTAGAGAAAATAGCCATGACAACCACTGAATGCTGGCTCTCAGTGGATTCTGAGTTCAGGATTAGGTCCCCGTTCGATCCACGTGCTTCCATCCCTTGACCAAATATTCCTTTGTGTGCACGACCTCGATTTCATGGAATGAGCTTCGCGACCCCACTCCAGCTTGCCTCTGTGTTAAAAATCCAATTTTCGGTGGGTTGAGTAGCTCGTAGTCCAGCACTACTGTCCCCGAAGCCACTAGTACCCATCCATCCACCTGCTCCCAAACCAACACAAGAGACTGCCACCAAACCACTAGTGAATTCCTTACTACTCTCGGAGGCAGAGATGAACCACCGCCATCTGAAATATGAAACCGCTAGAAAGCCAGGAGGACCTCTGAGCCTGAACCAACACCGCACATAGGTTGGATCCTTTGTCTTCGCAACCTCGTCCTCCACTATAGACCAGAAGGACCACATAAGCCACGCACCTGAAAAAACCTTTCCCACTGGTAAGAAAAACACAATTGTCTTCCCATCACCTTGTTTCTCCTCCAACTCCTCACTTCTAGGATCCCACAGGTCATGGAACCACCATCCCCATTTCCCTGTCTCCCGCGTCTTCCATCACGCCTCCTATTGTCGAAGCTGAAGCTGAAGCTTGAGAGCCAGCACCTGTGCACAGAGAGAAGTTGTCTGACAAGCATCCACCATCGCCCAAACCTTCATACTGCTCGCCTACTCTCCCAAACACCAGATTAACGCACGTCATCTGCCACGAGACCTCACATCTCAAGGGCTCATAACGTTAAAGCATGGGATTTAATGACTCCTGGTGGCGCATGGTGTGAGGTCTGTCGAGCTCGCACTACCAGCTCCCAGATGTCCATCAGACATGACACCCCCATCGGGGAAAGCACCAGTTCGACTTTCCAAACATAGAAATCAATAGTTTTAACCATTCCAATTTCCTTTAAAAGAAGGAATGAAGGCACAGACCAAACAATAGGAAGCACAAGGTTTTGAGTGGATCTTGTGAGAGAAGGTGAACAAGTCTAGGAAAGGATTTTTGGCATTGGAGAAGGACGGATTCCTTGGGTAAGGAAGCATAGGTTTCAAGCTTAGATTAAGAATGAAAAACAAGGTTGTTTTTAGATTGAAACATTTGTATTGTAAGATATCTAATACTCAATTTTCTGCAACAAATTCTCAATAATCAAGCAAAGGGGTTTCCTCGTTGGGTTCCGTGTAAAAAATGTGTTGTTCAATTTTGTGATTATGCCTTTATTTTTGTTCCTATTTCCACTACAAATCGAGTAGAGAAATTATATGTTTGTAAGAAAAGAAAGTGATTTTCATATTTTTCTTATTAACAGATTGGAATTTCATATATTTTCGACAATGACTAAATTTTGTATTAATGAAAATGGTAAAAATTAAAGCAAGTCAAGTAATCCAATTGATAATAGGTCAAATAATTAGATTAAATTAGTATTTAATTTGTTAAGAATCATAAATTAATAATAATAATAATAATAACAAGTCAAAATTTATATTAACTTAGTATTAATGTTTTTGGAGCTAAAAAATATTTTTAATTA
Organism: Pinus albicaulis; assembly: GCA_034641835.2. Taxonomy (NCBI): domain Eukaryota; kingdom Viridiplantae; phylum Streptophyta; class Pinopsida; order Pinales; family Pinaceae; genus Pinus; species Pinus albicaulis. Next base: position 1,206,126,520 of record CM076570.1, on the reverse strand, counting down.
CGGGTATACGATCATAAATTAGATACTGAAAAAATTAAAAATAAAATGAATAAGAATACAATATTATTTATAATTAATTAGTTATACTGAGTTAAAGTGAGATTTGTTTTGGTTAAAATAGAATTAACATGGAATTGATGAATTAAATTAAGATTTAAATATTTTTTATTTAGGTCAAGAAGATTTAAATATTATACAAAAATATTTATGAAATTGGAATAAATTAAGATATATTAAGATTAAAATAGAATAGAATATAAATAAATATAAAAAACAAAAAGGAATAATATTATTTAAGTAATAGAGACTGAAATAAGAATTAGATAAATTTAAAGAAAATATTACCATTAAATTTAATACTTTGAGGAAGAAAAGTGGAATTGAAACCTTAAATTTATTAATTGATTGGAAAGAAAGGAAAAAATAATTGAACAAGAGGGATGAGAAGCTAGAGAGAAAGAGATAGGAAAAAGAGGAAGAAAGGAAAAAAAAAGGGGGTGGGGATGGGGGCTCGTGGGTGTTTCAAGAATGGTTGGGACTAATATTAGTGTTAGAAGTGTTGAGATTAGAGTTAAAAAAATGGAAAGTGGGTTTCCAAGAAGGACTTACCTGATATCCATCTTCCAGATTAAAGTTGTTAGGGTTATTTTCAATTTCTGGGGCTTCCTTAATGACACGGCTGGAGTGGAAGGAGGTAGAGGCCAAGATTTTTGTTTTATCAAAACAAATTAGATGCTTCCTATTGTGATAGTGTTCAAATATGACATATTTGTCAATGAAATTATTAATAATAATGATTTTCGATTCTTAATGGATTAAATACTAATTTACTTTAATTATTTGACCTACTATCAATTAGATTAGTTGAATTGCTTTCATTTTGATCATTTTTATGAATACAACTTTTATTCCTAATTTGACTTCATTAATAGCCATTTAAATTAATTCTTTTAGTTTGAGTTCAAAATTTTCTATTAATTATAATATTCATAATTAATTCAATAATCTCATCATTTTCACCTACCCTAATGGTTATATTCTTACTCCATCCTCTATTTATCAAGGCCTGGAAATATTCCCATCATAAGCTAAACTTTATGTCCTTGAAGATGGGTGAAGTGTTCACTCGACACATTGAGCATATAAATGAAAACAAAATTTATTTTACCAAAAATTTTCATCAACATCAAGTTATTGCTGTGAAAATATTCATGCTAGAATAATACACATGTAATTTTGTAACATTTTTTTTGAAGCATTTGATTAATTATTATTTACTATTTTGCAGATATAGGAACATAGTTTGGGAAATAACATCCCTAATAGGATGAGGTGATCAACAACCTCCAACACATAGAACTTCCTTGCCACATAGTTTAAATCATAGGGTCCACACTAAGTTGATGGTTGACATATGTGATATATTTTTTAGGGAGGGAGTGACATTTATACACGCGAGAGATCTCTTATAGGTCTCAAAGTTGACATAGGTCTGCCACACACTTCCTCAAGACATGATATTTTTAATGCATCATGATTTCAATGCCCTCAACTTCATTGGGAGTTTGAGGGATCATGCTCAGTCCATGTCATCTTCTAAGGATGATTCTCTAAGTCCCTCTCATGATTCTCCACCACCTAGTACCCCACATCATTATTCTCCACCACCCGATCCTCCACATCATGCTTCTCCACCACCCATACCTTCAAATCGTGATTTTGCACCACCTAATCCTTCAACAAACCCACTATCATCCCCTCATTCTCCTACACATGCATCACTAGCTATAACATCCACTCATCCTCTTTCACCTCCTCCACATAAGTTACAAGTGGTACCATTTGCCAATCCACCTCCTCTTTCTATTGCTTCTCCTCCACATGTGTCACCATTGGCACCATCCATCATTACACTTGTCCTCGACATGTGTAACCATTTGAGCCATTTATTGATCCATCCATTGATTTCTTCAGATCTTGTGGTGAACCTAGCTAGTAGCGGTACTCTACATAATATATTGGTTGATGGATATTTGACTGAAGATGTATATATGGCATGTTTATTGATTATGATGAAATGCTTATTTATTATGATAAGATAATATATTGACATGTATATTTTTTTATCTATACTATATTTTTTTCTATTATGTTGATGTTTTCATTTTTTAATTTATAAAATATATTTTGAGTATGATAATTACTAACATTGATAATGATTTATCTATTTTTAAATTATTTTTGTTCCTTTTTTCCAAGTGAAAAAATCATATTATTGGTATGAAAAATATGTACATTTCTTGTCATAATATCTAACATCTAGTATCATCCTCGATCATCCATAGAAACATAAAAAAATTATAGCCAAAGCATTCCAACATTCTACCAAAATGTGAATCATATGATGTCTCTACATCAAATAAAAGAAAAAAAAATAGTACTAGAAGGAGACATTTGTCGTCATGTATTTCCCTTTATTCTCCATTTGCAAGCTTGTAAATTCCTACCAAAAAATTGGGAAGGGCGAGAGATTTTGAAAGTCTATCCACTACCATGTTGAGCGAACATAGAATATGACATAAAGTGACATGTTCAAAGGAATTTTCCATAGATTTGATGTTTGAAAAAAAAGTTTCAAAACCAAGAACGTTTGCAGTAGCCTTTTTTTTTTCCCAATCAATGACTAGTTTTGAATCACCCAAAACTTGTAATATAGAAAGGCCTTTTTTCTAAGCCATTTCTAGGAGAAACCATAGGGATGAAATTTAGCTTTTTTATTTGATCCTTTACTGGGGGAATGGTTACAATAGATGAAGTAAGTGAGAAAAAAATATAGAGCTACCCTAATGATGCATCAAGGGGGGTAGCCTTGATTGGCACCATTGAAAAATCCCCAAGGATTTTGACAGTCAATTTCTGGCACGACAAGCAACTGAGGATTTTTTGGATTCAACTCCAATTTGAACACTTGAGTGAGGGTTTCCACTATTTATTCAAACCTATCCAAAGATATTTCATTGTATTTAAATATAGCTATATTCCAAGCACACCAAATATAGACAACCAATAGACATGCAAGAGCTTTAAAAGAAACCATTATTTATCCTGTGATTTGAATATGGGAAAACTTTTTATTTCTATGCAAGCTCCCTCATCAGTATTAAAAATGTGTTTAAGGATCGACTCAAGTCAACCATTTGTGAAGGGGTTTATTGTGTGTTTCATGTGTTTTTGATGATCAAATTATGAGTTAATTAAAAATTAAAAACTCATATACAACAAATGAAATGAAAAAACTTAACTCACATCAATCACATAACACACTGGATGATAATGGAGTTCACCCATCCTAGGCTACATCTCCATGGACCTGCTTTAACTAGCTAGGACCTCTTGGGATTAAGAGTAAAATGTCTGATTACAAGAACTAGTATTGCTCGAATGGATTTTTTGGCTATTCCATTAGCTTCAGAACACTCAAATACCCCAAAAATGACTATTCAACCTCTGAATTTGGTTACTAGTTCCTCTAGGCTTGACCTCCCATATTGGTGGCCATGGGCTTGTTTAATCTCCAAAGTGACAACATCACCTTCAAATGTGCTCCAACGCCTCTGTAAATTGTACCACTATGTTTAGAGCATCAAATACATCAAAAATTGACTATTCATTCACTCCATTTGGCCTTCCGTTGATCTGGGCATGGCCTTCCCTCCTGGTGGCCCTAGGCTTCAAAATTCTTCATGTGAGTGAAAATACATGTAGATTTGCTCCATTGCCTCTACAATATATTCCAATGGATTCATATCATGCCAATCTACTATGAATGACTATTCCTGAGCCAAAATTGGTCGAAAATTGCTCAAGATAAGCCTCATTAAAATTTCCCCTAAATTATGCCTCTAAATATGGAAAATTGCCAGTTAGCTTTGCCAAAGTTGGCAAGTCCGCCGAAAATGGAGGGACCTCCAAAATTTCCACCAGAATAAGTGTGGTTTAATTTAGGCTAACTGTGGATTAACATGCACTAAACCACAATTATTGGGGCACTTAATACGTGGGCACATGGCGCAATCATGTGGAGGAGAGGTGGCCCGCGGGGTTGACCCCCTCTGCTCCTCCATTCAGTTCCACACACAGCTCAAATAGAATTTCAGGCGCCAAAATTTCGAGTCCTAAGTTTGTGGTGTATTGACAATGGGCGGTAGTGATGGGGGTAGATCACGGGGTCGAACCCTGACCTCGCCCCTCCATGCGCGTTCTTGCAAACAACTCCACATGTGTATTGCAAACAGACTTTGCATATATTAACACACTCCACCATTGGACTTTGCACCAATGTGTATACCATGGAATTTATTACATATATGCCTCCAACCTTTACGTTTGCAATAATTCCACATTAAAATATATGCCAACGTAATAACAATTGAAATTTGGGTTAATAACAATATCTGAAATTTAATTAATTATTAAGGTTTGAAAATTTAATATTATTATATCTATAAATATAATAATATAATATATGGTATTTAAAATCATATAATATATATATATATATATATATATATATTAACCCAACCTTAATACATTAAAAAAAATAATTTCCAACACATGAATTCATCATGAACCCACATTCAACCTTGGAGGACATTGGACAATTTTTACCTTCACAAACAAAATTAGTGAATCCAATTGTGACACTTGTCACATTCTGATTGGAAAAAAACTGAAGAAGATTCTCTGCATGCTGACTGGGCTGCCATGTCATCAATTGTACCTGTTCTGCAATAATTTTTTTTAAATTTCCTGTTATGAATGACAATGAGAAAACCTTAACTCCTTCATTCGAACTCTATTTTCAACAAACGAGTTGCGTTGGATTCCTTACGATGGGCCGGCCACTGTCATTCTAGTTTGGTGCAATTCTGAGCACTTTAATTTTTGAGCTAATTTTTTCCCCTGATCTAGATTCTGATCACACCTTCCCACTGACATGCTTTTGGACCCACAAAAGCTGGTTATCTCATGAGAGTTGAGTACTCTTTTGTTGCCCAAGTTCTATCATCTTTATTCTACTTGGTAACTTCACCATGAAAACCACTTGGTCATTGACATGCCTTGCCTTGCCTTGCAAATGGCTTGGTTCTTCAACCGTTGTTCTCCTTTTGCTGTTGACCCAATCCAACACTTGTTGGCTGCTCACTGATATAACACTTTTGCTGTACCAAATCAATTCCTCGATGCCTTACCACTGGAAATACCATTCCTCCTTTGCAATAAGTGAACTACAGCAATGAGTTCCAACATCAGTAAAAATAAGAAAAGAAATGACCATTATTTTACCTCCACGGTTCCAAATTCCACATCTGGAAGAATAAATTTTCCATCTCCTTTACTTCTTGGCGTCAACACATAAAATGGTCTACAATGCATACAAAATTTGTTTGACATCTTATCACAAACACACATCATGCAAGAAACAACTTGATGACATATCCTCTTGCTCCTTCAAAGCAACTAATTTCACATCATGTGAACATCGCCATGTATTCTCACATCTTGGTGTAAAAATTCATCGACCAAACACAAGTTGACAAAACATGCCTCTTCAAACAAATGATTCTCAATTCAAGCATAATCATGTGTAATAACTTCACGATTCTTTTGCCAAATAAAAAAAAATTCACATCTCATGAACAATTCGTCAACATCTCCTCTTCATATTTGGAGACAAAATCAACTCTTTCGAGTCGATATGCCCTGCATGTAATGTGCAATCAACCAACACATGTCGACACTTGTGCATGTGCAAATGAAAAACACTCTCAAGTTGACAACATACATGTTAAAAAAAGCAATCGACCAACACAATTCATTTACTCATGCATGTTCAAGCACAATGAAACTGTCAAAATTCTATTGTTCATACACACAAATCTCATGCATGTATACAATTCTTCAACTCTAGCACAAGTACAATCATAAGTACAAGAAATACATTCATATGTACATGTACTTAAAGCTGAAATGAACAAATTTTGCTGCAATAAAGTGTGTTAACATACTCCACTTTCCATCACCTTATTGGCATAAACATGCAACATGCATTTCATTGGAAAAGAAATTCATCAACATCAAAAGAAATTCAAAGCCCTAATTGGATAATAAATCTAACCATCTCTTACCAAACTATTTCAATGGAGCTTCTTTCAGCTGCACATCATCATCATTTGAATCATATTGACCCACATCAATTATGGAATTTTCTTTTCCATTCTTGGCATTCTCTTTCTCCACCTTCTTCAAATGTCGTGGATGACTTGTTGGATACAAATTCCAACACTTGTCTACAAGATGACCTTACTTATGGCAATGAGTGAAAAACAATTGCATCTTCTTTTCAGTGTGGTTTGCTTTGTCTTTGGTTTTCTGCCTCCTTTTCTTTAAAAGTTTCTTGTGCATGGCTATCTTCTTCCAACATCTTGACACATTATGGTTATTCAAACCACAAAAGGAAAATGCAAAATTTCTCCAAATATTATGTGACAATTTTCCATGTTTATCATAATCAAAAGCAACTTGATTAAAAGCAGATTTATACCTCAAACATCCACCTTCATCATCTTCTTGAGGAGGTGAATTTGATGAGGTAATATCTCTATTGGGAATGCCAACAATGCATTCAATGTATGTAGAGACTTCAACATCCTCTTGTTCTCCATTTCCATTGGCTGCATGCTTATGAGCACCTTCTTGCAAAGTGGGTGTAAAAATTTTGCATTCCTCATTAACAAAATCTTCACAAGATTGAGGTAATGAATATGAAATGAAAGTCCTTCTTGGAATACCTTCATGTGCCTCCTTGGCTTTAGAGATTTCTCCATCATGTTGTCCATAACCAAGACCCAAATACTTAGGCCTTCCTCAACAACAAATGGCTCAACTATGCCTTGTGCATGTTTTTCTAATCCTTTACCTTCGTAGCCCATCTTCATCAGTAATTTGGACCCTATTCATGTTGTCCATAACCAAGACCCAAATACTTAGGCCTTCCTTAACAACAAATGGCTCAACTATGCCTTGTGCATGTTTGCCTAATCCTTTACCTTCGTAGCCCATCTTCATCAGTAATTTGGACCCTATTCATCTAATGTGTCTTTCAAAAACACCTACACATTCATCTTGAGAGGAAATTGAAGATAAACTTGAATACATACCTCTTTTTTAAGCGCATGCTTGGCTAAGGCTTCCTTGGCAACATGGAGCTGAGTCTCCATCTCATGCATCTTTTCAAGGTTCTCATTTGCAATATGGAGCAGAGTCTCCATCTCATGCAAATTTTCAAGAAGCTCTTGCTTCTCCTCCTTCATGGCAATCAACTACTCTTGAAGTTTAATTCTCTCCCTCTTATATTCATACTTCTCTTGCATCCTATCAATCATGATGTAGAGTTTCTGTAACAACTCTTTATCAAAGAGTTTTGTTAACGAATATTGAAAAGAAGCACCACTTAAAGAAGCTGCCATCATACATGCAATGAATACAAATATTCTTTGTTGTGATTTCAGACATTAGATCTCAATTTTGACCTTCTCCTTCACACATAAACTTGGCAAACTATTAAATTCTCCTTGCAAAAATTCAACAACCAATAGCTATAGAAGAATTAGCTAACCTTGGCTAAAATGAGCGAAAATTTTTCTTTGATACCAACTTGATCTAAATATGAGAAAACTTGTTATTGGTATGCAAGCTCCCTCATCATTATTAAAAATGTGTTTAAGGATTAGCTCAAGTCAACCATTTGTGAAGGTGTTTATTGTGTGTTTCATGTGTTTTTTATAATCAAATTATGAGTTAATTAACAATTAAAAACACATATACAAAAAATGAAATGTAGAAACATAACTCACAAAAATCACATAACACAATGGATGATAATGTAGTTCACCCCTCCTGGGCTACATCTCCATGGACCTACTTTAAATAGCTAGGCCCTCTTGGGATTAAGATTAAAATGTCTGATTACAAGCACCGGTATTGCTCCAATGGATTTTATGACTATTCCATTGGCTTCAGAGCACTCAAATACCCAAAAAATGACTATTAAACCTCTGAATTTGGTTTCCATCTCCTCTAGGCTTGACCTCCCATATTGGTGGCCAGGGTCTTATTTAATCTCCAATGTGACAAAAGCACCTTCAGATGTGCTCCAACGCCTTTGAAAACTATACCATTGTGTTCAGAGCATCAATACATCAAAAATTATCTATTCATTCACTCCATTTTGCATTCATCTGATCTGGGCATGGCCTTCCCTTCTAGTGGCCCTAGGCTTCAAAATTATTCAAGTGACAAAAAACATCTGTATATTTTCTCCATTATCTCTGTAAGATGTTCTAAAATATTCATAGCATGTCAATCTGCTAGGAATGACTATTCATGAGCCAAAATTGGTCGAAAATTTCTCAAGATAGGCCTCATTAAAGTTTCACCTAGGTTCTGCCTCTAAATATGGAAAACTTCCAATTAGCTCCACCAAAGTTGGCAAGTCTGCCAAAAATGGAGGGACCACCAAAACTTTCGCCAACATAAGCACAGTTTAATCAAGGCTAACTATGGGTTAACGTGCACTAAACCACAATTACTAGGGCGCTTAAGACCTGGGCACATGGCATGGTCATGTGGAGGAGGGTTGGCCCCCTCCGCTCCTCTATTTGATTCTGCACGCAACACAAATAGAATTTCAGGCACCAACCTTTCAAGTCTTAAGTCTATGGTGTATTGGAAATGGGCAGTAGTGTTGGGGGGGAGGGCACGGGGTCGAACCCTAACCTCGCCCCTCCATGCACGTTTTTTCAAATAACTCCATATTTGTATTGCAAATGGACTTTGCATATATTAACACACTCCACCATTGGAATTTGCACCAATGTTTATACCATGAAATTTATTACATATATGCCTCCAAACTTTATGTTTGGAAAAATTCCACATTAAAATATATGCCAATGTAATAACATTTGAAATTTGGGTTAATAATAATATGCGGAATTTAATTAATTATTAAGGTTTGAAAATTGAAGATTATTATATATATAAATATAATAATATAATATATGATATTTAAAATCATATATATATATATATACACACACACACACACACACACATTAACCCAACCTTAATACATTAAAAAAAATAATTTCCAGCACATGAATTCATCATGAACCCACATTCAACCTTGGAGGACATTGGAAATTTTTTACCTTCACAAACCAAACTGGTGAATCCAATTGTGACACTTGTCACAGTCCCATTGGAAAAAAAATGAATAAGATTCTCTACATGCTGGCTGGACTACCATGTCATCATCTGTACCTGTTCTGCAATATTTTTTAAAAAATTTGCTTGTTTTTTAACAGCGATCAACAGACCATAACTCCTTCATCCGAACTCAGTTTTCAACAAAACGAGTTGCATTGGATTCCTTGCAACAGGACGGTTGTTTTCATTCTAATTTGTTGCAATTCTGAGAACTTTAATTTTTGAGCTAAATTTTGCCCCTGATCTAGATTCCTATCATCCTGCCACCAAAATTTGTAAGCATGACCAAAGCAAGAGCCCCACCACCTTGTTTTAAATATTGGCCATAAAAAATAAACCACTTGAGCTACATAAGAACAATGTAAAAGGAGATGATTGTGTGTTTTCCCCTAAGATGTGCAAAGGGATCATAGGTTTGTCCTGTGACATCCCCTCTTTTAAAGATTATCCCACATAAGTAATTTTTTTGAGATATCTAGTCAGAAATTTAGCTTAAATTTCTAAGGTGCATGCCAACTCAAGATCATGAGTCACATAGTTCTGATCATGCTCATTCAAAATCCTTGATTTATAACAAACCACCTTCCCTTCCTCCATCATGAATCTTCCAAGTACTTCCTTGCAAGCATATTTACAAACCACAAAATCCTTATCAAGATCTACAATGTTCAAAAATAGATCATTTGTAAGAAAATTCTTCAATTGATCATGCACATTCCTCAGTCCATTCAAAATTATTATGTTTCCTTTGCAAATGTGTAATATGGTAACCAATCTTAGCGAAGTTCTTGATAAACCTCTTGTAATAACATGTTAATCCCATGAATGGTTGCTAATACCATGAATGATCTGACTTCATACACATTCCTTGGATTGGACCTCTCCCTGATATCTTTAATATTTTCCGGATCCACTGTTATCCCCTCCTTGGAAACAACATGTCCCAAGTAAGGAACCATAAAAGGGAGACCAATTATGATAGAGGACCAATTATGTCCCCAAACATGGGTGAAGTGTTCACCCAAAAATTTGAGCATATCAATGAAAAGAAAACATAATTTACTAAAAGTTTTATTCAACATCAAGTTATTGACTGTGAAAATATTCATGCTAAAATAATACATATTTAATTTTGTTACATTTTGTTTGAAGTATTTGAATAATTATTATTTACTATTTTCAGATATAGGAACATAGTTTGGGAACTAACCTCCCTAATAGGATGAGGATATGGATGAGGTCATCAACAATCTCCAACACATATACCTTCCATGCCACATAGGTTAGAGCATAAGGTCCACAATAATTTGAAGGATCACATATGTGATCTATTTGTTAGGGAGTGAGTGGCATTTTTACATGCTAGAGATATCTTATAGGTCCCAAATTTGACATAGGTATGACACACACTTCCTCGAGACATGATGTTATTGATGCATCATGCTTTCAATGCCCTCCAATTCATTCAGAGGTTAGGGGATCATGATCAGTCCATGTTGTAAGGATAATTCACTAAGTCCCTCTCATCTTGATTCGACACAACCTAGTACCCCACATCATGATTCTCCACCACCCTAGCCTCCACATCATACTTATCCACCACCCATACATTAAATTCATGATTTTGCACCACCTAATCCTTCAACAAACCCACTATCATCACCTCATTCTCCTACACATGCATCACTATCTATAACATCCACTCATCCTCCTTCACCTCCTCCACATAAGTTACAAGTGGTAACATCTACCAATCCACCTCCTCTTCCTATTTCTTCTCCTCCACATGTGTCACCATTGGCACCATCCATCATTAGACTTACCCTCTTGTTGAAGCCCCGAAAATCGGGTCTTACAACAAGGGGGATACCCACCCGGTCCGGACCTTGGTTAGCAGCTCCTTTTCCGTTTGGTGTAGTGGGTCTGACTGGGGATAATGGGACCAGTTTCCCAATATGTGTGTGTGTGTTGAGAATTGATATTTCTTTTCTAAAATTCCTAAATGAAATGTTTTTATTCTATTTCTAATCTAATCATATGCAAATTGTATTCTAATTTAAACAGAAATATCTAGTTCTAAATTAACCCGGGATGCAATCTTTCTATTTATGCGATCTAAAATGATTTCAAATAACAATTGATAATAAAGATCTTTCAACTGTTATAAGAAAGGAATTTAGTAAAGATAAACCACTTTATATAAAAAGTTAGATGAAACAGTTGTGAAAAACATATCGCATAATAAGCTATTCATACATTAAGCATAAATAAATAGCTATCACCGTACAAAAGTGCCAAATGATAACTAAAGAATTCAAACATCAATGTATAAATAACTAAACATGAATATCACTTTAACACAGGGGCAGAAATAGTGAAGAGATAAAAGTACCATTTATAACTAGTTCTACTCATGAGCTAGAAGCAATAATGACTTATCTCTTCTTAATCCAACATCCACTAAGAGTACAGAAGTGCAACATCAGTAGCAGATATTAAATTCAGATATCAATAAATCATGTTCCATTCATTCATCAAAACCTCCTCTGAGGGTGAAAAAGTGCATGTTCTGAGGACAAGTTTTTGACAAATTTCAGGACCCTTCTCTAAATGCATGAGAAGGGTTTAAATAATACAAACTAAATCTAAAAATAACTTATTACAAAAATGTAGGATACGGTTTAAATGACCATCATTTTTCTAGGCAAAAATAAAGTAAAACTAATACTAAATCTAAAATTTAAAACTATCAACTAACTACTTATGAATTTGATCTTTGAATTTGCAAGCATTCAACATTGATTTGAGAAGAGGAGGCTGACCGACTTCAGATTTTAACTGTTCTGAGAAAATGGAATCGGAAAGTGCTGGCGCCATCTTCTCGGCAGAATTGATGATGCAATTGAGAGTGTTGCATTGGCTGTGTGGTTTTACTAGACATGCCCAGTAAGAATCCCAATTTAACTTTGTCAATCCTTTAATCGATTCTGCTTTTTCTTCAGCTTTCTGTTTCCATTCTGTCTGCAGTTGCTGTGCTTGTGGTAGGTATCCTGGAATAGTTTTTGAAATCAAATTAGCCTTGTGCAAATTTTCATTTACACAATAAGTAATATTGCTTGCTGCTGTAGCTGCTTCTTCCGCTGCTTGTTCTGCAATTTTGATCTGTGCATCCCAATTATTGAAGAGAATTTCTTTATGACTGTCATTGATGATCGGTGCTCCTACCCTTTTTCCTTCCTTTGAATTTTTCCAAGTCAAATAGTCAGTAACTCTTTCATTAGTTAAATCATAATCATGTCGTAATTCTACGACATGATTAGTGATTTTATCACTTTCTTGACAAAAAGAGTTCCACTGTGAAATTTTTTGGCATAACATATCCTGTTGCTACAGTAGTTGATTATTTAAGGAAATAGACTCTGTAATAAATTTTGTGAGCTTGGGATCATCTTTGTGTATCTCTTGCATAACCTGTAGTTGTTTCTCTTTTTCAACTAAACTTTTCTAATATCCAACTTGCATTTGTTGAAATTCCTGTTGTAATTTTTCGAGTTGTTTTTGTGCTTCATTGTTAGCATTGGCTTGTTGCAGTTGTTTTTGCAGAACCTGTATTTTATCTTCTTTTTCATTCAGTAATTGCCATACTTTGGATGCTTTATCAATGGCTGCAGAGGCATAAGCTCTTGTAATCTGAGATAATTTAGCAAGATTTTCAGTTGGATTAGTAGTAGGATCTTGCCATAAAACATCCAATTGTTCTGCATCATGAGAGATTACACTTTCTAATTTCCTTTTCTTCCTTTGTTTTCTTACTACTGCTTTATGTTGTGGACTATAGAATATATCCAGAGGAGGAATTTCCTCTATTTTAAGTACAAGCTCAAAGGAGGGGGAAATGGGAATATGTTCTGTTTCTGCGACATTGCTAGTTTCTCCTGTGACTATATTTTTTATTGTCTGTACATTAGTTACAGGAGTCTGTGTGTTCTGTCCTTCAACATTAATCAAATCATTAGATGTTTCCCATTCTTTTTCGAACTCAATTCTGACGGATGGCTGTTGTTCATTGAGAGGGGGAAGATTTATCTGTGGAGAGATTGAAATCTGTTGGTGTAAGAGTTCTTTTGATTGGGCAGTATCCTTTACTGACCCTTCACTTTTATCCTGGTCATTATCAGTTTCTTTCCCGGACTTTGACTTGGACTTGTCTGTATCTAAACCCCCACTAAGACTGATGCTGGGAGTTGGTTCCCTTGCGGGTTCCAAGCGCAAATTATCCAAAGGGATAGTGGTCAACCTTCTTTCTCTGTACATTTTAAACTCTTGGAATTCTTTTGGAGAAAAACGTGTTTGAGCTGAATGTAGAATCTCTTTAAATGTGCATTTTTCTTGAAACATATCATCAAAAAGATCCTCTTCTCCAAAAAATATTCTTACCTTGACTGCAGTGGTGAAATCCTTAACAACATCATATGGGTCGAATAGCCTTCTTGGAAACTTGAACAATTGTAAACATGTAATATTGCTTACTTCTTTAAATGCATGACCAACATCAAATAATGAAAATGCTCCGCAGGCCACAGGAAATTGTGGCCAGATGGCCTTCTTTTTATCCTTTAAATCCTTGCTCAAACCTCCCTCTCCGCAGGTTTGATACGCAATTTCCCGGGCCAGGAGTTTATCCAAAACATACAAAGGTAAAACGTGAGGAGAAGCAAAAATTCCAAAAACCCTAACATAGGTAAACAATTCTTCTTCAAACCATCTTGCGATAGGGAGAATGTCTACTTCTGCTTCACGGGAAAACCTTGGAGCATCCTTATTATACAACATTCTGTACAGTGGCAGCATGATGCCACGGCAAATCTTGTAAAAATGGGAAATGAACTTTGAATCCCACAATTCTTTATGATAAACATGAATGGGTAGGGGATCTTGAATTTTCCATTGCCACCCCATTACAGGAAATTTAGAAATATAACAGATTGAATCCATTACATAAGCAGATAGGAAAAAAGGAGGATAAGTCCTCTTAGAGACAGTCCATTTAGACCGATAATTAAAAATAGCCGTGGCTAAGTTATTAGACAATATCTTAGCCCAATCCACAATAGTAGCATTAACAGCAGCATTCAATAACGGAAGCCATTCAGATGAAAACTTATTAATTTCAGGCTTTCGAAAAAGCCTACAAAGCATAGCAGTAGCAAAGCAATACGGAGAAGTGAGAGAACCAGTACTGTACATACCGTGTTTATCTTTCTTCAGTGGTTCGGCTCTTCTGGACCATTCCTTGGTGCATTATGATAGGTTTGCATTTTCCTTGGAAAAATTTTCAATAAACTGTTTGTTGTACGTTGCCTGTGGCTCCGACAAATGATACATAAGCCTCAAATCTTCTGGAGTAAATGAGCCAATGAGCTCTTGCCCCTGAGTCTTGAACTATCTGTCCGTAATATCAGTACTATCCAGTACCCATTTCACCATGTCTGTATATGGAAGAATTTTAGGTCTTGCTACTATCCGATGCAAAAATGAACAAGCTAACTCTGTAAGAGATGCTTCGAAAGAACCAACTGATCCTGTAGTAGCCGAAACCTCCATTACTCCAGGGTTTTCTTCTTCAAGAAGATTATACATGCCCTCCCAAGTGGTGATACCAACGTATTTGTTGCAGGCAGTGTCTGTGTACAAGGACGCCATCTCTTTACTTTCAGAACTCGGAGCTTTGTCTTTCTTTCCCATAATACTCTGAATATCGCTTTGTATAGTCCTCTGTTCTTCGCACCTGCGGTTTACGAATTAAGTGAGAGTAATGATATGAAAAAGGTGACGGCAAGTTTTAAATGCTGAAGAGCTATGAAATATATCACATTATGTGAAATAACTTCTTTAATCACAACGAAACCATTTTCATTAATGAGTGACAATCAATTTATTGATTAAACTTTAAAGCGCATAACGAAGTCTCGATTTATGGAGAGGTTTTTCGTACAACGAGCCTTAAGGATCTGCGATAATGCGATAATGCGATTTTCTTCACAATATCACAAAATCGAAAGGTCACAATATCGCAAATCACTATCTCGGAAAATCACAACATCATAATAGCGCAAATATTATATCATCGCGAAATCGCAAAATCGCAAAATCACAATATCGCAATATCACAATATATAACATATGACAAACATCCGTTAATGTATTTTTTGCGAAATGCGATTTGCGATAAATGTTATCGCACATCGGTGATTTGAGGTTTCTCATCATATGATATTTGAAACTTTGCGATGCGATGAATGTTAATTTTAGCGTGTAGTTTTCGTATTGCAATCTTTTAAAATTCCGCTTGTAAAGAGGCATTCCTTACCTTTTTTGCGATGCGATATTCTTCGAAGAATGATTTTATTCTATGCTATCATAAACTTAAGTTTATTTAAATATTTTCCAAGGAATATTCTTAAGTTAATGATAGTAAGTTTTATTGAAAAAATAAAACAAGCACTAATTAATTTTTTGGATTTTTAAACTAAGGGTCCCCACTTATTTAGTATTATTACTAATACTAAATAAGAAGGGGGGTTGTTGCTGGCCACAACAATTGGCGATTCACTTGGAAGAACCAATTATCTCTGCTTTTCTTTTGAACTTTCTAAACTTTTCAAAACCGAAAATTTTCCAAAAAATCAGACTTTATTATAAAAAGACAAAGTACATTATGTTTTGATCTATAAATGATATTTCATTTCTTCTATGATCAATTTTGACTATTCACTTCCTCAAGCTAGTCCTTGTATCTATATCAGTCATTACTTGGTTTAAAAAGATAAAAACAAAAGGCTTCTCTGTAAATCAGTTTTAAATATGCTCATTTGTCGTAGGTAGAGCCACTGCTGCCAGCAAGCGTCTATAGCCTCGACAGGGTTACCTGTTACCCAGCAATGATCCTGTGTCCTACTTAGAGAAATATACAATTTTCAAAGAGAAATCCATATTCACACTTATTGCTTTTATTTTTCTTTTTATTCTTAAAGAACAATGTCTTGGTTTGGTAGCCAATTTATGACAATGCCATTCACTTGATTTATAACTTTTCTGAACAAGCTGGCTCGTGATGAGACCCCTTGTCTTTTGATTGCAATAATCTTGAGTCATTGCCCTGTTATGGTATGCAGTATTGGCAAAGTCAGCAAGCTATAATATCTATGATCATGATAAGTCGGCTCGTGATGAGACCTCTTACTCTTTAAGTTAAAAGTGTATCATTGGATTATTCCCTGAACATTGTAATTTTCTAGGTGGGGAGGAAGTCATTGTTTCCTTAAGATAGCTCTGGACGACAATGGTAGAGTTTTTGGAAAGACCTTTTCTACAGAGAATCTTCATTTTGTTATAGATACCTTTCATTGAACTGATATAAAACATTTTCCTGCTAGAGGTCGTTTTTTTTTTTCAAAATTTACAATGTTGAAACTAGTAATATTTCTAGGCTAAAGCTTTTAACTGTATCTTTGAATAATAATGATCAATTTTTTAGAAGAATTCTATTTATATAAGTGAAAAAACAAAATCAAAGAGAATTTGTATCTTTTTTGTGAATTCCAAATATAACCATTAACAACTGGTTTTATTATGAAAGTAAAGAAAACTAATATACAGAATAGAAGAATGATCTCCTATGGAAAATATTTTTTGAGGATCTATCCATTAACAGGTAAAGACTCTCTTTTTCCTGTTAAATTTTGTAACATAAAAGTAGATGGACCTATGATTTCTGCAATTTGGAAAGGACCAAGCCACATTCGTTGAAATTTCGTATGTTTTCCTTTTTCTTCATGAGCCTTGTCCCATTTTAAAACTAGATCTCCTATCTGAAAGTCCTTTCTGGTTATCATGTTTGAATCAAAAGAAGCTTTCACTAATGCTTGGTGATGAGCATGAGTTACTTTGGCCTTTTCTCGTTGTTCTTCTAGCTTAATTATTTCCATCTGCCTTAGTTGTAAGGAAGAAGTTGGTGCTTCATCAATATATTGAATCAAGGCTAAAGAAGGAATTGCTAGATGAGTTGGAAGAACCAATTCTCTCCCATAAACTAAATTAAAGGGAGAAGTGCCAATGGAGGCTTTCTGCGTTATTCGATCTGCCCATAAAGCATATATTAAAGACTTATGCCAATTTTTATGATTTTGATCAATGGTTTGCTTAATGGTTCTGATTAAGTTTTTATTTGTGGATTCAGCTAACCCATTTCCCTGTGGATAATAATTGGCAGAGTATTCAAGTTTGAAACCTCTCTTGAGTGAAAATTCAGTCATAGAATTACCAGAAAAATACAATGCATTATCAAACATTAAAGCAGAAGGTAAACCAAACTTGGTGATTATGAACTGATCTATGAACTCGATGATGTGTTCGGCATTAGTAGTCTTAAGAGGAACTGCTTCTACCCATTTCGTAAAATAATCAGTTGCTGTAATGATATACCTATGTTGCTTAGAAGAGTGAGGAACGATCTCACCTATTATGTCCAATCCCCATTGATCAAAAGGCTGCTCAATGTTGACTGGTTGTAACGGTAATGATTGTTTCTTTTGTCTCCCAGCAGTGGTTTGACAGACTTGACATTTCCTTGCGTAGCTATGTGAATCTTTGAATAATGTGGGCCAGTAATAGCCTGCACGAAGAATTTTATGTGCAGTAGTATTTCCAGGAAAATGTCCACCTACTGGCCCATCGTGAAGTTCCTGCAAGACTTTTTCAGCTTCAGATTTCTCCAGACATCTAAGGAGAACAAAATCATAATTTATTCTAAAAAGAACATCATTCACAAGCTGATATTGCTTAGCCTTCAACCTTAGATCTCTTTTCTTGGTATAATCGAGATTTGGAGGAGCATATCCATTCTTTAGATAAAAAATGATATCATAATATAATGATTCAACATCGTTTAGGCTTACCTCATACGTTTGTATCTCTGCAGATGGTTTTTCAGAAATAAGCGATGCTCCAGCTAGTATTTTGCAAAAGCCTTGACGTCTTACAATACTTGTTGGTTTGATTTCTACATCATATTCTTGTAAGGCAGTAACCCAATTGGCTCTTTTCTCACCCACATATTTCTGGACTAAAAGATTTCTTACCGCTGGAAATGGTACTCTGATTTTTGTATGAGTTTTAAGTAGAAAGGGTCTGAAATATTTAATTGCTTTGAAAACAACATAAGCTTGTTTCTCTACATCTGAATAATTCAACTCAGCTCCCTGTAAATTTGAACTGAAAAAAGCAATTGGGGCTTCTGCCTTGTCTTGATTTGCTTGAGTGAGTATCGCAGCATAATATTTATCAGAGGCGAATGTATACAAAATAAAAGGATCGGAAAAATTTGGAGTTGCTAAAGATGGAGCATTAACAATTGCTTGCTTGATCAGATTGAATGCCTCATATTCATTTTGGCCCCATTTGAAGTTTGAATTCTTTTTAATCATTGCTTGTAAAGGAGATACGATTCTTGAAAAATCTGGGACAAATCTCTTTACAAAATTAATCTGACCGAGGAAAGATTGCATAGCTTTCTTATTGTGAGGTAAGGGTATTTCAGAAATCTCCTTGATTCTATTAGGATCAATATGAATTCCAGATTTTGATACTATGAATCCAAGAATTTTTCCTTCACTTAATGAAAAAAAGGATTTTTTGGGATTAAGTGAAATTCCATACCTTTGACAACATTGAAAGATCTGTTTTAAATCTTTAAGATGATTGCTTCGTTTCTTGGAATATACAGTTATATCATCCAAGTAAATTACCACTGATATGTTAACTAATCCCTTGAAAGCAATGTCCATAGCTCTCTGAAATGTGGCACTAGCATTGATCAGACCAAAAGGCATCTTTTGATATGCATAAGTGCCCCATTTGGTTCTAAATGTAGTTTTCAATTGATCATCAGGATGGACCAACACTTGGTTGTAGCCAGAGAAACCATCTAAGAAAGACATTAATTCTGATCCTGCAACTGCCTGCAATATTTTCTCCATAGGAGGCAAAGGAAAATTATCTTTTTGGAAAGCTTTATTAAAATTTTGAAAGTCAATGCAAATTCTAATGTCTCCGTTCTTCTTTCTAACAAGAACCATATTGGAAACCCATTTAGAATGTCGAACGGGAAAAATAATCTTGGCTTTCAATAACTTATTGAGTTCAGACTTGATCTGATTTTCTAGATTGGGATGGATCTTTCTCATCTTTTGTTGAACAAGTTTTTCATCATTTATCATTGGGATAGTATGTTGGATGATAGAAGTGTCATAATTTTTGAGTTCATCGTAATTCCAAGAAAAGACACTTTTATATTGTTTCAAAAGACGAACATACGCTAATTTTTCTTCAGGAGCTAGACCAAGGCCTAGGTTGATATTCTGTGGTTTGGTATCAGTTCCTAGATTTACTAATTCATAATTCAAAGTTGAACTTTGCAGTTTTGAATTAGTAGATCTTTTGAATCGATCTTTCAAATCATAAAGGTCTTCTAACTTGACTACTGACTTTGGCATAGCATTATTGGTGCTATCATGTTGCAATTGTCTGTCATGTTGGTCTTCATCAATTATCTGATTGGTGTAAGATCCTTCAGATGTGAGAAAGCTTACAATATCAGGATCATCGTTGAAAATCCTCCAATTGGTAATGTTATCAGGAATCGAGGGTCTAAAGATTAATTCGATTGAAAATCGATTAGGACTAAAGTCTTCTGAAGGAATGAGCTTGGAAGCTACGTTAGCTAGGAGGTCTGCACTAGCATTCTAGATTCTGGGAATTGATGAAATGTTAAATGCTATAAAATGTTCAGTCAGATCTTGAACTAAAGATTGATAGTGCTTTAAATGACCTGATAAACAATGTATAGTATTGCGTACCTATTTAATTACAATTTCAGAATCTCCGAAAACTTGTAGATATTTGATGTCTAATCCGATTGATTTGTATAATCCTTGGACTAAAGCCTCGTATTCTGCAGTGTTATTAGTGCAATCGAACTCGAGTCTGCAAGTTAACATAATTTTGTTTCCCTCTAAACTAACCAACACGCACCCTACTCCTACTCCTTCATTAGACTTAGAATCATCAAAAAATAACTTCCAAAATAAAGATTTATTTATAGGAGTATCTACAAAATTAATGTATTTAGAACTATCTGTTTGAGAAAAAATTTCTATCTGAGATAAAACAGAATGTTCTAAGTAAGGTGAAGTATGAGCATTGAAATTTCCTAAGAAAGAATCAACTGAATAATTTCCAATGATATTATTACTGTATGCAACCGGTTCATTTTCTCCTTCCAATTTTGTTACTATGTATTTCTGATGTCTTTCTCGTTCAACCTTTATCTGATTTGGTTTACCATTATAAGGAAGCCACATGTGGGACCAATCAGTTGCAAAGTATCCATGAAGTTTTTCTGACCAATCTCTGCTGAGAATTAAGCCATAAAATTCTGGAATATCTACAGCTAAAATATCAATAACTTGACATACCTTTGGATTCGATGATAGCCTTATGGTAACCTGATTTAATTCGCCAATCACTTCAACTTGCGATCGATCTAGTTGGACTATGCGCACAACAAATTTTTGTGGTTGAATGTTCAATTTTGCACATATTGATTTTGGTAGAATATTAGATGAAGCTCCAGAATCCACTAAACAATTATGAAATTTTTTATTGAAAACTTCATAAGTAAGAAGAAATGGAGGAGTATGAGGTCTTGAACTTCCTCCAATTAAAGCGATATTTTCAAGATCAACTTTACTAATCACATTAGTTGGAGGTCTTCCAATTTCATTAGAAGCTTGAGAGATAACAAGATCGGGCAAAGGTTTTTCTGGTACAGCATGTAATTCTTTCAAAAGTACTTTTTGCTGGTGTTTTAACTTGCTCAATTCATAAAAAGTGATGTTAGCCCTAGTCTTCTTCATATCTTCTATGATATTATACTCCATTTCATTCGGGACAATCAGTATTTTTGATGGAGTTGATGAATCTCTTTGGACTGGGCTGGTTTGAATTGCTTTAGATGTCGTTTTCTTGGGTGCAACTTTATCCTTAGTCATTGAGCTTGCGCTCTTTGGCTTAGGAGTAGGTTGAGGAGGATCAAGTTGGTTTCTACTTCGAGTGCTAACTGGGGATGCTTCTTGATCTTCCTCATCTGGGAGGATGAAATCCCACATACCTTGTACTGCTACAACTTCTTCTTCATCAGTAGTTTCTTTAGTAGCAATTTCCTCTTCTTCTTCTTCTGATTCAGCATTAGTAATAACATTTGGTGGCTTTGGATCAGTTGAAGGATTTCTTCTAAAAGGCTTGAAAGACTTTTTAGAAGATGTTTCTGCCACTTGTTTCTTAATGTCAACCATTTCGTTAGACATGGTTTTCAAAACTTTCTGCAATCCTTCTAAATCAAATGGATCTTTCGATTGTTTTTTCTTGGGGTCTTCCTTAAAAGTAAGCTTCTTAGATTTTCGTTCTTCTATCACATTTTTCTTTTCTAAAGCAATGATACGTTTCTCTACCGCTATTGCTTCCTTCATATTTTCTGCTAAAGTTGTTTTGTTAGCCCTATCAACGAAGATTGCTATGTTTGATGGTAAAGCAGAAATGTACCATTCACTTCTCACTTCTTCGCTAGGCTTGGAAGTAGTAGGAATTTTGTTTAACAATTTGTTAAAACGTGAATTGAAATCCTTGATAGGTTCTCTTGACTCAGCCCTAAGATTAGACAGATCATTGATCAATGTCGCTGTAGACCTGTCATCACCAAATTTAGTCAAAAATTGATCTTGAAAGATATCCCAACTAGTGATGGATCCAGATGGTAATGAGAAATACCATGATCCAGCTGCTCCTTATAGGGTATAGGGAAAAATTCGGACAACAAAATCTTCATTAGTAACTCCATTGAGATTTATGGACAGCATAAAGTTGTTTATATGTTCTTCTGCTAGCATGCCTGCTTCAGGATTAAACTTAGGCAACCATTTTTCAGGATGGGCTGGTAATTGACTCAAGGGCGCAGGCATTAAGACTGCCCCTGGATTATTCCATGGAATTTGGGCCATTGCTGAAATACTAACAGAGGAAAGTGCAGAAGATGATCTTTGTGATTGGGAAGATGAGGATATTATGATTCCAGATGTTTGAGAATGAGATGTGGAAGTTTGAGTGGACTGATGGGCAGTAATCTGGAGTGGAGGGGTGGATGGTTGACTTTGTGGTGAAGAGGTTGAGATGGATGATGATGATGAAAGAGTCTCACTATCAGACCCTTTAGGTGATTTCCTTGCTCTTTTTCTTGTAGGTAGAGGTAACTCAGTTGGCTGAATGCCAAGCTTCTCGCTCTGTAATCTGGTAAGAGGATGAGCAGGATTATATTGCGAAGTCACACTGCCTTGATATTTATCAGATCATTGAGGTGATATTGAAAATCGCTGAAGTTTATGAATCAAGGATTCAACTTTAGGAGGTTCAATAGCAGATTCTTCTAAAAAGTCAGGGTTTGTGGCAGTGGCTGTTGTTCTTTCGACTTCTAGCTCTAGATTTAAAAATTCTATGTGCGATGGAGAAGTCGGGGAAGATGGTGAAGGCGATTTACTCTCAGAATGGTATTTAGATTTTGATTTACTTACCATTCATAGTTCATGGCCCTCCTTCTAGTGCCAAATATGTTGAAGCCCCGAAAATCGGGTCTTACAACAAGGGGGATACCCACCCGGTCTGGACCTTGGTTAGCAACTCCTTTTCCGTTTGGTGTAGTGGGTCCAAATGGGGATAATGGGACCAGTTTCCCAATATGTGTGTGTGTGTGTTGAGAATTGATATTTCTTTTCTAAAATTCCTAAATGAAATGTTTTTATTCTATTTCTAATCTAATCATATGTAAATTGTATTCTAATTTAAACAGAAATATCTAATTCTCAATTAACCTGGGATGAAATCTTTCTATTTATGCGATATAAAATGATTTCAAATAACAATTGATAATAAAGATCATTCAACTCTTATAAGAAAGGAATTCAGTAAAGATAAACCACTTCATATAAAAATTTAGATGAAACAGTTGTGAAAAACATATCGCATAATAAGATATTCATACATTAAGCATAAATAAATAGCTATCACTGTACAAAAGTGCCAAATGATAACTCAAGCATTCAAACATCAATGTATAAATAACTGAATATGAATATCACTTTAACACAGGGGCAGAAATAGTTAAGAGATAAAAGTACCATTTATAACTAGTTCTACTCATGAGCTAGAAGCAATAATGACTTATCTCTTCTTAATCTAACATCCACTAAGAGTACAGAAGTGCAACATCAGTAGCAGATATTAAACGCAGATATCAATAAATCCTGTTCCATTCATTCATCAAAACCTCCTCTGAGGGTGCAAAAGTGCATGTTCTGAGGACAAGTTTTTGACAAATTTCAGGACCCTTCTCTAAATGCATGAGAATGGTTTAAATACTACTAACTAAATCTAAAAATAACTTATTACAAAAATGTAGGATACGGTTTAAATGACCATCCTTTTTTTAGGCAAAAATAAAGTAAAACTAATACTAAATCTAAAATTTAAAACTATCAACTAACTACTTATGAATTTGATCTTTGAATTTGCAAGCATTCAGCATTGATTTGAGAAGAGGAGGCTGGCCAACTTCAGATTTTAACTGTCCTGAGAAAATGGAATCGGCAAGTGCTGGCACCATCTTCTCGGCAGAACTGATGATGCAATTGAGAGCGCTGCATTGGTTGTGTGGTTTTACCAGACATGCCCACTAAGAATCCCAATTTAACTTTGTCAATCCTTTAATCGATTCTGCTTTTTCTTCAGCTTTCTGTTTCCATTCTGTTTGCAGTTGATGTGCTTGTGGTAGGTATCCTGGAATAGTTTCTGAAATCAAATTAGCCTTGTGAAAATTTTCATTTACACAATAAGTAATATTTCTTGCTACTGTAGCTGCTTCTTTCGCTGCTTGTTTTGAAATTTTGATCTATGCATCCCAATTATTGAAGAGAATTTCTTTATGACTGTCATTGATGATCGGTGCTCCTGCCCTTTTTCCATCCTCTGACTTTTTCCAAGTCAAATAGTCAGTAACTCTTTCATTAGTTAAATCATAATCATGTCGTAATTCTACGACATGATTAGTGATTTTATCACTTTCTTGACAAAAAGAGTTCCAATGTAAAATTTTTTGGCATAATATATCCTATTGTTGCAGTAGTTGATTATTTAAGGAAATAGACTCTGTAATAAATTCTGTGAGCTTGGGATCATCTTTGTGTATCTGTTGCATAACCTGTAGTTGTTTCTCTTTTTCAGCTAAACTTTTCTGATATCCAACTTGCATTTGTTGAAATTCCTGTTGTAATTTTTCAAGTTGTTTTTGTGCTTCACTGTTAGCATTGGCTTGTTGCAGTTGTTGCAGAACCTGTATTTGATCTTATTTTTCATTCAGTAATTTTCGTACTTCGGATGCTTTATCGATGGCTGCAGAGGCATATGCTCCTGTAATCTGAGATAATTTAGCAAGATTTTCAGTTGGATTAGTAGTATGATCTTGCCATAAAACATCCAATTGTTCTGCATCATGAGAGATTACACTTTCTAATTTACTTTTCTTCCTTTGTTTTCTTACTACTGCTTTATGTTGTGGACTATAGAATATATCCAGAGGAGGAATTTCCTCTATTTTAAGTACAAGCTCACAGGAGGGGGAAATGGGAATATGTTCTGTTTCTGCGACATTGCTAGTTTCTCCTGTGACTATATTTTTTATTGTCTGTACATTAGTTACAGGAGTCTATGTGTTTTGTCCTTCAACATTAATCAAATCATTAAATGTTTCCCATTCTTTTTCTAACTCAATTCTGACGGATGGTTGCTGTTCATTGAGAGGGGAAAGATTTATCTGTGGAGAGATTGAAATCTGTTGCTGTAAAAGTTCTTTTGATTGGGCAGTATCCTTTACTGACCCTTCACTTTTATCCTGGTCATTATCAGTTTCTTTCCCGGAATTTGACTTGGACTTGTCTGTATCTGAACTCCCACTAAGACTGATGCTGGGAGTTGGTTCCCTTGCGGGTTCCAAGCGCAAATTATCCAAAGGGATAGTGGTCAACCTTCTTTCTTTGTACATTTTAAACTCTTGGAATTCTTCTGGAGAAAAAAGTGTTTGAGCTGAATGTAGAATCTCTTTAAATGTGCATTTTTCTTGAAACATATCATCAAAAAGATCCTCTTCTCCAGAAAATATTCTTACCTTGATTGCAGTGGTGAAATCCTTAACAACATCATATGGGTCGAATAGCCTTCTTGGAAACTTGAACAATTGTAAACATGTAATATTTCTTACTTCTTTAAATGCATGACCAACATCAAATAATGAAAATGCTCTGCAGGCCACAGAAAATTGTGGCCAGATGGCCTTCTTTTTATCCTTTAAATCCTTGGTCAAACCTCCCTCTCCTCAGTTTTGATACGCAATTTCGTGGGCCAGGAGTTTATCCGGAACATACAAAGGTAAAACGCGAGGAGCAGCAAAAATTACAAAAACCCTAACATATAAGGTAAACAATTCTTCTCCAAACCATCTTGCGACAGGGAGAATGTCTACTTCTGCTTCAGGGGAAAACCTTGGAGTATCCTTATTATACAACATTCTGTACAGTGGTAGTATTATGCCATGGAAAATCTTGTAAAAATGGGAAATGAACTTTTAATCCCACAATTCTTTATGATAAACATGAATGGGTAGGGGATCTTGAATTGTCCATTGCCAACCCATTAAAGGAAATTTAGAAATATAATAGATTGAATCCATTACATAAGCAGATAGGAAAAAAGGAGGATAAATCCTCTGAGAGACAGTCCGTTTAGACCGATAATTAAAAATAGCCATGGCTAAGTTATCAGACAATATCTTAGCCCAATCCACAATAGTAGCATTAACAGCAGCATTCAATAACGGAAGCCATTCGGATGAAAACTTATTAATGTCGAGCTTTCCAAAAAGCCTATAAAGCATAGCATCAGCAAAGCAATACAGAGAAGTGAGAGAACCAGTACTGTACATACCGTGTTTATCTTTCTTCAGTGGTTCATCTCTTCTGGACCATTCCTTGGTGCATTCTACTAGGTTTGCATTTTCCTTGGCAAAATTTTCAATAAACTGTTTGTTGTACATTGCCTGTGGCTCCGAAAAATGATACATAAGCCTTAAATCTTCTGGAGTAAATGAGCCAATGAGCTCTTGCCCTTGAGTCTTGAACTGTCTGTCCATAATATCAGTGCTATCCAGTACCCATTTCACCATGTCTATATATGGAAGGATTTTAGGTCTTGCTGCTATCCGGTGCAAAAATGAACAAGTTAACATTGTAAGAGATGCTTCGGAAGAACCAACTGATCCTACAGTAGCCAAAGCCTCCATTACTCTGGGGTTTTATTCTTCAAACAGATTATACATGCCCTCCCAAGTGGTGATACCAGCGTCTTTGTTGCAGGCAGTGTCTGTGTACAAAGACGCCATCTCTTTACTTTCAGAACTCGGAGCTTTGTCTTTCTTTCCTATAATACTCTGAATATCGCTTTGTATAGTCCTCTGTTCTTCGCACCTGCGGTTTACGAATTAAGTGAGAGTAATGATATGAAACAGGTGACGGCAAGTTTTAAATGCTGAAGAGCTATGAAATATATCACATTACGTGAAATAACTTCTTTAATCAGAATGAAACCATTTTCATTAATGAGTGACAATCAATTTATTGATTAAATTTTATAGCGCATAACGGAGTCTCAATTTATGGAGAGCTTTTTCGTACAACGAGCCTTAAGGATCTGCGATAATGCGATAATGCGATTTGCTTCACAATATCACAAAATTTCAAGATCGCAATATCACAAATCGCAATCTCGGAAAATCGCAACATCATAATAGCGCAAATATTATATCATCGCGAAATCGCAAAATCGCAATATCGCAAGATCGCAATATCACAATATCGAAAAATATAACATATGACAAACATTTGTTAATTTATTTTCTGCGAAATGCGATTTGCGAGAAATGTTATCGCACATTGGTGATTTGAGGTTTCTCAGCATATGATATTTGAAACTTTGCGATGTGATGAATGTTCTTTTTAGCACGTAGTTTTCGTATTGCAATCTTTTAAAATTCTGCTTGTAAAGAGGCATTCCTTACCTTTTTTGCGATGCGATATTCTTCGAAGAATGATTTTATTCTATGCTATCATAAACTTAAGTTTATTTAAATATTTTCCAAGGAATATTCTTAAGTTAATGATAGTAAGTTTTATTGAAAAAAGAAAACAAGCACTAATTAATTTTTTGGATTTTTAAACTAAGGGTCCCCACTTATTTAGTATTATTACTAATACTAAATAAGAAGGGGGGTTGTTGCTGGCCACAACACCTCCACATGTGTAACAATTTGGACCATTTGTTGATCCATCCATTTATTTCTTTGGGTCTTGTGGTGGACCTAGCTAGTAATGGTACTCTACATAATATATATTGGTTTATGTATATTTGACGCAAGATGTATATATGGCATGTATATTGATTATGATGAAATGCTTATTTGAAATGTTTATTTATCCCGATATGATAATATATTGACATGTATACTTTTTTTTTATCTATACTATATTTTTTCATATTATGTCTATGGGGTCTTGGATAGACGGTGATCATGTGCTTTGTTAAGGAACTCCTTGATGTGAAGTCACTGGTTCAATTCCATGCCTCGATCAAGGTGATATATTGGACATGTTGAATATGTAGTCCTACCAAGCTTACAATATATATATATTGATTTACAAAATATATTCTGAGTATGATAATGATTAACATTAATAATGATTTCTCTATTTTTAAATTATTTTTTTCCTTTTTTCCAGGGAAAAAAATTATATTATTGATATGAAAAATATAAAATTTCTTGTCGTCATATCTCACATCTAGTATCATCCTGTATCATCCATAGAAACATAAAAAATTGTAGCCAAAAGTATTTCAACATTCTACAAAAATGTGAATCATATTATGTATTTGCATCAAAGAAAAGAAAAAAAATAGTGCTAGAAGGAGACATGTGTCTCCATGTACTCAATTTTTTCTCTGTTTGCAAACTTGTAAATTCCTACCAAACTAGTGGGAAGAGAAAGAGCTTTTGAAAGTCTATCAACTTCCATGTTGAGTTAACGTAGAATATGAAAGAAACTGACATGTTCAAAGTACTTTTCCATAGCTCTCATATTTGAAAAAATAGTTTCAATGCCAAGAATATTTGCATCAGACTTTTTGTTTTCCCAATCAATGACTATTTTTTAATCACCCAAAACTTGTAATCTAGAAAGGCCTTTTGTCCGAGCTAGTTCTAGGAGAAACCATAAGGATGCAATTTAGATTTATTGTTTGAGCCTTTTCTGGGGGAATGGTGATAAAATATGAAGTAATTGTGAAATAAATACGAAGCTACCCCAATGTTTCATCAAGAGGGTTAGCCTTGATTGGAACAATAGAAAAATACCCGAGGAGATTGATAGTCACTTTCTGGCATGACAAGCAACTGGGTATTTTTTGGATTCAATTCCAATTTCAACTCTTGAGTGAGCACTACCACTATTAATGCACAGCTCTCCAAATATATTTCCTTGTCCTAAAAGATAGCTATATTCCAAGCATGCCAAATATCGAAAACTAATATACATAAGAGAGCTTTAAAAGAAACCACCAAGTTATCTTGCCACCAAAAATTTTAAGCATCACCAAAGCAAGAGCCCCACGACCTTGTCTTAGGCTTAAAAATTGGCCATAAAAAAGAAACTGCTTGAGCTACATAAGAACAATGTAAAAGGAGATGATTGTGTGTTTTCCCCTAACATCTACAAAGGGAACATAGGTTTGGCCCTTGAAATCCCCTATTTTGAAGATTATACCAGATAAGTAATTTGTTTGAGAGATCTAGTCACGAATTTAGCTTAAATTTCTGATCGAAATCTGGATTGGGGGCAAAAATTTGCCAAAAATTCAAAGTGCTCAGAATTACACCAAACTAGAATGACCAGATCTGGCCCATCTCTAGGAATCCAGTGCAAATTGTTTCACTCAAAACAGAGTCCAAATGAGGAAGTTAGAGCTTGTTGATCATCGTGTCAAATAGGCAAATTTAAAAAAAAAACAAGGGTCATCAAGGTCAAAGGAAAAATTTGGGTTTTCTCCTCCCAAGGATAAGATGAAATGTGTTGGGCTATGGTTGGTCAAATATCCAGGCTCGTTGGAAGTTTTTGATTTAGTTTTCAATAAGCCAATGGGAATAGGACACATGGCAAGCCCGGAGGCCACCAGGTGCCTCCCCTCCAAGGCCGAATTGGTTAATGTAAAAATTCAAATTTCTTTCGTTTTCAAAGGTCAAATTCCAATGTAAAATGGTGGCAAAATTTTTATATGAGGTTGGGTGGAGGTCGGGGCTTGAACCCGTGACCTCCCCCACACAACGCGCCAACATTACTAACTCTCCTCTGCATTGTTTCTTATTCATATAATCCATTCACATTTATTTAAAGGTTTAAATATGTTTGGGCAGAGTGGCATGGGGGCCAGCCCCAACGCACATTCCATAGAACCGTCGGTCATGACCAAAGGTGGGGGCCAATGAAAATGGAAGAATTAAAACTTTAAACATGGTTTAATTAACCCGTAAATAAATATTATGTGCTAATCCTTCATTAATAAGGATTTTATTAAGTGCACATTAAAAACGCATAAATTGCACTTATTGTTAATTAATCTACAGTTAACCTTAAGTTCGATGAGCTTAGCACTAATTGGAAGAGTCCGCCATTTTTAGCGGAGCTCCAATTTTGTTAGACTTAACTGGAGTTTCTCCAGTTTTAGTGGAGATTCCTAGGGAATATTGAATGAAGCATAAATTTTGCTAATTTCGACCAATTTTGGCTCAAGAAGAGTCATTATTAGATGATTTTGGTGCTATGAGCATGATGGAACAAGTTGCAGAGGTGTTGGAGCACTTTTGAAAGTGTTTTTTCCACTTTTAATATTAAAGAACCCTAGCGCCACCAGGAGAGGAGGTCATGCCTAGATCAGTTGAAGACCATTTTCAGAGATTGAATAATATATTTTGAGGTTTTTGGGTCTTCTAAAGCCAATGTAGCAGGTTGAAAATCCATTGGAGTACTGTAGGTGCATGTAATCAGACATTTTACCATTAATCCCAACAGGGCCTAGCCAGTTGAAGCAGGTCCATGGAGATGTAGCCCAGGAGGGGTGAACTTCGTTATTAGCTATTGTGTAATTGTATGATGTGTGTTATTTCTCTACATTTTATTTTCTTTACATGAGTTTTTAAAAGCTAATTAACTTATAAATTTATTGCTGAAAAGTCAACAAGAAATGTGTGTCTAATTTAATTTTCCCTTAATTAAATTGGACAATAAATTATAATCTTATCTCATAATCACTTGTAATATTTAACTGAGTGTGATAGACTCAGTTAGCTCATGAAATTTGAGTTGAGGGTGGTTAGTGAGGAATGTAGAGTGATTCTATCTATTTTAGAATATGAGTTGCAGTTAGTGTATTAGTTTAATGCATGAGAAATGGGTTAACTCAATTAAGTAAGTTAAAGTCAGCCTAACTAGTTGTAACGAATTGTTGCACTAGTGAGAGGTCAAGTGAATTAAATTAGATTTAATTCACATTTAATGATCTATCAAGTGACTGATGATTTATTATTAATATTTTCATTCATGTCAATTCTGATGAAGACCCAGTTGAGACAGAGGTTAAAGGGATGTTATCTGTCAGTTGTATTACTAGTAAATTGTCGGTGTGCAATTATAAAACCATAGGTTTGCCCATGATGTATTGCACAATTTTGGAAAGTTGAATTTCCTAATTAATATGGATCAATTTTTCTTAGAATTGCACAAGAAAGGTAGGCTGATCAGAGGCAGGAGAATGGCTAAGTGTTGGTCATTTTGTCTGGATCAGTGTGAGACAGTTGGTAGAGTGCAATAGACTCTTGTGAGAAGAGTGCATTGTATTGTTTCATGATTCCTTGGTTGATTATAAAAAAAAAATAGAGGGGTTTTGAGTAGCAAGATTTCCCCAGGAAAAATATCTATGTTGTGCTATTTATTTTCTTCTTTCTCTTACGTGGTGTGATTGTGCGATTGTGTTTATTTTCCGTAAATATTGTAGAAGGATTCAATATCTTGTTTTAGTATATTACATGATCGGATTGAATCCATTGGTGTAATTTATACATGGTATCAGAGTGCCAGAAATCAGTATAGTGGAGAAGAAATTGAGTTTGTGTTGAACAACATTCGAATTTGCAAAAATATTCTTTGGTGTGACAAGCGAATCAAGATGGATTTCAATGGATTAATATTGGAATATGAACTCGAGGGCAGTTCTAATTATATTTCATGGAAAGATAGAATGGAGGCAGTTCTAGAGGACAACGACTTGAAATAATTTATTGACACTGATATTCCAAAGCCCGCAGTAGTAGATGCCACTCTTCTTGATGTTTGGCAAAAGAAGGTTGTAAAGGTGAGGAGGATCTTATTAGAGGGAGCTCGAGATCACATTATCTCGAGCCTCCATGGCAAGGTGAATCCATATGCATTGCGGAAGGCCTTGATATATTTGTTTCAGAACAATAGTTACCATAGAAAATTGGCACTGAAGGACAAGCTCAGGAAAATCAAAATGGAGAAAGGCGACACTATTCCGAAATACTTGAACAAGTTCATCCAATGTCGAGATGAGCTTGGAAGTGTCGATATTACTGTAATGGATGATGACTTGGTGAGCCTAGCACTTCTAGGCCTTCCCAAGAGCTGGCATAGTTATTAGGACTGTCAATGGGAGGTAGAAGCTACCAGATTGGGAGCGACTTTGGTCGGATTTGGTACAAGAATAATTCAGGTGGAATAATAGGGATGGATCCTCATCCATGATAGATGATGAGGAAAATTGCGCCTTGGCTGGTAAGGAAAATAAATCCTATTCTAAATATGATACCGAGAAAGACGACAAGAAGCGTGACATGTCCAAAGTGAAATGTTTTCATTGACATGAGAATTGACATTATGCCACTAATTTTACACAGAAGAAGAAGAACAAAAAGAAGACTTCATGATCTACAATGGGTGATTCTTTGGCTTCACATTTCGAGTTGGAATTCTCACTCATCGCATGCATGGTGTCTAGTGCGATGGGATCAATGTAGTACTTGGATAGTGGTGCATCTTTCCACATGATGGGAGACAAAGAACTCTTTAGTAGCTTGGAGAAGAAGGATCTTTAGATGCACATCAAGATGGATGATGAAGGGAAGTATAAAGTTACCGGGATTGGTATAGTTACTTTCTAGAGACAGACAGATAAACCTTTCTTATTAAAATATGTCATGCATGTACCAGGCTTGAAAAAGAATTTAGTTTTAGTTTCTATGTTGGCGGATAGAGGATATGATGTGGTTTTCGGTGAAGGGAAAGCATTCCTTTGTCGCAAATCCATAAAACGGGTTAATGAGATTGGGGTTCATGTGAAGAACCTATACAAACTTGATGTAGATGGTTGTGCAACATTGATGAGTAAAGTAGATAGGGTGGTGAGCCGGGATGAGGGTAATTTATGGCACAGGAGATTAGACCGTCTACACCATAGTGCTTTTAAGGGTACTCTTGTGTGGATAGACACATGCAAGGGATGCACCATGGGGAAGTATACAAAGGCCACTTTTCACGAGAAGGAGAACAGAGCAGCGGAAATCCTTGAGAGAGTTGACTCAGATGTGTGTGGACCATTCTCTACAACTTCTATAGCAAGGCAGAGGTATTATGTGATTTTTGTTGATGATTTTTCTAGAAAGTGTTGGATCTACTTAATGCAGAAGAAAGATCAGACGTTCTCAAAATTTTTTGAGTTCAAAGCACTAGTTGAGAAATATACAAGGAAGCAGGTGAAGGCTCTAAGGAGCGACAATGGTGGTGAGTACATCTCCAATGAATTCAAGAAATTCTATAGCAAAGAAGGAATTCAGAGAGAGTTGATTCCGCCTCATAACCCACAACATAATGGGGTTGCATAAAGAAATAACAGAACAATTGTGGGTGTGGCATGAGCTATGTTACATGATTAGGGCCTATCGTTGCATCTATGGGTAGAGGCATGCAACACAATGGTATTTGTGCCGAACCATAGTCCTCATCGGATGCTTGGCATGAGTACACCAGAGGAGGCTTTTTCTAGTAAGAAACCTAATGTTTCATATTTTAAAATTTTTGGCTCATCTATCTATTGCCATGTGACCAAAGATTCTAGAAATAAGCTAGAACAAAAAATAGATATTGGGATATTTCTGGGGTACACTGATACTCCCCACAATTATTAGGTGTATTTTCCGAACAACAAGATGACAGTTGTCAGGCGAGATGTAAAATTTGATGAGGAGAAATCCATGTGATTTTCCCTTGAGAGGGAGATTGATTTGCATGCAGATGAGGAACCCTTGGTTCCAGAGGATGAACCTCAAGATGTGGACTAGCTACATGATGAGGATCATGGAGTGGCTGAAACCACTCATGCAGAGCCATCCACCATACATGGTAGGAGGCACACCTCAGAGGCTGACAGATTGAGACTTAATGTAGCAAAACATGTAGGAGCACCTACATCATAGTGCAGATAGAGACAATCACTAGAAAAGTATATTGGATACATGGCTCTTATGAGCAAGTTTATTGTGACAGAACCATCCTCTTTTGTGGAAACATTGCAGCAACCAACTTGGGTTGACGCCATGGTTGAGGATTATGGCTCCATCGTTAGGAACAGTGCATGGGAAGTTGTCTCAAGGCCAGTCGAGAAGTCAGTGGTTGGATCTAGATGGATCTATAAGGTGAAGCAGGTAGCAGATGGATGTCTGGAGAAGTACACGACTATATTTGTAGCCCAAGGATTCTCACAGGTTGAGGGGATTGACTATGAGGAGACCTTTGCACCAGTTGCATGGTATTCATCGATTAGATCTATCCTTGTACTCTCAACACAGATGGGTTGGGAGATACATAAGATAGATGTGAAGACTACATTTCTCAATGAGTTATTGAGGAAGAAGTGTACATTGAGAAGCTAGAAGGTTTTGAGACCTTTGACAGGGAGTTACATGTGTGCAGACTCAAGAGAGCTTTGTATGAGCTGAAGAAAGCACCTCGTGCTTGGTACACCAGGATTGAAAACTATTTCACCAGGTTGGGGTTCACGAAGAGTGAAGCAGATGCGAACCTGTACCAGATTGTGGTTGATGGTAAGATTCTAATTATTGTACTTTATGTAGATGATCTTATTCTGATAGGTGATGAGCAGCTCATAACTTCTTACAAAGAGGATCTTGTAAGAGAGTTTGAGATGAAGGACATGGGACTCCTTCACCATTTCCTTGGTTTGGAGATATGTTAGCAGGATGGGGAGCTATTTTTTTCTCAAGGCAAGTATGCCAAAGAGAGTTTGAGGAAGTTCCACATGGAGAGATATAAAACCATAGAGACTCCTCTTGCAGGAAAATAGAGGAAGGAGTATGCTACTTTAGGTGAGGTAGTGGACGCTATTGTTTACAGGAAGCTTGTGGGTTCACTCATGTACTTGGTGAACACACAACCAAACATATGCTACGAAGTTAACCAGCTTAGTGAAGCTGTGGTTAAGTCGAACAAGCTCTTTTGGAAGGCAGGGAAGCATGTCTTGAGATATCTTAGGGGCACTAAAGAGTATGGATTATGGTACAGATGGACATAGGGAGTGAAGCTTCAAGGCTTCACCGATGCAGATTGGGTGAGCAGTCCATCAGAGAGGAAGATCACATCAGGAGGGATCTTAAGCATAGGATTAGAAATAGTTACTTGGTACAATAGGAAGCGGAGATCAGTTTCACTTAGTTCAACCGAGGCAGAGTACATGATAGCCAGTCAGGCGACATGTGAGGATATCTAAATGAGGAAAATACTTGTTGGTTTGTTTGTTCATCAGATGGATCCGACGGGGATACATTGTGATAACCAGAGTTACATAAAAATCTCATTTAATCCAGTATTCCATGACAGGTCCAAGCATATTGACATGTGGTACCACCATCATAGAGATTGTGTTCAGAGATGCATTATGCTACTTCAGTACATTCCCACGAAGGATCAGGATGCAGATATTCTGACAAAGGCGCTCGCCAAGAGAAAATTCAAATACCACAGAGGCAGGATCAGGGTAGCTAATAATCCCTTTCTTTTTGAGAGGAAGCATTGAAAAGTCAACAATAAATGTGTGTCTAATTTAATTTTCCCTTAATTAAATTGGAAAATAAATTGTAATCTTATCTCATAATCACTTGTAATAGTTAACTAAGTGTGATAGACTCAGTTAGCTCATGAAATTCGAGTTGAGGGTGGTTGGTGAGGCATGCAGAGTGATTCTATTTGTTTTAGAGTCCAAGTTGCAGTTAGTGTATTAGTTTAATGCATAAGAATTGAGTTAACTCAATTAAGTGAGTTAAAATCAGTCTAACTACTTGTAACTATTTTTTTCACTAGTGAGAGCTCAAGTGAATTAAATCAGATTTAATTCACATGCAATGATCTATCAAGTGATTGATGATTTACTATTAATAGCTACATGCATGTCAGTTCTGATGAAGGCCCACTTGAGACAGAGGTTAAAGGGATGTTATCTATCAGTTGTATTATTAGCAAATTGTTGGCATGTAATTAGACAACCATAGGATTGCCCATGATGTATTGCAAAATTTTGGAAGGTTGAATTTCCTAATTTAGAGGGATCAATTGTTCTTAGAATTGCGCAAGAAAGGCAGGCTGAGAAGAGGCAGGAAATCGGCTAAGTGTTGGTCAATTTTGTCCAGATCAATGTGAGACAGTTGGTAGGTTGCAGCAGAATCTTGTGATAAGAGTGCATTGTATTGTTTCATGATTCCTTGGTTGATTATAAAATAAATATAGAAGGGTTTTGAGCAGTAAGCTTTCCTAGGAGAAATATCTGTGTTGTGCGATTGATTTTCTTTTTTCTCTTACTTGGTGTGATTATGCGATCGTGTTTGTTTTCTGCAAATATTGTAGAAGGATTCAATATCTTGTTTTAGTATATTACATGATCAGATTGAATCCATTGATGTAATTTCTACATTTCTCATCAAATACATTTAAAACTTGACACATAAACCCCTTCACAATTGGCTAACTTGAGACGATCCTAAACAAATTTTTATTATACTAATGAGGGAGCAAGAACAACAAAACTATTTAGCCCATATTCAGATCAAGTTGGTATCAAAGCTTAGTTTATCTCATTTTAGCCAAGGTTAGCTAGAGAATTAGCTTTTGGTTTTGCATTTGCGCAAGAGGAATTTAACTGTGTGCAAGTTTATGTGTATCTCTTCTCTTCAGAAGAAGTTCAAGATTGAGAGCTCAGTTCTCAAATCACAACAAAGAATATTTGTATGCATTACTGGTGTGATGGCAGCTTCATTAGGCACTGCTTCTAGTCAATCTTCCTTAGCAAAACTCTTTGATAAAGAGATGTTGCAGAAGCTCTACATCATCAATGATATGGTGTAAGAGATGTATGAAGATAATAGGGAGAGAATTATACTTCAAGAGCAGTTGATTTCCATGAAGGAGGAGAATAAATAACTTCTTGAAAATATGCATGAGAAGGAGACTCCACTCCATATTAAAAATTAAACCCTTGAAAAGATGCATGAGATGGAGACTCAACTCCATATTGAAAAAGAAACTCTAGCCAAGTATGTGCAAGGAAAAGAGGTATGCAATTCAATTTTATCTTCTATTTCCTCTCAAGATGAATGTGTAGATGATTTTGAAAGACACACTAGAGGAATAGGGTCCAAATTATTGATGAAGATGGGCTATGAAGGTAAAGGGTTAGGAAAACATGCAAATGACATAGTTGAGCCAATTGTTCCTGAGCCCAAAGGCCTAAGTATTTGGGTCTTGGTTATGGAAAATATGATGGAGAATGTTCCAAAGCCATAGAGGCACATGAAGGTGTTCCAAGAAGGACTTTCAATACATGTTCACTACCTCAAGCTTGTGAATATTGTGTTCATGAGGAATGAAAAATTTTTACACCCACTTTGCAAGAAGATGCTCATAAGCATGTAGATAATGAGAATAGAAAACAAGAGGATGTTGAAAGCTCTAAAGACATTGAAGCCATTTTTGGTATTACAAAGAGAGCCACTACCTCATCAAATTCATATCCTCAAGAAGGCGACAAAGGTGAATGTGAAAGGTATAAATCTTCCTTTAATCAAATTACTTTTGATTATGATAAACG
Organism: Pinus albicaulis; assembly: GCA_034641835.2. Classification (NCBI taxonomy): domain Eukaryota; kingdom Viridiplantae; phylum Streptophyta; class Pinopsida; order Pinales; family Pinaceae; genus Pinus; species Pinus albicaulis. Next base: position 1,206,088,702 of record CM076570.1, on the reverse strand, counting down.
TGGTAAATATTCACATAAGATTTGGATAAATTTTGCATGTTCCTTTTGTGGTCTGAATAACCATAATGTTTCAAGGTGTTGGAAGAAGATAGCCATGCATAGGAAAATTTATAAATAAAGGAGACAAAAATCCAAAGGTCCATTGGACAAGGAAAACAACGTTGAAAAGAAGATGCAATTGTTTTTCACTCATTGCCCTAAGCAAGTTCATCTTGTAGACAAGTGTTGCACTTTGTATCCAACAAGTCATCCCAAAAATGGAAAATAGGATTCCATAATTGATGTGGGTCAGGATGGTTCACATGATGAAGTGTAGCTGAAAGAAGTGCTATTGAAATGGTTTGGTAAGAGATGTTTAGATTTCTTATCCAATTAAGGCCTTGTGTTTCTTTTGATGATTGAATGTAATTTTTTTCTATTGAAAGTATATTGGATGTTTATGCCAGGAAGGTGTTTGAAAGTCGAGTATGTTGACTCACTTTGTTTGTCATGTATGTATGTCAACTTGAGAGTGTTGATCATTTGCATATGCATGAGAGTTGACTTGTGTTTGATCGATGAGTTTGTACACCAAGATGTAAGAGTACACGATGATGTTCACAAGATGAGAAATTTGTTGCTTTGAAGGAGCAAAAGGATACGTCGTCAAGTTATAATTCTTGCATGATGTGTTTTTCAGTTTGATGGTTGTGTTGTGACAAGATGTCAAAGAATTTGCAGCCAAAAAGTTTGCAGCCATTGTAGACCATTTTATTTGTCGATGCAAAGAAGCGAAAGAGGTGGCAAATTGCATTCTTCCAGATGTAGAATTGGAACAATGGAGGTAAAATAATGGTAATTTATTTTCTTGTTATTACTGATGTTGGAACTCATTGTTGTAGTTCACTCAGATGGGCTTAACCTAGAAAAGTGGTTTCCAAGGAGAAGCTTGCATCGAATGCATGTTTGCGCAAAGAAGGAACAAGATTCTTAGTGGGAAGGAAATCTGTTAGTTTTCCAAGCACCAAGGGATTTCTTTGGTAAAAAGAAGTGTTTTATTAGTCAACAAGTAGCTAGCAAGTGTTGGATTGGGTCAACAGCAAAAGGAGGAAATTTGTTGAAGCGCCAAGCCATTTTCAAGGCAAGGCATGTTAGTGAACCCAAGTGGTTGTCATGGATATTTTTCCAAGTAGAATTAAGTTGATAGAACTTGGGAAAGAGAATATTTTTCAGCTCATATCAGTTAACCAGGTTTTGTGGATCCAAAATCGTGTCAGTGGGAAGGAGTGATCAGAATATGGATTGGGGGAAAAATTTTGCCACAAATTCAAAGAGCTCAAAATTTCACCAAACCAAAACGTCGCTAGGAATCCGTTGGAATTCGTTTCACTCAAAATAGAGGCTGTATGAGGAAGTTAGAGCCCGTTGATCGCCGTGTCAAAAAAGAAAATTAAAAGAGAAGAAGAAGGTCAAACAGTGTCAAAGGCCAAAAAATTGGGGTTTTCTTCAGCCAATGACATGATGAAAAATAATAAGCCAATGGGAATAGGACACATGGTAAGCCTAGAGGTTGCCACCAGAGGTTGCCACGTCCCCCCCCCCTAATGCCGAATTGCTTATGTAAAAAATTTAATTTCATTTTTTTTCAAAGGTAAAATTCCAATGTAAAATGGTGGAAATTTTTTTATATGAGGTTGGGTGGAGGTTAGGGCTCGAACCAGCGACCTCCCCCACACAATGCGCCAAAAATGCCAAGTCTCCTCCACATTGTTTCTTATTCATATAAGTCATTCACATTTATTTAAAGGTTTAAATACGTTTGGGAGGAGGGGTATGGGGGCCAACCCCATGTGGCCAGCCCCAACGCACATTTCATAGAACTGTCGGCCGTCACCAAAGGTAGGGGCCAATGCAAATGGCAGAATTGAAACTTTAAACATGGTTTAATTAACCCATAAACCAAGCTTATGTGCTAATCCTTCATTAATATGGATTTTGTTAAGTGCGCATTAACAATGCCTAAATTGTGCTTATTGTTAATTAATATTCCGTTTAAACTTAAGTGCGGTTAGCACTAATTGGTAGAGTCTGCCATTTTTGGTGGAGCTCCAATTTTGTCGGACATAACTGGAGTTTCTCCAATTTTAGTGGAGATTCCTAGGGAGAACTGAATGAAGCATAAATTTTGCTAATTTTGACCAATTTTGGCTCAAGAAGAGTGATTATTAGATGATTTTGATGCTTTGAGCATGATGGAACAAGTTACAGAAGTGTTGGAGAAATTATGAAAGCATTTTTTCCACTTTGAATATTAAATAAGACTAGGTCCACCAAGAGAGGAGGTCATGCCTAGATCAGCTGAATACCATTTTTAGAGATTGAATAGTCTATTTTTAGGTTTTTGGGTCTTATGAAGCCAATGGAGCAGGTTGAAAATAATTGGAGCACTGTAGGTGCACGTAATCAGACATTTGACCATTAATCCCAAGAGGGCATAGCCAGTTGAAGCAGGTCCATGGAGATGTAGCCCAATAGGGGTGAACTCCGTTATCAGCCATTGTGTAATGTGTATCCCTGTGTTATTTATCTGCATTTCATTTGTTGTAAATTAGTTTTTAAAAGCTAATTAACTCATAAATTTCTGATCAAAGACACTTAAAACTTGACACATAAACCCCTTCATAATTAGCTAACTTGAGACAATCCTAAACACATTTTTATTATACTCATGAGGGAGCTAGCACAAAAAAACTAGTTTTCCCATATTTAGATCAATTTTTGAGGTGCATGCCAACTAAATATCATGAGTCACATAGTTCTGCTCATGTTCATTCATCTTCCTTGATTCGTAGAAAACCAACTTCCCTTCCCACATCATGAATTTGTGAAGTACTTCATTACAAGCATCTGTACAAACCACAAAATCCTTATTAAGATATGCAATGTTCAAAACTAGAGAATTTGTAAGAAAATGCTTCAATTGATCATGGAAACTCCTTATTCTATTCAAAATTCTTCCCTTTCCTTTGCAGAGATGTAATATGATAGCTAATATTAGAGAATTTCCTGATAAACCTCTTGTAATAACATGTTAATCACATGAATGATCTGACTTCATCCACATTACTTGGAGATGGCCTCTCCAGGGTAGCTTTAATATTTTTTGGATCCACTGCTATCTCCTCCTTGGAAAAAACATGTCCCAAGTAAGGAATCCAAGTCTAAAAGAAACTGCACTTGCTGAGCTTGGCTTATAACTTATGCTCTCTCAACAATCTTAAAAATGCTCCCAGGTGCTTTGTGTGCTCCTCATTCTTTGTATCTACAAATATATCATCAACGAATACTATCACAAACTTATCTAGATAAGGGCACAACACACTGTTCATCAAACACATGAAGGTGGCTGGAAAATGGGTAAGACCAAAAGGAACGACCACAAACTCGTAGTGCCCATACCTTGTACGAAATGAAGTATTGTAGATGTGTTCTTCTTTAATTTGCACCTGATGATATCCTAATATCATATCAATCTTCATTAATACTGTTTCTCCCTTCAATTGATCAAACAAATCATGAATCCACAATAATGGATATATGTTCTTGATAGTCACCTTATTTAATTGCCTGTAACCAATGCACAATTTGAGAGTGACGTCCTTCTTCATTACAAAGAACATTGGTGAACCCCAAGGAGATACACTTGGCCTTGTGTATCCCTTATCAATCATTTCTTTAAGCTGCAATTTCAGATCCAACAACTCCGAAGTACTCATCCTGTATGACGCCTTAGATGTTGGTGCTTCTTCTGGAATCAACTCAATAGAAAATTCCACCTCCCTACGAAGCAATAGCTCTAGAATCTCTTTAGGAAACACGTCCTGAAACTATTTTAAGTAGGATACTTCCTGAGGACTTCATCATGCTCATATTTCTTCCCTTTTTCACTAGAAAAATGCACTGCAAACAATAAACATCCTTTCTTACAGTTACACTTAGCTTGCATTGTTGTAACCATTCTCACTGATGTAGGCTTATTCTTTCCCTGCGAGACTCTCTTTTATCCATCATCATCCATGCACTCAAAGTCCTTCTCACATCAGTCCACCTTGTTCCTATGAATGAACAACTTGTCCATGCCCAAAATCATGCTATATGAACCCAAAGGAAGCACATTTAGATGTGCTGATGTAGGCATACCATTTAAATCAAATGCATAAGATCTAATCCAGTGATGAACTCTTCTCTTGGTTCCTGTATCCAACTATACCAACCAAAATTCTGCATGCACTTCCTTACTCAACCGACATTGATCCACCAAGTCAGGACTAATATAGCTATAATTCGATCTAGGGTCAATCAAAATGGAAACAACTTGATCAAAAATCATACCTTCCCTCTCGATAATGGATACCAGATGATATGATTTCCTGTTACCAAATGTTGCATAGATCGAGGGAATGCTATGAACTACATCCCAACTGTATGTGCCTCCTTAGCACTATAGATATGAGGTCTACCACCTTGGTGTGAAGGAAAATCCCTCTTTAAATGATCTCCGCCATAGGTCCAACACCTTAAAGGTTTCCTATAATCACCTTTATTCTACTGCTCCTTAGGCTGAGACCGATGTACCCTCTCATTTGTATTGAACTTCTTATGAGGTGCCACATTTTCCTTGTCACCTTCATCTTGATATCTTCCTCTTTTCTTAGGAAATTTACCTTTAGTCTTCTAATTACCTTTCCAGTCACGCTCGAACTCAAACTTACACTTTGACTACTCATAAAAATGCCTCAACTTTTTGATGGCTTCCTCCAAATATCGAGGCTCATCAAACTCAATCTTATCTTTGAATGCTACTAGAAACTTGGTGATGAACCTTTGAGTCTGTTCTTTCTCATCCTTGATATAGGGCACATATCTCAACAATTCTATAAATTTGGTTGTGTACTCTTAATTTGTCATGGAACCCATCTTGAGCTCATAAAAATCCTTCGATTTTCCATAATAATGCCTCTAATATAGGCACTTATTCCTGGAGAGTCTTTCAAATTCAGCCCAAATCAACTTCTCTTCTTCGATGCCTCTTACATGCTTAACATATTGCCACCAAATATCTGCTTTTCCCTTGAGACTAAAAGTAGATATCTTGGCTTTCATGTTCTCAGAGTAATCATGCAATCTAAATAATTTATTCATCCCAATAAAACATGCTTCTGCATATTCTAATTTCTTCATTTCCCCATCAAAAGTAGGATGCTTGGTTTTCTTGAACTCTTATCACTCCTACTATATGGATGTTGATGGTGATGGAAATGATGTCTCTCAGAATCAAATCTAGAATAAAATAAATGAGTTCTATCCCACCTCTTAGGTGTATAAAAAGGATCTTCCACCCTTTACTGTATTATATTTTTCCATCTTGTACCCTTTCTGAGACCTTCTTCCATCTCCACCATTAGTCCTTTCTACTTGTGCATGGTTGATCCTCACATGGCCTTCCTTCTGAAAATATGAAAGGCTTTGTAGGATTACTACATTAACCTTGAATTTCTTTTCATGAGATTTGGAAATCCTTTCCTATGCCTCAATCAACTGTTCAAAGCCATCCTTGCAATTCACATTCTATGCCTTCAAAATTCTCAATGTTTCTTCCAAACCGGGAGAATGTCCATCTCCCTGCTGCTCAACTGAGATATCCCATCCTATCAGTGTCTCTTCTGGACTGTACTGGGAGCCATGTGAACTATACTCCAATTTTCTTCTCTTCATCTCTTGGCATTATATTTCCTGTAATGTTCCACTGTTAGCTAAATAAAAAATAATCAAAATCATACTTCAATGTATCTCAGGGGAGGCTAATTCATTTTCACAAACCAATCCAGAATAACATGATATAACATCACAAACACATCATATTATACATGGATATCATAACCATAACATTAAATAAATAACATTCATGCATGATAAGCATATAGACAACTAACATACATGCATAACAATCTGCATTTACCCCAAGGTCTAGTGTTTCAACCTCACTCTGATACCACCCTATAACAACCCACCCCACATTTACCCACTTTTACACGATCTCTAGGGTAAACATTATCTAGGAGTTACTATGAAATGAACCAACATCCAAGTTCCAGTTATGGAATTGGGATAATATCTGGAAACATAGTGCAATCTCTTAGGGACACCACATCACCCAGATACTAGACAACATATGTTGATGATCTTTCCCTGAGTTGGAACTTTCCCTTTTCCCGACTTTACATCCCAGTTGCACACATGCCAAGCTATGCACGTGGTTCTAAAGCTCCAACCACACGCACAATTCTTCCTCCATGCATCTGCAACTAATCTTTCTCAGTTTAGAGGGTGCGTCTAGCAATATTATTCATGATTTTCAGGGCTAGCTACAAACCAACTACCCAAAAATTTCCATAATTCAATCTAAAGGTGATAATAAGTCTATATGATCAACATTAAGGATATATATTTCCAAAACTTGCCAAACACATAACAAAAGTTTCATCAAACATATAGTAAACATGATAATCCATAAGTCACAAATGTATATTTGTTCAATGTCTTATTAAATTGATCAGAGAATCCTCAAGAAGGCTCAATGCCCTCTCAAAATAGCTGCAACAACACTAGTTAGTCCATGAATTCATTTAACCATTCAATAAATTATCAAATCATGAATGGATCCATAATAAGAGAAAATCATTTAACCGTTCTTGTAACCAAAATTTAAATAGAATGAATCCATGCCAAACCAATAATAAAACCAACACAATAATCAATACATGCGCTCATTTATCTCAATTCAAAATAACACATAATAACACATGCATAAACACAACCAGGTCAGGGACTTCCATGAACCACCTAACCATAGATTGTGCTGAACCAAATTTCTATTGCGTCCAATCACCCCCGTGCCATATTCCAAGCATGAGTGTGGGATCATATGGGTTAAACCAAAATAGAACCAACCAGGGATTCTAGAGGCCAAACCACCTCAACCCTCAACCACAATGATTTCACTTAAACTAGTCCAGAAATCACTAACACCAAACAATCTTGGTTGCATTTGACTTCATTCACCATAACCAGAGGAATTTTATTGTCTCCATCCATCCATCAAGAGTTCCAAGAGAAAAACCATCTCCACTCTCGACCCTTAGGAATTTTCCTGAGACCACCTCACCAGGATCCAGAGTATACTATCCATCCAATTCTTAATAAAAATAGGGAACCCACTTCACCATGTATATGCAGGAAATAACAAGTCAAGGCTGAAACCACTGTTAATCCAGACAAATCCCATGCCAATGACAACAAAGTAACCAAATAACCACATGCATGTACCATGAACTCAAATATCAATAATGAAATCACTCATGCAACCTATTACCTGCAATGTGTCTTGTTGTAGCTTCTTTTCCACCCTTCTCTTTCCCTGCCCACGAATTCCTTTACTTTCTTTCTTGCTTCTGTCCAATTCTCTCTCCTTGCAAATCCAAGTGAGAATGCTTCAATGTCCAAGCGAATGCTAGAATGCTCCAAGAATGCTGTAAGTGTGTAAGAGTGTAAGAGTAGACAAGAGTGTTAAGGGTGTTAAGGGTAACCAAGAAAGGCATAAAATTTCCCCCCTCTCCTTTTGCTTCCTCTTTCCTTCATTTTAATTTACATGCAAATTCTTATCTCTTCATTTTCCTTTTCTCTTATTTTCCTTTATTTTTTTATATTAAATTTCCATTTATTGCCTCTTTACCTTTTCCAATGCCCTTGCTAATTTTCATAACCATTAATAAACCACAAGTGATTCCCACTGTAGTGTTTATCCCCTCACTCAACTTGGAATACATATCCCATGACATTGGTATTATTTATTTACATGGAAAATAAACCTGGGGATGTTACAAACCTCTCCCCCTTAGGGGAACACCGTCCTCAATGTTCTATGACACTTATGAACAACAAACCATTGAACCTACCAAACATACTTCTTATGGACATTTATAACAAAACTCGATGCAGTGTTTACAATGACCAACATACTAAATACATGACCATCATACTTCTTACTGGATCTTTATAACACCACTCGATGACATATTTACACATACCATTTATTGGAGATTTATAACACATCTCATCGCATTATTTCCAATATATATATATATCAAAAACTTATTTTTTTCAACCAAAAAATAAATACGCATACAATGTCTGCATCTAATCAACCATCTCCCATGTAGCTTCATCGGGTCCAAAGTGCTTCCACTACACTTTAACTTGCTTTATTTATCGGTTCCAGAGCATAAGCTATTTTCTTTGCAATATGCATTTTGGATCTAGTGAGAACTCTCCCTCTAGTTCCACCTACAATACAAACCAATTAATCACATGATCAACATCCTGTACATATCTCTTAAGCAATGGAACATGGAAAACAAAATGGAATTTCACTATTGGCAGTAATGCAAGTCTGTAGGCCATTGGTTCAATCCTCTCTAGGATCTGAAAAGGCACACAATACTGAGGTGCCAACTTGGCACATTACCCAATCCTCAAGGAGCTCCTCTTAGGCTTGATGCACAAGTACACACGTTCCCTCACCTAAAACTCCTTGAATCCTCTACGTTGATCCACAAAACTCTTCTTCCTGCCCTATGTTACCCTTAAATTCCTTTTAATAACCTATGCATCTTGTTCCATATCTACCCTTTAATCCAATGAAATGGAAAGTAATCTACTTTCATTGTAATTTATTTATCTTTAATTTTCACATATCAAATGATACTTGATTTATATTATTAATACATATAATTGAGATATAGTTATTTACATTGTTTATTATTATTAGATTTTAGTTTTACCTTTCAAAATATCACATTTACTATTTTTACTTGTTTCCATATCATAAGACTCCACTTGCTAGAGAAAATCTCAAAGGGTAACTAGACCCATTGAACTATTCTAAATTACCATTCCAAACGAAAAAGAGTCTAATTGGGGCTCTCACCGAGTAATTTATCAAATGTTGATTGGGGTTAATTTTTCACATCAACACCTACCCAGATAAAACACATATATAAATACCATATTTTGTGAAGAATTACCAGGGGAATCCAAGCTAAGGAGCCCCAGTAAACTGAGTTTTCTTCAATTACTTATTTACATAGTACTAGTCTCCTTGCTCTCGAGAGCCATATGTTGCACCAAGTTCTAATTATGAGCTCAATTTTAGAGAAGAGCCAATTCTAATCCAATTTTGTACATGTTTTTGGTTTTAAATGGAACCCCGTGTATTTTAGTGTGTTGGTTAGTAGCCATGGGTATTTAAGGAGGATTATTGAAATATGTTTTGTGTCCACTACTCTAAGAACTTTTCCATAAAGGGATGATTTTTCCTAATTTATCTGCATACTTGTAGCCATGGAGAAGAGTTCTATGTTGTATTTTATGCATTGTGAGACCATAACAATATATCCGAAGATTATGATGATGTCATCTAAAAAAATAAATTGTGTGACTGAACAATATTGCATGGTACACATGACAAATATGTGATTTCTTATTTTAGCTTCAAGGATATATTTACTAATACCTTCAAATATCATAAGGAAGAGAAGGGGAATGAGTGGAAAACCTTTCCTTAGGACCCTTTGACAGTTGAAGAGGGGGGGATTCATATCTATTTATCAATAAGGTCACAAAGGAGGTGCTAATATAACTGTAAATCCAACGGACGTACAAAGGAGGGACATAATCCAAGGTGGAGGAGAAGGAGTATAATGTATAACTAGTCGACCCTCTCAAAATAATTCAAGAGGTCCAACTTTAAGATGACATTTTTTTTTTTTCTAAGAATGAATGGAATGCAAACCTCCTTGTGCCAATCCTATTGCATCATGAATTTGGTGATTCTCCAAAAAATCGAATTTCTCTAGAGAATGTGGGAAAAGAGGATGGGCTTTAAACAAGGTGATACTATTTTAGAAAGAATTTAATAGATTGTGATGCATAGGGAAATGGCTCAAAAGTGCTCAAAATATAATGGATTATTAGTTTTTGGGATAAGGGCTAAGAAAATTGAGTTGAAAGTGGAAATTATTTTTCCATTTATCTTGGAATACTAAATTATCCTAAGTAAATCAGACCCTATGAAATCAAAGCAATTGAGATAGAATTTGATGGGAACACAATATAGGCCAAGCATTTTGTCATTTTGGAATATTTTTAACACATTCTTGAGATCCTTTTATTACATTCACCATTATACCCCTATTCCCCTCTTCATCAGTGAAACACGAAAAATAACTTGCAATTTTGAGGATTTTTTCTATATTTACTCAATTTTCATTTTTGAAGATGTATTTAAGGTAAGTACAACCTTCAATAGCAATATAATCGAAGGAGACAATGTGGCCATCCAATTTTTTTATATCACATATAGGTTTTACCACTTTCCTATGGGTTGAAATCCCATGTAAATAGTTTTTATTTTCGTCTCTAGCCTAGAATTTCCAAAGGGATATACTCTTTAATTTCCATTCTATTTCATTTTCTAGGAGGAGGGATTTTTTTTCTCCTCTAGTAATTTTAGAGATTATTTCTACTCCATGCGGAAAGAAAGTGGCCTTGAAGAGTCCATGACATCTTGTACTTTCTTTTCAGTTTCAAGGATAATATTTTCATCATGAATATTTTTTTCATGGGCCCATATGGAAGTGATTCCTTTGTTTCTTTTTAGGTTCCTTTGCAATTGAATGGGTGGCGAGTCCCTTATAGAGGGATCAAAAGGAGTCTAGGAGTCTTTGATTTTTTCCATGAGAGACAAACGATTAAGACAGTGTGGGTTTAGCTTGAAGGGATCAATATTTTGTGAATTAAAGAATTTAGGTCCATGAAAATTGAGTGATGATTTGATTCTCCACTAAAAGGAACCCATTGTTAATTTGAAATTTTTGATCCAAAAATAAATTTGAGATGAGAAATAGGTTCAACTATTTTGAGATGTATACTTCTCCAGTCCTATTTTTTGACCATGTTGGGAAGGATTTACAAGGAAGGACATTGATCAAGACCAATAAGTCGATAATTTCTGGAAAAAATTCAGCAAGAGGGTCTTGGCAAGTCGTTGGTCCCCAAATTTAAGAATGACCCAAAAGTGAAATTTAAAATCTTCCACCATAATGACCTTGTTAGAGCTGAAACAAGGGAGGCTATTTTTTTTTCCATATGAATTTCCTGTCCAAATATGGGTTTTATATATTTAAGCCAAAAAAAGAGAGGTCATTATCTCTAATGATGAAATAATTTTCTAGATAGGACCACTACTACCAGGCTAAAGCACAAGAGATATTTCTTTGTTTCCATCAATTTATCAATCCACCAAAGTGACCATTTATGTTAGTGTAGTGAAAGGATAAATTCTAGAGAATAGGAGCTAGAATCAAGATTTATTTTGGTCCCTCAATCATGGTTTCTTAGATATAAATAGTGTGAGGAGAGTGTAAGGAAATGGTTTCTTGTTAAGGGATATAATTTTAAAGTTAATACCCTTTATAAGGGCATTAGCTCTAAGGGACCCTAAAATAAAAATTTTATTCCCTTGACAAATCTCAGAGGAGTCTTTCTTTACGGAAATCGGAAGGAAATATTTTATGCCCCACTAATGGCTACCAATCTCAGTGTCGATTTCTTGCCCTAGTCCTCCTCCTAGTTTTCAAATGAAGCAAATGAATGAGTCCTTGGGGGTGCCAAAAGAGAAGTAGAGTAAGAATGGAGGTTGTAGGATGAGGGTAGTGGAATTGAAGGAGGGGGGGGGGGGATGATTTCTAGGGAGGAAAGAGAGAACATAAAGAGGTAGAGATGGTGAAATAGGAAGAGGACTAGAGCTTATGGGAAAAATTTGGGAAGGGTACGGGATCAATATATTAGAGAGATTCTCAAGGATATAAGTAACAATGAGAGAAAATGACAAGGAAAATTCACTAGTATTCAATGCAGGAAATTTTTTATAGGAAACAATAATGAAGGGATGGGAAGGAGAAATCATACATGTGGAGTAAGATTTTTTTTGTAGCGGTCTCTGGAAAGATGCCAACCAAAAATGAAAAATGAGCCTAATCTATGTGTGCATTAAGAGAAGCTTGAGTCTGAGCATATTAAACACACGTGGGGTTTATCCCCTTGGAAGGAGAATCTAGAACAACTTCACGGGGCTTAAACGTGGGGTTCTATGCTCCTTTATCTTCGAATTCATTTTTTTCTTGGTTTTCCATTATTTCAATCTAATCCTAAGTGTCCATATGAGTGGCAAGGTCCACACTTGAAAGGGATACCCTCAAAATCGAGGATTTTCTTGTGGACTCACTTTCGATACTGAATAGAGATCGAGTCTGGGACACCTAAGGAAAAATTAAATCCTACTATAATTATGGCCAACTCCATGTAGCCTGAGGATTTAAATGAGTAGTTTTCTTCATAGTAAAAACATAATATGTTTCCAATTTCCTTGAAGACATATTTAGAATAGTATGGAAGTGGAAGTCCTAGGAGACAAAACCATATAGGAGTCATTGTAAGTAATTTTATTCAAGCATAAAAGTACACCTACCACTTCTTGAGATAGAGGGATTGGGAGCTTCAACTCCAAAATTTCAATGAGATTTTATTCACATCCTCCATTGTATTTAGTAGCCAACCCTTCCAATATTTTTCCAAAATGCGGCATCGCAACAATTAACCCAGGTATGTCGAGAAATTTTTTTTCCATCCACAATCTCATAACGGCCATGGTCATATCCTGTTGGTGAAATGACCTATTATTGTTGATTCCTCCATTTAGAAAATGTCATTCAGTTTTACGTCTTCTCCTAGAATTAGGTTGGGTTCCTCCACTCTTTGTTTTACGAATTTTTTTCTCACCTTTTTAAAGTTCTTTTCTTCCACCTAGAGGGGTGTTGATTGATAGGGATAAAATGTGTCTCCACTAGGCATCTCGTAAGTCAAATTTTTTTTAAGAAAAATGGATAGGGGTAGGTGGGAGTAGGTCAAAAAATAAGTCTGCAAGAGAAATGAAAATGCCATCCGATCCATGAAAACTTCCAAGGGTTCAAGGGAAAGATGTAGAGATGGAGGGTTAACACATTCAGGGTCTGGCTTAACCCTAGTTTAATCGATTAGAGTGAGGATATGCTTCGAAAAAGGAGTATCAAACTGAGCGAAAGGCGAAAAGGAGGAATTATCATCAGTATGGTTCAAGGGGTCTTATAGAGGAGAAAATCATCAAATTTTTTATTTTGTGAGGTCCAAGCTAGAGAAAATGATAGAGGCTGTAATGGGTTTGAAATATTAGCTGATGTTGTAAACACTAAAGAGGTGGTAGGAGGAGTTTCCAGATTTGGAAGCCCTCAAGAAGATCATATGAGAAATTAATGAGTTCCTCATCCATAGCTTAGGAGAAAAAAATATGTTGGATCTTGTAAGGAAAAGAGGAGTGAAGGGAAGTGCAAGGACTGGGATATGAGAGGGAGGGCACATTTTAGGGTTGGGATCTGATGAATTACACCCATCATCAAACACTAGCCATCCGCAGAGAAAACCCTCAATATCCTCAAAAAATTTGATATTACTTTGTATCACTATAACCTACTATCCCATTCTCAAATATTCTACACCAATATTTTGTATATATTAATTTTAGGATAACAAATCAATTTTGAGTAATGATATTATTTATGTATGATATTATTTGAAAATAAAAAGTTTCAAAATGATATAATTAATTTGGAAGGATAAAGTTTAACTTGTAAAATAAATATAACAATTTAAATACATGACAAATTGTTATTTTATTAACATTATAGACATGACACCTCTATACATACACTTTATTACTTGTATTTGATTAGTGACCACTATGTCCATGAAAATTTGTAACATGCAAATCCACTAGAAGGGATCACTTCATATCAGCTCGACCACAGAGCCTGACCTCGAGGGTGTTGAGAGAATTCAACCAGTGACCTCTTAATAGAAAGTTTTCTTTAAAAATGGAGATTTGATGAGTTTAGCTAACCTTCATGACCAATTTTAAATGATGTTATTATTTATTATATGTATAAAAAAAAATTTGGAACTTTTTTTGGTAATATAAATTATGTAACTTAATTCTTATTTTATGTTTGGGTTTTTTTTAGCATATACTTTTTGGTCAATTTTGCTCTAAATTTGCTAGGAATTTGATGTTTGAGTTATGTAAGGTGTAATCTATGTTCTCTATTCTTTGGAGTTTTTCAAAGTTTTGAACCCATCTATGTATCCAAAAACACATTTTGAATTAAAAAAAAACAATAGCATAAAATTTGAATAGCAAAATAAAATAAAATGGGATAAACTTGTAAAAATTTGAGTTTTTCCCTACTTAAAATAATTGCAATGAAAGTTGAATTAATGAAATTATTAGGCCTACTATTAATTTTTCTAATTATTTTTTTTCTCTTTCACAACATTTTTTTCATCAATTTTGCCTAAAATCCACTAGGGATTTGTTGGAATCACAAGTTTAAGATATGAAATTTTCATATATATAAAGTATTTTATTGCTTTGAATCCACTTAAACATTCAGAAATGAAATCTAAATAACAAAAGATCACGATTTTACCAAAAAAATTGTATCACTGAATTCTAACTAAAAAGCGAAAACATAAAATACCTAAATTAAACCATTTATTAATATTTGAGCTGATAAAATAAACATTTCAAACCAACTCTTTTTTATGCCAAGAAAATTATTAATCTTTGATTTGACTTTTGTGACCATATTTTTTTTTTGAGGATATCTTTAACATTAATGACATCATTATTGTTTGGTCTCAGTTTTGGACCATCTAATGTTTGTCAGGAGGATAAACCACATCAGATGATTAGAAACATCAACCAAACAATAACGATGTGATTAATCCCAAAAAGGTTCTAAAAAAAATATTAATACCATAAACTACCTATATACATAAGAGGCATCCTTATCTTGAATGTGGATTTCAAAAATATTCTAGAATTCGAAGTGGTAACCAAAAAAATTATTAATTCCATAAACTACCTTTATACATATGAGGTGTCCTTACCGAGATTGCCTATTTATTGAATATTTTAGAATTAAATATACTCGTGATCTAGACTGTAAATTTCGAGAATTTATAGTGTTATGGAATGTGAAGGGCAAGAGCCATGTGAATTGTTTGACCTCATTCATGTCGCTGACATTTCGAAATATCCATAAAATCTATAAACAAACTTTGCATCTCGTAACAAATCAATTTTGAATGATGCTATATTTTATCATTTGTTTACTAAGTCATTTTGAAAAGATAATTAGAAATAACAATTTTAATAAAAATTGTAATTTATATATTTGGTTCAAATATTTTAAAGTTTATTTAATAAAATAAAAAGGTGTAGTGTGAAATAAAATAGCATTTTTCATTGGAATTCACCAAATTCTATCCATATAATTTCAAGATTTTTTGTTGTTTAAAATATATTTTTGGATTCATAAATGTATTCAACACCCTGAAAAAACTCTGGGGCACTCTAATTATACAGATTAAACAATTTAAACTCCCTGTTTTAAAAAATCTTTATTAGATTTTGATTAAAATTAACAGGAAAAATTGTCGTGAAAAAATTCATTGGACTAAGCCAAATAAAAATTTATTTAAAAAAAATATTGAATATAATAAATTTTGAGAAAAATTGATATTATCTATAGTTAGTTATTTTGGAACAAAATTTATTTAATAAAATCAAAATAAAATAATCTAAATAAATGAAAAATGTATATTTATTTTTTTGCATAGGAATTTTTTTTGAAAAAGAGTGTTGGAAATAATAATATGAACCACAGGGGTTGATTCAAAAAATTTTCCCCTATGTAATTATCTCTCACACACACACATATATATAACTTGTGAAACGGTTTTATTAGTAAGAATAGTTAAATACAAAATTAAATTATATATATATATATATATAACTTGTGAAACGGTTTTTAATTATTAAGAATAATTAAATACAAAATTAAATATATATATATATATATATATATATATATATATATATATATATATATATATATATATATATATATATATAGTATTGTAGTATTGTAATAAGTTTTTTATATGGTTTTTTTTCTTATTTCTTTTAGGGTTGTTTTTCTTTTTTTTATGGATCATCTTTAAAAAAAAATCATATAAATTTATTTAAATCATTCTTTTGGAGATAAAATCATGTTCTATTTAAACTATGTTTTTTATTTTTTTATATGATTTTTTGGAAAACAGTCATATAAGTTTGCTTAAAATTAGCTAAACTGCCAAGAAACCTAATTTCATAGACAAAATTAGCATCTCTAAAACTTAAAATTCCTTTAATTTTAAAAAATAGAGATCACAATAACAATATTTCATAGTATTAAATTCATTTTTCATTTAAAACAACCATTCTATTACTTAAAAATAAATATTCCAAGTCAACCAATTACTGAACCAAATCCCAATAGACTCAGTCAAACAAACAAAATCCACCTGTCTGCCTCACCTATAAATTAAAAAAATAAAGATCACAATAACAATATTGCATAGTATTAAATTCATTTTTCATTGAAACAACCATTCTATATATCAATTTAATAATAATAATAAAACTATAAAATTTTCTCAGTCAAACAGTTACTGAACCAAATCCCAAGGGACTCAGTCAAACAAACAAAATCCACTTGAAACTCTCCCAACTCTCTCTCCCCTATAAATTAAATCCCTGGGAATTATCTCTAACATTCAATTGGAGCAAGTTCCATAAACAAGTGAGACATGATACTTAGCCAAAGATGATTTGCCAACATAATGTGACCTTGAAACATGATGAATGCATGTTGTCAGTCATTTTTTTTGTCGGCAAGTCATCTTGGAAAAGCATCCTCCATTGCTTCTCATACCTCACCATGAATGTATTCACTGTGGATTTGGTATTAAGGTTGAGACAATAACCATAAAAGGTATTAGGGTTGGGAAATTGTGAAAGAAGAGTTACAAAAATTGCTGAATGTGAACTTTATTTACCCAATTTGAGACAGTCAGTGGGTTTCCACTTTAGTTATTGTACCAAAAAAGAATGGTAAATGGAGGGTATGCATTGATTATCGAGAATTGAATAAAGCTACCCTAAAAGATCATTTTCCTTTACCCTTTATAGATCAAGTACTAGATACATTAGCAGGTAAAAAGTATTTCTCATTCCTGGATGGTTTTAGTGGTTACAATCAAATTTAGGTATCACCTAAAGATCAAGATAAGACTATATTCACCTGTCCATGGGGAACTTATTCCTATCGAGTACTTCCTTTTGGATTGTGCAATGCACCTGCAACATTCCAAAGGGCAGTACTAGGAATTTTTTCTGATCTAATACATGATTGTGTAGAGGTGTACATGGATGAATTTACATTTTATGAGAATTCATTTGAAGAAGCTTTAGAAAATTTTGAAAAGGTTCTTAAAAGATGTAAGGAAGCAAACCTTTCACTAAGTCATGAAAAATGTTTTATGATGCTTACAAGAAGGGATTATTTTAGGACATGACATTTCAGGAGATGGAATTAAAGTTGATGCATCTAAAGTTGAAGTCATCTCCAAACTATCAATTCCAAGTTGTCAAAAGGATGTTAGAAGTTTTCTAGGATTCACGGGATATTATAGAAAATTTCACTAAAATACCATCCCCACTCTTCAAGTTAGTTACCAAAGATTGTGAACTTATTTGGAATCTTGATTGCCAATTGGCATTTGAAACTTTAAAAACAAATTTTTTTGAAGCACCCATATTAAGAGGTCCAAATTGGAAACTACCTTTTCACATTTCAACAGATGCTTCAGATACAACTCTGGGAGCTGTATTAGGACAAAAAGATTTGATCCCCTATGCCATCTATCACACAAGCAAGAATTTGATTCCCACTGAGTTAAATTACATTGTAACTGAAAAGGAATTCTTAACTATTGTTCATGCTATCAACAAATTCGGTCATTATATTACAGGCTATGAAACCTTTCTTCATATAGATCACTCTGCAATTAGATACTTAATGAGTAAATCTATTACTAATGGCAGAATTACAAGATGGTTATTACCCTTGCAAGAATTCCACATCACCATTCTAGACCAACCTGGAAAACAAAACACATTTGCTGATTTCTTGTCTAGAATTCAGAATATCAAAGATGACACTCCAGTTGAGGTTAAATTTCCTGATGAATACATTTTTGCAATAAATAACAAACTCCTTGGTATGCAGATATTGCTAATTACTTAATCACTAGAAAAATATGTTCACATTTGTTTCCTAGGGATAAAAGAAAAATTATTCAAATAAGTGCAAGGTACTCATGGATTGCTAATGAACTGTATAAAACAAGTCCAGATCTCATTATTAGAAGATGTGTTCGAGAAAATGAAATGCCTAAAATTCTTAAGGCATGTCATGATGAACCTTGTGGTGGACACTTTGCTGACAAGAGGACAACCTATAAAATCCTTCATTTGGGAGATTATTGGCCATCCATCTTTAGAGATACCAAAGAATATGTCAAAAGGCATGAAATCTACCAAAGGATAGGGAAACCTGCTCCATCAAATGAAATGCCATTGCAACCTTAGGTACTCATAGAATCATTTGAAAAATGGGCCTTGGATTTTTTTGGACCAATCAATCCACCATATAAATAAAAGAAATAAATTTTGGTATGTAGTTAATTTTCTTTTTGAGGATATCTTCACTCATTTTGGTGTTCCAAGAGAAATTGTGACAGATCAGGGATCCCATTTTACATCCAAGTTGGTGAAAAGGCACGTGGAAGATTACAAGATCAAGCATAGAAAGTCTACTCCTTATCATCCATAAGCAAATGGTCAAGTGGAATCTACCAATAAATTGATTGAAGGAATTCTCTCTAAGACTGTACGTCTACACATAAGAGATTGGGTAGAAAGGCTTCCTGAAGTCTTATGGGCCTACAAAACTACATGGAGGAATAAGCAAGACATACTCCCTATGAACTTGTTTATGGAAAACAAGTCCTGTTCCCTATAGAGTTTCAGATTTGAACATTCAAGATGGTAGTCCAATTGGGACTTGATTTATCAGAAGCACAGAAACATAGATTGGAGCAACTCAATGAGATTGATGAAATCATACAAGATGGAGTTCAAAGAACTAGTATGGTTCAATAGAAAAGGGATAAATGGCACGAAAGATATATTGAGGAGAAGTTTCAAGCAGGGGATTGGGCACTTTTGTTCGATTCAAAGTTCAAATATTTTCAAGGAAAGTTTTAGACTCATTGGCTTGGGCCATATGAGATTGAAAAATTCTTTGACAATGGAGCAGTCAAGATAAGAACAATTGATGAAGAAAAGGTACCTCTTCTTGTGAATGGTCATCGGTTGAAAGTATATCATAATCCAATTTCAAGAGAAGAGTTTATCAATATTTTCGAAGATAATAATGATATTAAGTTAGTGAAGAAGAATTCTTCTTCTTCACTAAATTAGATTTTATTTTTCCTAAAGAAAAAATATTAAAAAAAAAATTGATAATCATAATAATAATAATAATAAAGTGTATAAATATGAAAACCAATCAATGATTGGCATCCTTATATAGAAAATATAGGGTGAAAATCAGAGATTTTCTGACATCCTATATTTTTCCATTCCTTTTCTGCAGTAAGTAGTAATACATAACTACATTCATATTCCATTTTTGCAGCTCATAATCTGCAGTTCCATTCCATTCCACAGTCATATTCCATTCCATTCCACATACATATTACATTCTGTAGCTGATTTAATTTTGCAAGATGATTCCACATTCTGCAGCTAATTCCACATTTTGCAGTTGATTACATTCGACAACGGATTCCATTCTGCAGCTGATTCCATTCTGCTGCTAATTCCATTCTGCAGCTGATTACATTCTGCATCTAATTCCATTCTACAGGCACATTCCATTTCACTCAGCAGATATGACACATTTGTATAGTCTACTAAAAAAAATTATGAATACAGGAAATTAAAGGACTATGTTTGAAGACCACAATGCTAAAAGGTACTTGAAGAATCAACACCAAAGAAATGACAACGAAAGGTTAGTTCTAAAGGTAAAGTTGCAAAAACTTATTTTAATAGCAAGGTCAAAACATTAGCATGCATAATATGGATGATCATATGCTCCCTTGACATAACATCATTCGATTTGATTGAGATTTCAATCATATCATAGATCCACCACATCATCCGCATTATGTTTCATAACGGTTGAAAATAGACTCCCCCATTTATGATTAATGGTCATGACCTGTTTACGTGACATATCCATCTACGTTTCTTCAAAACCCCAATCCATACCACTTATTTATTCCTAAAAACCCTCAATTCCTTTCATTAGATTCGTAATCCAATTCATTTCATAACGGAGAAGGATAATTCTGAAGGTTAGAACTCTTCATAATAGAAGGCATGGGACTGATAGTCAGAACAGAACCGGTGGGAACAATATATATGGAAGGATATCCTCAAGTCAAAGACATTTTGCATAAAGCTAGATGGCTCAAATACATAGAGAAATTCGATGGTTTTCACAAAGAGATCAAAAAGTCTTTTGCTAGGTTTTTTGATGGCACATAAGTGGAAATTGGAGACATCAAATTCACAGTTACTGAGACGTTCATAGCCGAAGCCACAAAACTCGCAAGGGTTGGCGAAAGGTGGTTCAAAAACAAGGAATTTCACAATGAATCATGGAAATTTATCCTTGAAAACCTAGGTATGTATGTTTCTATTTTCAGAAAAGGTATCCCTAGCTCAGCTCTTAAAAATAAATGGAGGAACATGCTCTTGGTTTTATAGAAATTTATCACCTGTGAAGGAATGTTTGGTTGCATGTATGTATATCATATTCAATTATTGATGCATTTATTAGAGAACGGTAAAATAAATATTCTCTTCTTTTTACTGAATAGCTTAAAAAGAATGTCTACAAACGTGCAGAAGAGAATACAGTTTGTAGATAACACTATGCACCATCATGGGTTGATAAAATACTTTTTGAGTTTCATTTAAAAGGTATAGGAGATTCCTGGGAGAACAAAAAGAAAAATAAAGTCAAGACAGGAGGTAAGATAAGAAAGAGGAGCCAGAGTACAAGTGAGGAAAATGTAAATCCTCTACATCTAAGAAGGAGTTCCAGACTCCAAGGTTCAATGAAGAAAACGCTATAAAAATATACATAGTATATAAGTTTAGATGAAGAAACTCCAATACCATCTCCTGTCAATATTTCTCCTCCACACAGTCCTCAAAATTCTCCTATTCATAATTTTGAAGGTAGCCGCAACAAAAAATCTCTAGGCATAGACCCAGCACAACAAGAAATATAAGATTACATAGAGTAACTGGAGAAGATAAATGCAACGGTGAATTCAGAACCTCCTATCAATCCACAAGAACCTCTAGTTGATACTCTCAAACAGGAAATTTATGAACTAGATATATTGAATAGGCATATTAAACAAGAGAATGAAGCCTTGAAGTAGCAGAACAAGTTGGAAAAGGCAATTAGTGACAATACCATTTTGCATTTAGGACTGTGGTACAAAAGGAACAGGAAGTTGAAAAGAAAGAACAAGTCACTAAACAAGGCAGTAATTAATCTTAAATACAAGCTCCTTATGAGAAAGCTCGGGATAGAAAACACTTCAAAGAAAAGAAAAAGAAGGAAATTGGATGTGTTAGCAGAAGTGTCTGAACAAATGCAGTAAGAGAGGAAAAATTCACATTTTTGGTAAATTGCATGAGGACATTAAATGACTTCTCAGTGGGGGTATGTTGAACCTCAGAATTATCCTCTCTCTGAAATCCTTTCTCACATTTTTCCCTTACTTTCTCATAAGTTCATATACTCCAATCAATGATAAATGTCATGTTTTGTCTCAAGGAATGCATTTAAATGATTTTCATGTTATATTCTGATGTTCTTGCTATTCGAATGGATTTTTGTAATTTGGCTACAAAATGCAGCCTATTCTGCAGCTAATCATAGGTTTCACAACTACTTTCATGGTTTGACATGTTCCAAGGATCAAATGGAAAAATGATCCACATGGGCATTTCCAGAATAACACACACATGGATTTTTTCATATCTACTTGATCGAGATCGATAGAAAAGGATGCCTGAGATCGTGGTGAAAGTCCAGTCAAAGGATTTAAGCTAAGAATAGAAGGACTCTTGATTTTCTATAGCGTAGCAAATCAAGAGTTAAACAGTAAAATTCCAATTCTATAAGTCGGTTAAGATTAGCCACATGTAGGCAGAATTAGCTCATAACAATTATGTTTGTTTTATTTAAATATTGGTTGTATAGAACTGAGATTAAGTTTTTGTTGAACATTGTGTATTTTCTTAAGACTCCATTCTATTATAATAAAAGGATCGTGTTCATGGTACCAGTGATTACTTAAGTGCATGTATAATCAGCTAGGATCTCAACCGAATCAGTTGCAGAGGGCCCCTTCACAGGAGGAGGTTTTTCGTTCATTGTTTTAGTTTAATTTTTTTACTCTGTTTTTGTCAATTCCGTTTTCTGAATAGATTAATGTTACATTTCAGTTTTGATTAGTAGCATAGAATTAAATCATAAATATGTAATCATTGTTCTTCTAAAACATTTCGTGAGGATATATTTATCTATTTTCAATTTGAATTAATTTTGAAGCAATAAGAATTCACAGTTATCTAGTTTCCTTTACTATTTTGTCATTTACTTTCTTAGATTAAAACTGTCAATTAATTGTATCAATGGATGTTCTTAAAGGTCATTTCAAGAAGATGATTCTAAACTAAATGATCGAATATCTAATTCATACACTTATTGAGCTTTCCTCTACATACTTTACTTGTTTTTTCTAGAACATTAGAAACTAAGGTATAATTGGTTGCTTACACATCATCTCAAGAGGATAATACTTCGTATTGAATGCTGGAGTAATCAAACATACATTAGTTGTTTACAATCAGTTGAGCTTTAAATTTTCATGCTTTCACATTTTCTTTTATATCCTCATATAATTGCATCAGTGAATGTTCTTAAAGGTCATTCCAAGGAGTTGATTTTATCATATTTCTAGACTAAATGATTGAATATTTAATTCATGCAATTACTGAGTTTTCCTCTGCATACTTTACTTGCTTTTCTAGAACATCATAAACTAAGGTATAATTGGTTACTTACACATCATCTCAAGAAGGTGACACTTCATATTGAACGCTGGAGTAGCTAAACATACATTAGTTGTTTTGTTTTTCGGCCTTCACTTAGAATAGCATTGCAATTTCAATTTCAGTTATAAGATTTACATCAATGGAATAGGACTAATGTTAAATTAGAAGTCATTAGAATAGATACTCTGTTTTTTTCAGATTAGATTCTAACCAACCAATAGTCTTTGATTAATTTTTATGCAAATTGTTTTAACTTAGGAACACTTCATTTTCTTCCCTCTTAAAATTCATTAAGATTCATTTAATTTATCTCATATTTTTATATTAAAACTCTTATATATAAAGAAAAAAATCCCCAAAACAAAATAAAAATACATACAACGAAGTAAGAAGAAGGTTAACTAAGCACATATACTGCACCACACTTCATCAGTTTACAAACCTCGGTTGATAATTTATGTAATAAATTTAAGACATTAAATTGACTATACTAGGTCAACAATCTTGACACTAATTTTATTGCCAAGAAACTCACCAACCTGGACTTCAACAACAATAAGGATAATGAACAAAATCTAGTCCCCACCTAGGTACTTAAGTGGATTATCCTACGGGTTCGTTATGGTTTACTCTGTGGTATTTTTGTGCTATAGGAGACTTTGCAAGCCATATCGACTTACTATTAGCTTTCATTATGTTATATTCTATATATTTTTAGATAGTTGTAGACACTATTATTTAGACCAATACTATCAAACATTTGGAATAGTTTTCATGATCTTATAATTATTAGTATAGGATATTATCTTGATTTACCTAGTAGTAAATGAATAGTCAAAGGTATAAAATGGTTTTCCTTTGATCAATAATAAAAAACTAGCTCAAAATGTTTTATTCTTATTACCTTTTTTAACCTCAAATAAAAACATGTTTTTTACTTGAATTTTTTGTATCTTTTCGTCAGTTGCACAAATCTTCCTCCATGCATCTGCAACTGATATTTCTCAGTTCAGAGGGTGCGTCTAGCAATATCATTCATGATTTTCAGGGCTAGCTACAAACCAACTACCCAAAACTTTCCAGAATTCAATCTAAAGGTGATAATAAGTCTATATGATCAGTATTAAGGCTATATATTTCCCTAACTTGCCAAACACATAACAAAAATTTCATCAAAAAGATAGTAAGCATGATAATCGATAGGTCATAAATGTATATTTGTTTAATGTTTTCTTAACTTCATCAGAGAACCTTCAAGAAGGCTCAATGCCATCTCAAAATAGCCGCAACAACACTAGTTAGTCCATGAATTCATTTAACCATTCAATAAATTATCAAATCATGAATGGATCCATAATAAGAGAAAATCATTTAACCGTGCTTGTAACGAACATTTAAATATAATGAACCCATGCCAAACCAATAATAAAATCAATACAATAATCAATACATGCGCTCATTTATCTCAATATAAAATAACACATAATAACACATGCATAAATACAACCAGGTCAGGGACTTCCATGAACCACCTGACCATAGATTGGGTTGAACGAAATTTCTATTTCGTCCAATAACCCCCATGCCATATTCCAAGCATGAATGTGGGATCATATGGGTTTAAACCAAAATAGAACCAACAAGGGATTCCAGAGGCCAAACCACCTCAACCCTCAACCACAATGATTTCACTTAAACTAGTACAGAAATCACTAACACCAAACAATCTTGGATGCCTTTGACTTCATTCAACATAACCAAAGGAATTTTCTTGTCTCCATCCAACCATCAAGAGTTCCAAGAGAAAAACCATCTCCACTCTCGACCCTTAGGAATTTTCCTGAGACCACCTCACCAGGATCCAAAGTATATTATCCATCCAATTCTTAATCAAAATAGGTAACCCACTTCGCCATGGATATGCAGGAAATAACAAGTCAAGGTTGAAACCACTGCTAATCTAGACAAATCCCGTGCCAATGACAACAAAATAACCAAAGAACCACATGCATGTACCATGAACTCAAATATCAGCAATGAAATCACTCATGCAACCTATTACCTGCAATGTGTCTTGTTGTAGCTGCTTTTCCAACCTTCACTTTCCCTACCCACGAATTCCTTTACTTTCTTTCTTTACTTCTGTCCAATTCTCTCTCCTTCCAAATCCAAGTGAGAATGCTGCAATGTCCAAGCGAATGCTAGAATGCTCCAAGAATGCTCTAAGTGTGTAAGAGTGTAAGAGTAAACAAGAGTGTTAAGAGTGTTAAGGGTAACCAAGAGAGGCATAAAATTTTCTCCCTCTCCTTATGTTTCCTCTTTCCTTCATTTTAATTTGCATGCAAATTCTTGTCTCTTCATTTTCCTTTATTTTTTATATTAAATTTCCATTTATCGCCTCTTTACCTTTTCCAATGCCCTTGCTAATTTTCATAACCATTAATAAACCACAAGTGATTCCCACTATAGTGTTTATCCCCTCACTCAGCATAGAATACATATCCCATGACATGGGTATTATTTATTTACATGGAAAATCAACCTGGGGATGTTACAAACCCCTCCCCTTTAGTGGAACACCATCCTCAATGTTCTATGACACTTGTGAACAACAAACCATTGAACCTGCCAAACCTACTTCTTATGGAAATTTATAACAAAACTCGATGCAGTGTTTACAATGACCAACATACTAAATACATGACCATCATACTTCTTATTGGATCTTTGTAACACCACTCGATGAAATATTTACAACATACCACTTATTGGAGATTTATAACATATCTCATTGCATTATTTCCAATATATATATATATATATATATATCAAAAAATTATTTTTCAACCAACAAATAAATAAAGGATACAATGTCTACATCAGTGTACATCCCATGTAAGCTTCTATGGGTCCAAGTGCTTACTTTCCCCTTCATATTATCTATTTGTCAGGGTTTCCAAAACATAGGTATTTGTCTTTTCAATACCATATTGTAGATCGAGAACTCTCCCTCAGGTTCCACTTGTAATACAGACAGACTAATCACATAGTCAACATCTTATTTTTCTCTATCTTCAGCAAGTAAGACATGGGCATATTAGAATTTCACTATTGTAGTATCAGTCCTGGGCGTGGTTTAATCCTCTCAGGATCTAAAGAGCACATGCAGGGTGTTTAACATTTCCTGACCCAATCCTCAAGGAGCTCCTCTTAGGCTTGATGGACAAGTACACACGTTCCCTAACCTAAAACTCCTTGAATCCTCTACGTTGATCCACAAAACTCTTCTTCCAACCATATGCTACCCTTAAATTCTTTTTAATAACCTACACATCTTGGTCCATATCTATCCTTTAATTCAATTAAATGGAAAGTAATCTACTTTCATTGTAATTTATTTATATTTAATTTTCACATATCAAATGATACCTGATTTATATTATTAATGCATACAATTGAGATATAGTTATTTACATTGTTTATTATTATTAGATTTTAGTTTTACCTTTCGAAATATCACATTTACTATTTTTACTTGTTTTCATATCATAAGACTCCATAAGCTAGAGAAAATCTAAAAGGGTAACTAGACCCATTGAACTATTCTACATTACCATTCCAAACGAAAAAGAGTCTAATTGGGGCTCTGACCGAGTAATTTATCAGATGTTGATTGGGGTTAATTTTTCACATCAAAACCTACCCAGATAAAACACAGATATAAATACCTTATTTTGTGAAGAATTACCAGGGGAATCCAAGCTAAGGAGCCCCAGTAAACCGAGTTTGCTTCAATGACTTATTTACACAGTACTAGTCTCCTTGCTCTCAAGAGCCATAAGTTGCACCAAGTTCTAATTTTGAGCTCAATTTTAGAGAGGAGCCAATTCTAATCCAATTTTGTACATGTTTTTGGTTTTAAATCAAACCCCGTGTATTTTAGAGTGTTGGTTAGTAGCCACGGGTATTTAAGGAGGATTCTTGAAATATGTTTTGTGTCCGCTGCTCTAAGAAATTTTCCATAAAGGGATGATTTGTCTTAATTTATCTGCATACTTGTAGCCATGGAGAAGAGTTCTATGTTGTATTTTATGCATTGTGATACCATAACAATATATCCCAACATTATGATGATGTCATCTACAAAAATAAAATGTGTGTGTGAACAATATTGCATGGTACACATGACAAATATGTGATTTCTTATTTTAGCATCGAGGATATATTTAATAATACCTTCAAATATCATAAGGAAGATAAGGGGAATGAGTGGAAAAACTTTCCTTAGGCCCCTTTGACAGTTGAAGAAGGGGGGATGAATATCTATTTATCAATAAGATCACAAAGGAGGTGCGAATATAACTATAAATTCAAGGGACAAAGGAGGGACATGATCCAAGGTGGAGGAGAAGGAGTATAATGTATAACCAGTCGACTCTCTCAAAATTCTTCAACAGGTTCAACTTGTAGATGACATTTTTTTGTTTTTGAGAATGAATGGAGTGCAAACCTCCTTGTGCCAATCCTATGGCATCATGAATTTGGTGATTCTCCAAAAAATCAAATTTCTCTAGAGAATGTGGGAAAAGAGGATGGGCTTTAAACAAAGTGATACTATATTAGAAATAATTTTTTAGCTTGCGATGCATAGGGAAATGGCTCAAAAGTGCTCAAAATATAATGGATTATTAGTTTTTGGGATAAGGGCTAAGAAAGTTGAGTTGAAAGGGGAAATGATTTTTCCATTTATCTTGCAATACTAAATTACCCTAAGTAAATCAGACCCTATGAAATCAAGGAAATTGAGATATAATTTGATGGGAACACCATATAGGCCAAGCATTTTCTCATTTTGGAATATTTTTAATTGATATCCTTTTGTTACTTTCACCATTATACCCCTATTCCCTCTTCATCAGTGAAACTTGAAAAATAACTTGCAATTTTGAGGATTTTTTCTATATTTGCTCAATTTTCATTTTTGAAGATGGATTTAAGGTAAGTACAAACTTCAATAGAAATATAATTGAAGGAGACAATGTGGCCATCCAAGGTTTTTATATCACATATAGGTTTGACCGCTTTCCTACGGTTTGAAATCCCGTGTAAATAGTTTTTATTTTCATCTCTAGCCTAGAATTTCCAAAGGGCTATACTCTTTAATTTCCATTCTATTTCATTTTCTAGGAGGAGGGATTTTTTTTCTCCTCTAGTAATTTTAGAGATTATTTCTACTCCTTAGGGAAAGAAAGTGGCCTTGAAGAGTCCATGACATCTTGTATTTTCTTTTCGGTTTCAAGGATAATATTTTCATCATGAATATTTTTTTCATGGGCCCATATGGAAATGATTCCTTTGTTTCTTTTTAGGTTCCTTTGGAATTGAATGGGTGGTGAGTCCCTTATAGAGGGATCGAAAGGAGCCTGGGAGTATTTGATTTTTTCCATGAGCAACAAACATTAAGACAGTGTGGGTTTAGCTTGAAGGAATCAATATTTTGTGAATTAAAGAATTTAGGTCCATGAAAATTGAGTGATGATTTGATTCTCCACCAAAAGGAACCCATTGTTAATTTGAAATTTTTGATCCAAAAATAAATTTTAGATGAGAAATAGGTTCAAATATTTTGAGATGTATACTTCTCCATTCCTGTTTCTTGACCATGTTGGGAGGGATTTGCAAGGAAGGACATTGATCAAGACCAATAAGTCAATAATTTTTGGAAAAAAAAATTAAATGAAGGAGATACATTGGGAAAAATATTGAGAGGGGGGGTGAATCAGTATTTACTGCATATTCAAAACTTTTACTTTTTCTTGCTTCTAAAGCCCATACGCTACTTTCTTGAAACAGACTCGCGTATATACGCGGATACCCTTTATGAAACTCGCGTATACACAGATATCTAATTATGTTATTAGATCTTCACTTAAATCATTCCATCATTCATTCATCAGATGTTTAATAAACAGTAAACATGAACAGTAAGAGCAGAGTAAACCATCACACAAAGCATCACACATGAACACCAGGATTTTTAGGTGGAAACCCAAGTCAGGAGAAAACCACCGCTGCAGTTGCTCAGCCTTCAATATTTCATTATAGAGAAAACATCTTACAACATATGTGCTGGTGCAGACTCTACCAGCACGCAGGCACCCACCTGCGCTCGTTTACCAGCCTCTCCTGGAAGGGAGCTCCAACCCCCTGACTCGTTTACCAGCCTCTCCTGGAAGGGAGCTACGACCCCCCGATCTCGTTTACCAGCCTCTCCTGGAAGGGAGCTACGACCCCCTGACTGAAGGCTACAACCCTCAGCACCACCTTGGACCACGTTTCATCAATTTTCACACTGGATCCAACCACTTCAATAGAACAACACTTGCAGGCCACCTTTCATCATATTTTCAAACTGGACCCTTTCCATACTTTGAAGCTCAAACATACAACCAAACTGATACAGACAACTCAGCACTGTAGAATACAGATAGCAGTAATACAGCAGAATAGATCAGACATTTCTTACCACAGTCTTCAGCAAACCCTAGTTTTCATACGCGCTTCCCTTTCACTGATGTCGCGTATGTACACGCTTCGTCCACACGAGCCAACTTATACCTGCATGTGTGTTCATTATTTCATTGCGAATACGCGTTTTCCTTTCGCCCGAAGCCACGTGTATACGTGCTTCTGCGGCAATGCGCGTATCGGTCTTGATCATTATAGAGCGACGCATATTTCTTCGAATCGAGACATTCGGTTCAAATTTTACCCTTTTAGCAGACAGATGTTCGCCTCATTTCGGATCCTAAGCCTTCCATAAACGGATCTAGTAGATACAAGTGCATTTAGGATCTAGATCCTTCTTCATGTTTGGTGCATCATACATTCAGATTTATCTTCAAGTGTAACCCTTTCCATTCGAGGATCTCGCCCAGTATTCATTCAAGCTGAGACATCTTGCTCCCACACCCATGATTTGCACGATGAATTTCTCCTTATATGGGTTTATCCTTACTCGGCTACCACGGGCCCTTTTTTGAATACCAGAGCCAAATCAATACCATGAGCCTTCAATATCACAGGCCCCTTTTTCAATACCATGAGCCTTCAATACCACGGGCCCCACTTTATGAGCGCTTTTGCCCATACGTGACTTGGAACGTTGTTTCCTTTGTGCATACGCAACTTCCCTTAGACAGATCCGCGTATTCATAGAGACATACTCTTTTCATCATACTTTGAGCACATTCCGAATTCCTTTATTCATTGCCTTCTGTAGATACTATAGATACATCATATTTTATTCATCAAAAACATATTCTAGCAAGCACAACTTCATCAAGTAAGTTTCCATCATCTTTATCAAGTGGGTTTCCTTTCAGGGACAACAGCGACATCATAATATCAACAAGCATCATATCATCGGTTACATCATTTACCAAGCCCATTAAGTCAGAGCAACTGTCGGGTGGATTGCCATCAAGGACAACACAAGTCAACAATCTCATGTCTTCATCTTCATTCAGTGGGTTGCCATCAAGGACAACACTCTGCATCATATTGCCAACAATCTCCCCCTTTGGACTTGATGGCAACCATGATGGTGTTTGATCATCACAACAGATAGGTACATTAAGAATACAATGACACCATGTCACTCTCCCCATTCTTTGACACCATTCTTTCTCTTCATTCAAACACCATGTCACTCTCCCCCTTTGTCATCAAGGGCAGAGGGCGGATCAAAACCAACATACTCTCCCCCTTTTCTCCTCATGTGGAAGAAGCGTTCTGCAGATCTGATATATACTGAAGTGGCCAAGCTCCCCCTGAGTTCATGCTGAATCTTCAAACATAATTTTCAATGAAGTACATGACTCTATGACTTTCCTATCACCAATGACTCATACTTACATCAAATATCCAACCAAGTGGATTTACATATGAGACTCAACTACCCAACCAAGTGGGTTTACACAATACAACTCAGTTACCCAACCAAGTGGGTTTACATAAAGTGACTAGTCCTTACATGACTGAATATTACAAATTTACATCATGGGTCTCAACAAGCCCTTTTCATAAAAAATATGACCATTTATGACCAACACCAGAAAGACTTCAAAGAACATGTTTCAGAATCATCATAATGCCAACAGTGCATTATACTCAGCAATGTCAATGCTCCCCCTGAATGTGTGCATCCAAGCATCCTTTCCATATGACTAAGGCTCCCCCTTAGTTTGTGCATCCTGAACACTTTCACCAACAAATCATCAAGGCATCTTTATCAAACATGAGAAATAGAATTATGAGAACTGGAACACCACCAGAGATACCAAACAGTATCAGAGATACGAAACAGTATCAGAGATACCAAACAACACTGCAGCTATGCTGAAAAGAGCTAACTCCAAGCAAAAATTTGTCAGCAAACATACATACGCAGATTTTTGTGCATGAACTCGTGTTTCAGGAAACCCGCGTATCCACTACCATCTTCTATATTTTTACCAGATCTGATCCTCTGTGAGGAAAAGACAGTGTTCAGCTTCTTTCTGAGATATTTGACTGCTTCCCTGGACTACAGATAGATAGAACAATGTAGTTGTGTCTTCAAGCGTCATCCAATGGTTGTAGCACAATAGTGACCAAGTCTTCAAACTCTTTGCAGCATTAATACAATCTTTTCAAGAGAGATTATCATACCATAACAACATCTTCAAATAAGTGTCAAGCAATCATCCATGTGGTCCAATATCATCAAGATATTCAAGATTTAACATGAAGTAACATATGTAGACAAAGGATCTCAACCATAGTAACATACTCTGCATGATCTCTTCTTATTTCTGAATCAACCGACATCCAACTCATTCATGTGTGAGCACAAAAGATACTTATCAGCAACTAGGGCTCAAAATCTCATCATAATAATCCATGTACCAAGTCATCATCATTTGAGCATGAGTATCATAAAGACCAAAGAATAAGCAATCATATTGCCAACAATGCAATCATCAACCTGCTACTCCCCCTAAACCAGTGCTATTGCTTAACTTGTGCAATCCTGAATACCTTTATCAGCAAGTCATCAACAACCATCTCTGCATGATCTGTCCTTATCTCTGAATACTAAGACTTTCATCTCAGCAATGAATACTCTTCAACAAACAGAACTCATCCATAATCTTCAACATAAGACATCAAGTATCATATCATCATCATTTAGAACTGAGAAATTAAGCTGATACAGATTCAATAATACAGTTATTAACAATCAGACTGATGCTCCCCCTGAACCTCTGCTCCAGATCTTCAGCTAGCATATAAATTCTCTTATCATCAATGCATACGCGACTGTGTCTGCTGGAACTCGCGTGTATATGCGACTTTTGTGAATATAACCCGCGTATGGAAAGTGAAGCAAAGAAAATTTTCATCTTCCTTCATTTCCTCCTGAGCTTGTACCTCCTGTACCTGTCCTTTCCACATCAGATGCACTGTCAGAAGTAAACATAACCAGAATAATCAAATCAACCATGAGAGTCATCATGCATTGCTCCCCCTGTGACGATACATTACTAATCCCCATAATGTATCTCACATCACTCCTGCAGCCAATAAGAGAAGTAAGCTTTAGAAGCGGATGACTGCAGCAAGGTCAGTATTCCCTACGTTTCTGACCGGTCCTCCTCCTTTCTCCAGCTTTGCTTGAAACTTCTTATTGTGGGCTGGAAGTTATCCACTTTCTCAGATCTATTCAACCTGCATTCCTTTTCTACATGTCCATACTTGTTACAAGAATAACATCTCATGTGTCTAGAGAAATAAGCATAAGAATCATAATGATTATTTCTAATCTTCCTCCTTTTACAATCAGCTGCTTTATGTCCATACTTGTTACATGAGAAACAATATCCTTTGAAGAAACCAGAGTACCTTTCTATGTGGGAACTGTTGATTTGAGGCTGAAATGATCTGCTTCTGCAATTTGCTGCAACATGCCCATAATTATGACATTTAAAGAATTCAACATCATTGAATGATTTCCTTTGAGATTTCATCATTGTTGGTTGACCGTTTGTCTCTTTCAACACTTCAGGTTTCGCATTGACACCCTCTGAATTTTTTGCACTTCCTTGTGAGCTAGATTCTCCTTTAACAGTTTCATGGAAACCAAGACCAAGTTTGATAGCAGGAGACCTTTGATTACTCAGAATATTGTCCAAAATATTAGTACTATCATGAAACCTCAAAAGTTTAACCTTTTCTTCTAATTTACCTTTGAGAATGTTTACCTCAACCTCCAAGGCTTGACATTGCTTTGTCACGCTTTCTTCTTTCCTTCTTCCATCTTCTACTTGATCCTTCAGATTTAGGATCTCTTCTTTCAACCAATTTTTGTTTTCTTCACATGTTTGTTCTAGCTCTTCATTCTTCTTATTTGATTTTTCCAGATCTTCTTTGAGAGATATGATTTCTGCTTCAAGGCCTTCCTTTTCAAATGATTGTAAAGGTTCCTCATTTTTCTTACTTGATGCTTCTAGATCTGCCTGCAGAGAGATGATTGCAGCTTCAAGTCCTTCATTCTTCTTGCTTGATTTTTCAAGATCTGCTTCTAGTTCTTCAATTCGATTGGATGCATAAGTATGAAACCTTTGATACTTGTCCACCTGTCCATTCAACATTTCAATTTGATCTTTCATTTGAGAGGTCATCTCTTTGTAAATAGAATCTTTCGTATCAATTTCCTTTTGTTGTTCTTCAACTTTGATCTTGATAGCTTCCACAACTTTACTATCTTCACTATTGTTTGCACAAAGAAGAGTATTACAAGTAGCCTTCTTCTTTTCCTTCTTTGCCATGAGTATTTGTAGAGCTTCGTCAGAAACTTCTGGATCCATACTGTCACTTTCACTATCATAATCTTTGCACATGCAATTAAGTAAGAGACAAGAAAAATGATTAATACTTGGTTCATCTTCTTCAATTTTTGCTATACATGATTTCTGAGGTATCTCCTTGTATCGAGTAGGCTTCTTCTTTTTCTTCTTTGCCATGAGCACTTTCAGATCATGGTCAGAATCTTCTTCATCTTCACTGGACACTTCATCATCATTTTCTTTTGCATAATAACTCTTTCTCTTTTCAAATTGTTCCCCTTTACCATGCTTTTCTCTATAAGGACATTTAGCAGCATAGTGACCAACTTTTCCACATTCAAAACATTTGAAGGGAAGCTTACCTTTGAATCTTCTAGTACCTAGTTGGAGCTTTCTCACGAAATTCGCTTCTTCTTCATCGGATATATAGCTGGATTCTTTGACAACTTCCTTTTCCTTTCCTTTTGTAGATGCCTTAAAAGCAGCTTCTCTTATTTGAGAAGGACCTCCTTGTCTCATTTCAAAAGCAGTCAGAATACCATGTAATTGAACAATAGTGAGCGTTTGCGGATCTTGCCTTTCTTCAATAGCTGAAACTTTAGAGTCAAATTTTGAAGTCAAGGATCTTAAGACCTTTTCCACCAGAGTAGTATCAGTTATGGTTTCACCCAAATTTCTCATTCGATTTACAATATCATCCAGACGAAGAAAGAAACTGACAACACTCTCATCACTATGCATCTTCAAATTTTCATATTCAATTCTAAGAGTTTGGAGTTTTGCACTTTTTACCTTTGTGTCTCCTTCATAGCTTAGAATGATTTTGTCCCATATTTCTTTTGCTGAATGTAGCTGCATCACTTTAGCAAATTCTGATTCAGACATACTTCCCAATAAGACATTCACTTCTTTGGCATTGATTTCATACTTCTTTCTTTCAGCTGCATCAGTAGGAATATTTGCCGGGTATTGATAACCTTCTTGCACGATTGCCCATACATCTGCACCAAGACTTTGCAGATATGCTTTTATTCGTACCTTCCAGAATATCAGATTGCTTCCATTGAATAGAGGTGGCTTTATAGACATTACTCCTTCTTGACTTCCCATTGCGACGGATCTCCTTCAAGCGATCAAGCTTCTGCAGAAGGACCTGCTTCGATACCAATTGTTGGGAAAAATACTGAGAGGGGGGGGTGAATCAGTATTTACTGCATATTCAAAACTTTCACTTTTTCTTGCTTCTAAAACGCATACGCTACTTTCCTGAACCAGACTTGCGTATATACGCGGATACCCTTTACGAAACTCGCGTATACACATATATCTATTTATGTCATTAATTCTTCACTTAAATCATTCCTTCATTTATTCATCAGATATTCAATAAGCAGTAAACATGTGCAGTAAGAACAGAATAAATCATCACACAAAGCATCACACGTGAACACCAGGATTTTTAGGTGTAAACCCAAGTCGAGAAAACCACGAAAGCCTGGAGTTGCTCAACCTTCCAATATTGCAATATAGAAAACATCTTACAACATATGTCTTTGGTCACGGACTCTACCGGCACGCGGACACCCACGCTCGTTTACCATCCTCTCCTGGAAGGCTCAACCCGAATTGTTTACTGACCTCTCTGGAAGGGTACGACCCACGATCTCATTTTACCGGCCTCACGGAAGGATCTACCACCCCGGCGAGCACAACCCTCTGACACCACCTTGGACCTGTTCATCAATTTTCACCTTGGATCCAACAACTTCAATAGAACAACACTTGTAGGCAAATTTCATCTGTTTTCGATTTGGACCCTTTCCATACTTTTAAGCTCAAACATACAACCAAACTGATACAGACAACTCAGCACTGTAGAATACAGATAGCAGTAATACAACAGAATAGATCAGACATTTCTTACCACAGTCTTCAGCAAACCCTAGGTTGCATACGCGATTTCCTTTCACTGATGTCGCGTATATACGCGCTTCCGTCCACACAAACCAGCGTATACCTCTGTATGTATTTCATTGTGAATACGCGATTTGACTTCATCGAAGCCGCGTGTATACGCGCTTCCTCTGCGGCGAAGTAGCGTATAGATCTTCAATCATTATAGAGCAGCATATTTCTTCAGATCAGACATTCAGTTCAGATTTACCCTTTTACTTCAGACAGATGTTCGCCTCATCTCAGATCTAAGCCTTCCATAAACAGATCTAGTAGATACAAGTGCATTTCAGATCTAGATCCCCTTCTTCATCTTTGGTGCATCATACATTCAGATTTATCTTCAAGTGTAACCCTTTCCATTCAGATCTACTTCAGAGAGAAGTATTCATTCAAGCTCAGACATCTTGCACCACACTCATGATTTGCACAATGAATTTCTTCTCTTTATATAGGCTTATCCTTTTTCAATACCACGGGCCCCTTTTCCAATACCATGAGCCAAAATAATACCATGGTGGTTACCCCTGGTTTTGCACTTTTTGAGCGCTTTTACCCATACACGACTTGGAACGTTGTTTCCCGCGTGCATACGCGACTTCGCTTAGACAGATCCGCGTATTCATAGAGACATACTCTTTTCATCATACTTTGAGCACATTCTGAATTCCTTTCTTCATTGCCTTCTGTATACATTGTAGATACATCATATTTTCTTCATCAAGAACATATTCTAGCAAGCTTCTTCATCAAGTAAGTTGCCATCATCTTTATCAAGTGGAGTTTTATACTTTCGGGGACAACCAAGGTCCATCATAATGTCAACAAGCATCATATCATGATTTACATCATTTACCAAGCCCATTAAGTCAAGAATAACTTCATCAGGTGGATTTCCATCAAGGACAACACATGTCAACAGTCGCATGTCTTCATCTTCATTCAGTGGGTTGCCATCAAGGACAACACTCTGCATCATATTTCCAACAGGGTCTTGGCGAGTCGTTGGTCCCCAAATTTAAGAATGACCCAAAAGTGAAATTTAAAATCTTCCACCATAATGACCTTCTTAGAGCTGAAACAAGGGAGGCTAATTTTTTTTTTTCCATATGAATTCCCTGTCCAAATATGGGTTTTATATATTTAAGCCCAAAAAAAAGAGGTCATTATCTCTAATGATGAAATAAGTTTCTAGATAGGACCACTAGTAACAAGCTAAAGTATAAGATATCATGCTTTGTTTCCATAAATTTATCAATCCACCAAAGTGAGCATTTATGTTAGTGTAGTGAAAGGATAAATTCTAGAGAATAGGAGCTAGAATCAAGATTTATTTTGGTCCCTCCACTAGAAAATTTGGTAGAATTTCCGACGACCAATTCGTTGCTATTCCGACACATAGTCTTCGCAAGAGAGACATTTCGAGGACGGGAAAAACATGGTTTGCCATCCCGTCGCAATTCCGATGCACTTAAAAAGTGTCGCACTACCGACACTTTTTCCGTCGCTTCCAAACAGGTGTCGCTCTTTCGACGTTTCCCACACCGTCGCGCTTCTGACGTTTGTAAACTGTCGCAATTCCGACAAAATGTGGTCCGGCGTTTTGAACGTCGCTCTTCCGATGTTTGTAAACTGTCGCAATTCCGATGAAATGTGGTCCAACGTTTTGAACGTCGCTCTTCCAACGTTTGTAAACTGTCGCAATTGCGACAAAATGTGGTCCGACGTTTTGAACGTCGCTCTTCCGACGTTTGTAAACTATCGCAATTTCGACGAAATGTGGTTCGACGTTTTGAACGTCGCTTGTCCGACGTTTTTATACTATCGCTCTTCCGACGTTTTTAAGCTGTCACAATTTCGACGCTTACAAGGCGTCATTATACTAACGGCGGGTTCAATTTAAAAAAAAATGAAACTTTAAAATAGGGCAGTAAATCTCCAATATTTGTTATGAATTGTGGGCATTCCAATGACCATGAAATATTAATATAATAAACCACCCCGCAGCGCTTCGACTATAAACAATCATTTTTTTTTTCACAAGAGACAAAACGTTGTTTTGAATATATTATATGAAGTAAAACAGTCCATGAAGTCATTACATTTTCACATCTGAAGATTGGAACCCAAATATCCATCCAGAAAAGTGGAAGTCCCACCCCAGACAATGATAGAAAAATACCCATGTCACATACAGGGGCTTGATATAAAACCCAGTAACGGTCCACATGGAGATTATCGAC
The DNA here is from genome assembly GCA_034641835.2 of Pinus albicaulis. Classification (NCBI taxonomy): domain Eukaryota; kingdom Viridiplantae; phylum Streptophyta; class Pinopsida; order Pinales; family Pinaceae; genus Pinus; species Pinus albicaulis. Next base: position 1,206,050,267 of record CM076570.1, on the reverse strand, counting down.
AATCTGAGAAAGCATCCAAATATGCCCGAGGCATCTATAAGAAAGTGAAATAGCAGTATGTAGAATAGTAAAACAACAGATAGAGTACTGGCGTCCATTGTTCCAAATACAAATTAAAGTACCCAAAATCCTGCAACAGAGAAAAACGCTAATCATGTGAGTGTGATATGTCCAAAATATAAAAAGACCATCGGACCATATCAATAAACCAGCAACATAGACCAGCATCGCTAGTTTTGAAGGCAGAGTGATAAACATTAATCATTTTTTTTTCACAAGAGAAAAAACGTTGTTTTGAATTTATTATATGAAGTAAAACAGCCCATGAAGTCATTACATTTTCACATCTGAAGATTGGAACCCAAATATCCATCCAGAAAAGTGGAAGTCCCACCCCATTCAGTGATAGAAAAATACCCCATGTCACATACAGGGACTTGATATAAAACCCGGTAACGGTCCACATGGAGATTATCGACAATCTGAGAAAGCATCCAAATATGCCCGAGGCATCTATAAGAAAGTGAAATAGCAGTATGTAGAATAGTAAAGCAACAGATAGAGTACCGATGTCCATTGTTCCAAATACAAATTAAAGTACCCAAAACCCTGCAACAGAAAAAAACGCTAATCATGTGAGGAGTGTGATATGTCCAAAATATAAAAAGACCATCAGACCATATCAATAAACCAGCAACATAGACCAGCATCGCTAGTTTTGAAGGCAGAGTGATAAACATTAATCATTTTTTTTCACAAGAGAAAAAACGTTTTTTTGAATATATTATATGAAGTAAAACAGTCCATGAAGTCATTACATTTTCACATCTGAAGATTGGAACCCAAATATCCATCCAGAAAAGTGAAAGTCCCACCCCAGGCAGTGATAGAAAAATACCCCATGTCACATACAGGGACTTGATATAAAAGCCAGTAATGGTCCACATGGAGATTATCGACAAATCTGAGAAAGCATCCAAATATGCCCGAGGCATCTATAAGAAAGTGAAATAGCGATATGTAGAATAGTAAAACAACAGATAGAGTACCGACGTCCATTGTTCCAAATACAAATTAAAGTACCCAAAATCCTTGAACAGAGAAAAACGCTAATCATGTGAGGAGTGTGATATGTCCAAAATATAAAAAGACCATCAGACCATATCAATAAACCAGCATCGCTAGTTTTGAAGGCAGAGTGATAACATGTCAACACATAAAATAGTATCATAAAGCGGATACAGGAAATGTGCAGAGACATGTACTGTTGATATATGTCTCACACAAAAAGCATCCATGATAGAGCAAACAGGGCAACATTATTTTTTTCCAATTGTTATGAACATAATTCGACCGTGAAATATTAATATAATAAACCACCCCGCAGCGCTTCGACTATAAACAATCATATAAACATGGCTCTGTATTTCAAAAAACAGCTTTAAAATAGAAACAGGGCAACATTTTTTTTCTAAGTAAAACTAATCTATTAACAATGGGAATAAAATTACACCGAAGTCAAAAACATTGCCCAGACTCGCGGCAAATTTGTCATCGAAAAATCAAAAAATTAAGAAGACTACCCTCATACGGGGAAACCAGTCTTGAACGTTTACAGAATTCAAAAATATTACAGAGGTCCAAGACAGTAATATAATCTAAAAGTAGCCCAATTAAGTGGGCCACGAAGCAAGAAAAACAAATTAACTAAACTACTCCTCCGACTCCTCGACGATTCGCCACCATCCTTCGGAAGGTCTAGGATCGCTAGGTGCTACCTCCATAGTCATGCCATCGCTCCCCTCCTGAAGGCCCGAATGTTGGCCAGATTTTTCTGAGCTCAGACCCGTCGGACGAGTGCATTGTTCTTCCATTTGGGCCTCCTCACAGAAAACCACATAATTGAAGCTGTGATTCGTGGGCGGTTCAAAGAGAAATTAAAGGAAAAAAGAGTAGTGCGTGTTGTGGGAGAAGGCGAAGCGCTGGGGAAATGAGGAGCAGGGGAAACCATACGGTGGCCAGATACTAGAACCCAACCCCGCCCACTTCTAGTATCTGGATAGCAACCTGCGTGATAATCACTAGACTGGGAAGACGACTCGGTTGAGGGGCTGGAGGGAGCACGCAGGGGTTGACCTCTAGTGCTCCCCCTGCGGCAACGCATCCTTTGATGCAGGTGAGGCATGGGTGCAGTCTCAGGCGCAGTGGGCACAAGAGGAGACGGAGAAGCAGAATTCCAAGAAATAGAGGAAGACAGACAAGGACTAGACCGAGAGAAATGCAGATATGCAGCAAGGTCTAAGCAACAGTTCAACTGGCCACTTCTCCTTCTCGTCACAGTGAGCAGGCAGTGTAATCCAGCAACCGACTCATCTAAAAAACCATAGCGAAATGCCATTTTATCGACCCGACTGCAATGCAATCGAAGGACGCCCGTCATATTTAATATCTGATCATTAATGAGAGCCGAAGGTTGGATCATATTGGAGCATGCGGAATCGCTAACAGGAGTGGAGGTCCGATCTTGAACAGTGTTAAAACTTAATGTGATTTGATGTGAAAACCTTGGAACTTAATTGAACAACGTTAAAACTTAATGCGATTGATATGAAATCGCCACATCCATGTCCCATCGCCTTAAACACCATCGAATGCACCCGCATCCGGGAACAGGGCAACATTTGATTGAGGACACATGGCAGAAATTGATTGGAGTGGATCTTTGTTTGGGCCGCTCGCATAGTGGAAATCCGGACCTAAAAAATATTAGGGAGAATTTGATAAGAAATTCGCGTCACAACTCTCCCTCCGTACGCTAGCCCAACTTCGGACCCGAAAAATATTAGGTCGGAATTCAATTGGTTTTCGCGTCACAAAATTGGCCGACGTCAGCAGGCTATTTTGGAACACGAATTTAGTTTGAATTATGGTTTATCGCCATTTGAAGTCCGGCGGGCTCGACTTAAGAACAATTTTGTTTGATCCCATCTTATAAAATTTGTGTTGGTTTTCTTTGATAATACACATATTTATAATAAATCATGGTAATACCACACTAAACATGTGGAAAAGTTATATAAATTATTGAGAACAATCATTTTTATGTAAAAAAATCCAAATGTGCTTTTGGGAAATAAGAATTCGAGTATTTGGTTCATATTGTTTTAAAGGAAGGAGTGAAGTTGGAGCCTCAAAAGATGCAAGCTATTACAAAATGACCTATTCCTAAGAAAATCAAAGTTCTTAGAAGATTTTTTAGACTTACATGATATTATTGATCATTTGTTAAGAATTATGCATGCATTTCAAGTCCACTCACATATCTCTTGAAGAAAATATCATTTATATGGAATGATGAGGCTACTTTAGCATTCTCTCTTTTAATGGATGCCATGTCTTCTACACCAACATCAGTTGCACCTAATTTTGGTAAAACATTCATAGTAGAGTGTGAGGCACTAGGACAAGGAATTTACATAACATTAACACAATAAGGGATATCATTGGCTTTTAAAAGCAAGGAATTCAAAGAAAATATTTGGTAAAATCTACGTATGAAAAATAAATGGAAGCAATATTACATGCAATAAAAAATGGGGATAGTATATCATTGGGAGGTACTTTAAAGTCAAGATATACCATCATAGCATAAAGTATTTTTTGAAGCTATGATTTTCATTAGAAGATTAACAAAAATGAGGAGAAAAAATGCAAAGTTTTAATTTTGAGATAATCTGCAAAAAGGGTAAGGAAAATTTAGTACATGATGCTCTTTCTAAAATAGAAGAGGCCTCAAATTTATATCCAATTACATTTTTTATTCCTAGGTGGCTAGAAGAAGCTTGCCATAATGGAAAAATGACAATAGTACTAAGCAAAAACTAAAATTTATAAAGGATGGGATGAACTCTATGGAGCATTGGGAGTGAAAGAGAGATATACTTTGGTGCAAATGTAGAATATTTTTATGCACGCAAGCATATTTGAATAAACAAATATTAAGGGAGTCTCATGTCTCTCTGATGGTAGGATGCAGGGTTCCTTAAAACATCTCAAAGGATCAAAAAACATATTTTTGGAAGGAATGAAGAAAGATATTCAAAATTTTGTAAGAGAAGGTCAGGTTTGCATAATAAATAAAAGAGAGATAGTAAAATCTCTAGGGTTACTTCAACCATTCCACATACATATTCAAAGACTAGAAGATATATCAATAGACTTTACTACAGGGTTATTGAAATATAAAGGTAAGTATTACATTTTTGTGGTCATTTATATAGACAAATTTTGTAGATTTTTTTTGTAGAGCTCAAAGTACATAAACAACAAGCCAAGTGGCAGAAGTGTCCGTGAAATAAATTCATAGTCTTCATGGTTTTCCTAAAGTAATAGTAACAAGAAACTTTTGGAAATAATTATTTAATATGAGTGGAGAAACACTAGCTGCCATGAGTTAACAAATGTTTTTAAGGTTATCTACAATGTTACTCTTTAGAAAATAAATCTTAATGGATGAAGTGGGTTCGTCAAGGAAGAATGGTAATATGATACTACCTATCACACATCTGCTAAAATTTCCCCATTTAAGGCCCTTTATGGATATCCAACTCCTAGTATCTCATACCTTTTGCAAGATAAGTCCAAAGTATAGGAAACAGAGTCACATATGGAAAATACTAAAGAAAATTTGAAAATTATTATGGAAAACCTTCAAATGACATGAAACATGATAAAAAAACAAGGGGAACAACATTGAAGGGAAACATAATTTGAGGAGGGTAATTGGGTATTTTTTAGATTATAGCATTATAAGCAATCTTCATTCAAGAAAAAGAAGAATAAAGAATTAGCTCAAAAATTTTATGGCCCTAAATAATTATTCATAGGATTGCACAAGTGGTATAGAAGTTATATTTTCCTTCTTCTTGCATTCATAAGGTTTTTCATGTATCTTGCCTAAAAAAGGTTTTGGGAAAAAATATGGCAATGTAAATAGAACTTCCAAAATTAGATGAAGAATGAAAGTTGATTCTTGAACCACAAAAAGTTATAGATAAACATTCTGTATCTCTTTGACATATAACCATTATGAAGTACCTAATCAAGTGGAAGAATATTCCTCTAAAAGAATTTACATGGTAAAATGATCAATTCGTGATGAAATACCCATGGCTAAAGGGTTCGTTTGAAGTTTTGACAAATGTTTTGTTATATGTTTTATATAACGCGCGGTGGAATAGTTTTATTGTTTGTTAAGGTCCCACACAGTGATAAAATTTGAAGGGCAGGTCTAAATTTCAATTAGAAGGGAATATATCTATGTCGCCCTTCCATAATGAAAAGCTTTAAAAAAAAAACTTTTAAATTGACCACAATAACTTATTTTTACATTTCATTTTTAGAAAGACAAAACCATCAATCTTTATATTAATAAAAGACTGTTACATATACAACAATGAAGAAGGCTCCATCTTTCATTGCTTAAATATCTCATTGGCAATGTCAACATAAGTCTTGAAGACACTATTATAAGAGTTTGGATACATACCACAGGGATATAGGAGATTCTTATGTGTCAGATTGTGTAATGCAATTTTGACTTTGTCTCACAAGGAGCAGCAACATGGAGGTCTGGATTTTTCTTATAGAACTTTTATTATTATTATTTGAAACGTTGTTTATAGATATGAAGACAAAAATGAAATTATGAGCATGGTGGACCATTAGTCAAGCTCATGATGCCAAACCATGATGATTTAAGTTTGGAATTTAACATTTTTACATGTTAAAGACAAATAATCAAAATCACTGACAACTTAGTATGCCATAATTAATAATCATTCCCTATTCACTTTTTTTAATAGGTTTATGTCACACGATGATCTCTCTTCTCTGACATTTACTTGTATTGAAGATCACTATTCTAGGAATAAGGAGTTATTTTCTCCAAAATAACCCTAGCCAAACATTGACAATGCATCAAGGATATCTTTCTATGCTTCATAAGTACATATGTTCTACTTCTAAATCATGTCTTGGAAGTGGTTGTTTTGCTGGAAATTATTCACTAGTTGGTTTCATACCAAAGTCTTTTTCTCATTTTCTCATCCAATACATGAAAAAGATAATGGTTTAAAACAACATAAATATTTGAAATTTTGCAAGAATTGTCTGGCACACTTTGAATATGAATTTTGAAGTCAAGTGCATGATGCTGTATAGGATCAAGTGTCATTTGGAATACCAAATGTTTCACAAGAAACTTCTCAACATGCTACCCTGCAATAAGGATTAAATGAAAATATTGCATCAATTATTTCCATAATAAAAGTGGACCTCGGCCATAATACTAAACAACTACAAATGTTGTAGATCTAACAAGACCACACAATCAAATGTATTCCACAAGGCCAATACTGTATGAAAAATGAAAATGAGTTTGCAACCAAAAATACCTTAGGCAACTAATTCAATTAGATACACCAAACCATCAGCAAAAAGGAAAACCAACCTACTCAAAAGGCAAGCGTTTACCTCCTTTGACAAAATTTTGAGTTACGAAACAAGGGCCTTTATTGTCTTGTCAATGCCCCTAGTAATTTGAATGGGGTTTGCACCTGCTGCAACAACCTAAACAAAAAGGTTTCATTTCAAATTATTTTCCACAAATTTAAGATACAACCATTGTCAGTTTTGTATTTCCTAACAAGCTCATAAATTTTGATAAAAGAACCAAAATTTTTTAATACCTGATAGCAATTTTTTCACTCAAAAACTATCTTAGACTCAATAAGCCCAACCCAAAACTAAAAAACCAAACAACATAAGACCCTACAAAAATGAATAGATGATCTTAATCCAGTACTATCGACAAAAAGTTACCTTTACACCCTCACTTATTAAACCCTGTGCTGTTGAATTTTAACTTCAACTGCTGCAGCAGAAGGACGGATGCAGCGGCAACATTTTTTTTTGGAGGTTGCTTGCATGCCATCCAGAAATTTAATTCAGCATTTAAAATTCCTGCAAGTTTTTTTTGTAGACGGCCACAGCCATATTTCTGTACAGGATTGTATTTAAACACAACAGCCAGCATTAACGCAATTCACCAACCAGAAATTAAACAAACAGAAATTTACCCGACGGTTTTGTAAATTCAAAAGGAGGACACGTGGAGCATTAATATTGGATCGCATGAAATTGAAGGGAATCTGAAAACCTGAAAACCGGACCCGAATTTTTTATAGGGCACATTGGATTGAGAATTCGAGTTAAAATTAGGCAGACGTGAGCATCACATTTTGGAACACGAATTTGGTTTGAAATTCAATCTATTCAGACTTTTGAAGTCCGACGGAAAGGGTTCTTTAATGTTTTGATAGTTTAATTTTATGTATGCTTTAATATATACATATGTTTTAAACATATGTTATATATATATCATATGTGAAATGAAAGGTGGGCCATAGAATTTAGTTTTAATTTTATTTTTTTAAAAAGAGGGTTTATTATAATATGTTTTGTATGTTACGACATATAAAAATAAAAGGGACAAAAAAGCTTGGTAGTTTTTTTTATAGACAGTACGTAAATTTTTTATTACACAGTAGTGTGTAAAAAGTGAAAGACTGAGTGTAACTTTTTAAGTGTGTATGCACAGCAGTGCGAAAGTGAAAAACACAACAGAGTGTTTTAGAGACAGAGTATGTTTGTTTTGAACAGACAGTGACTTGGTTTTATGCACTGCGTTTTGTAGCAGTCATAATTTTGTAATCCCTCTTAGTGAGGAAGAAGTGTAATAGTTTTTTTTTTTGAGTTATTGAAGGGAATAGAAGTTTGTTTTCAAAGTATTGAAACTCTGTCTCCTGTCAAAGAAATTTTTATTTTCTCTGTGTTAGAGGAAGGGAGATTTATTCTCCATTCATTGTTCTGGAATTTTTCAATATTCCAACATGTGAAAGAACAAAAGATGTTGTGGTTCCATCCCCAGCTAAATCATTTGTCTTTGCCGCAGCTTGCCTTACTAACTTGGCCCCAATATTTTCAACTGGGTCCTCTAATTCAACCAATAAAAAGGCCAAAACCATAGCATTGAGATACATTTCATTACACTGTCAATAACAATAAAATTTGACTCGGCCATAACCCTTTCCTTTTATTGTTGTGAAAAGCTTTATGCATTACTCTAATGTGGCTAGTCCATAGGCCAAGTAGACCACTGGGTAACAATATGTTTCCTTTCACCTTTGAGTTTTCAAATTATGCCTACCAAATCTAAGACATTTAAGAGGGGGAACTAATACAACGTTAAAAAGAAAACCAGAGCACACATCTACAAATTACCTCCTTAGCTACTGTCACACCATCATTAACTATTTTAGGAGAACCATGCTTGCTCTCCAAGACAACATTTTTCCCTTCGCCCCAAGGGTGACTCCAACAAGATCAACAAGTTTGTTCACACCGCCTACAAGACAAATTGACAATGCTTTCAGTAAGTGTGCAATTGAATGCCAGACCATATGCCAAAACAACCCTCCATGAAAAATTAAAATAACACATTAAAATCGAGTATAAGTGGACAAGGAAAGATCCACCGCAGTGAAGTTTCACGTGCAGGTGACCTTCCTTTAAACATAATTTTTTCTCTGACCTGCAATTTTTTTGTCATTGAGCCATCCTTGTTGAAGTACAACTCCTTTTCCATAGCTCTTGTATTAACTACCTTCTCTATATCTCGTAATCTCAGAGTCCCTCTTCTGCTTGAGCGATTAAAGGAAATGGGTGAAAAAACTGAAAGAGAAGACAATTGTCTGCCATAATTATCAAACATTGCACCCAACTTCTTCCCCTTTCCATTGTTACCCAATGAGGTAGATGTGGCAATTGTTGTCATACTGCCCAAAGCAGAAGCCATCTTCTCTTATCCTGAATATAGAATTACAAGATCTTCATATTAGTATGAACCTTAAAAAACATGACTCCCATTGCTAAAAACCACTTTTAAGTTGTAATAGGCAAACTAAACAACTATCGCAACTTTTGGCAACTTCTGGAGCATTAAGAGAGAAAAAACCAAAGAGAAATACAACCACAATCCTCATTTTAATGAGACCGGACTATATATTTGCATTAAGATAATAGAAAGAAATCACGACTATATTAAGGCCAGCACAAAACAATCTTTAACCGGTGTCTCTCGTGGCCTTCAGGTTGCCATGCTAGAGGTTGCATATTTTTAATTTAAATTCTTGACCTCTCGTGCCCATCTATGAATGCATCCAATGGGATATCTACATAAAATTCTCCTTTATATCCCCAAAAACAAATTCCCTACTACAAGAGCACTAGTATTGATGGATCACCCCACACCATCCCACCCACTAGAAACAGTGAAAAAGGAAACCCGAGAAAACTTCTGAAATATCTCAAGATGACTATATGGGTGGTTCTTATGAATCAACCAACCATTCAGAACATACTCATCAATCCAAACCATGAGTATTATGTGACAATATTCAAGCAGGCACTGAATCGGATTTTTGAAGCTATGTTAGAGAAACCCTAAACTCTCACTGAAAATAGGTGAAATGTGGCACCACTCAGAGATTGACATGTGCCAATTGGTACAAGTGGTATACAATTGGCATGCTCAAACAACGAGGTGATGCAGGAATGACATGAGGGAGAAAATATCAGAAAAGCCCCAAATCTGGAGAACTAAAGCTCATCACCAACACGAGATTGACAACTTTACATGATGTAACCTATGAAATCGTAAATGGAGAAATCATAGTAACAATAAAGTAACCTATGTAACAATAAAGTCGGATTCATCCTGGGAGTGGTAATGGGAGAAATCATAGTGAACAACAGGAAACATGCAGAGTTGCTTACAATAAAATAGGTGAAAAAACACATACAAAAAACCTAGATAATAATCGTGAACAAGCTTAATATTGAATTATGAACTGTAAAGGAACTTACAAAATGTGACATTATGAACCTAGTCAAGCACACAAGAAAAAATATCCTGGACATGACCCTGGTTGACAAGTTGTATTGCTCATGATGCAAGAGGATTTGTACCTGCACTGCCAAGTCAATCAAAATCCATCATTATCTATACAATAAATACAAGTAATTGATGTAGTATTTTTTACTCTAAGACGCATTCTTATGATAATGTTAGAACATATGTTGAAAATGTCAAAACATACATGAATAAGCTCCTCTTCATTTCAAGAACAATTTATTGGAGTCGCCTGAACTTGGAACAAGCCTCCCACGATTTGAAAGAGTAGCAACTAAGTCAACAGTGACTTTTTTGTTGCTACCCTGGATCGAGGGAGGTTTTCTCCAAGATTAAATCACTCCAATAAATTATTCTCTACTAAACAGGGCCAACCACGTGAAGGTGGAAGCTATTATGGCTGCTCCCCCCCCCCCTCACATCACTCTCAATTCCCCAATACCCAATTTATATTTCATTTTTTACTTTCATGAGCATAAAAAAAAATATTCAATAACTAATAAAAAAAACAATTCAATAGAAAGTACGCAAGGAAAAATTGCAATTAATGCTTGACATAAAAATAGTATGATAAATGAGTTTTTTATATAACGCAAAAAACGTTCCAAGTATGGTAACATTTGTCTTATAATAATACAATATTTTACATTATCAACTTTCCTTTTTCTTCTTCCTATTTCTAAAGCTCCTAATTACATCATCAATATCATCGTGGTCTGCTCCTGTTTCGTGCCTTTCGACCCACACTACTGACCTAGTTGCATAGTCCCGATGTCTGGTCTCATCTAGTGACGGGGCATCGCCTACAAAAACAGATAATATTAAATTTTAATTGTCAGTTTTTAATTATCATTGAAATAGTTCGGTAATATTAATAAAAAAAATTGCAATGAGATTATTTACCTGGTGGACCAGTTGTCACTGCTGACCTAGTTGCGTAGTCACTATGTCTGGTCTCATCCAGTGACGGGACATTGCCTACAAAAACAGATAATATTAAATTTTAATTGTCAGTTTTTAAATATCATTGAACTAGTTCGGTAATATTAATAAAAAAAATTGCAAGGAGATTATTTACCTGGTGCACCAGTTGTCGCCGCTGACCTAGTTGCGTAGTCACGATGTCTGGTCTCATCTAGTGACGGGGCATCGCCTACAAAAACAGATAATATTAAATTTTAATTGTCGGTTTTTAAATATCATTGAACTAGTTCGGTAATATTAGTAAAAAAAATTGCAATGATATTATTTACCTGGTGCACCAGTTGTCGCCGTTGGGACTGTTGCCCTATCTTCCTCTCTGGTGGTAAGATCCTCAAGGGAAACATTCTCTGTCATTTAAACAAAAAACGTTATAAGGACAACCATCAAGGTATAATTAGAAAAAATTATAAGTGGAAATTAATTACCATCATGGCCCTCACTGATAGTAGCATTGTTGGCCTGGTCCCCACTACAATGATCAGGTTGCACGTGAGGATCATCTACATCTGGCTCTAAAACTGGGTTATTTGCCTCGTCGGTAGTGCTGCTCCCCCGATTTAAACAAAGTTGTTAGACATTAAATTTATGGATGAAAACAAACATATTGAAAGGTTAATGTTTTACCTTATCAGGCATTCTAGATCTTGGGACCTTCCCCAAGCTTCTGCAACATTCAACTACGGCTTGATAGCCAAAATGGAAAGCGATATTTTTATCTTCCTTTGTAGTTTCTGTTCAGAAGTCATCACCCTACATTACATATGATTGTGTATTTTTAATCATATTTAATAGGATTACAAAAATTTTGGAAGGCGATACAATTAATTATAAGATGTTTAGCTACTTAATTACAATTCTTGCGGCTAATTTCAAGTAGCCGCCCTGGCCTAGCTTGTGATGGCCCTTTTTTTCAATCCTAGCTTTGGTTGCCTTTAAGGTGTCAGGCAACCTAGCATCAAAAGATTGAAGTCAGATATGACGTAGCACACTTTTATTTTAGACATAGAGAAAATTAAAGCTATTGAATTAAAGTTGTAATTTACCTTGCGGGTCTAGTTGGCATTTTTCCTTCTTTCTTTGCCCTTTTCTCTTTTCCGTCATGGATAAGTGCTCTCCACTCACTCTCTGGAACTGTGAGAGGATGCTCGTATCTAGGGTTAAATTGCAATTGCGTCCTATAGGTGTCCCTGGTATATTTCAAATATTTTCCGGCTACCCGAGCCACCGCTGTTCTGTCAAATGTGCCGACCCCAAAAAAGGGCTTCTAGATAATATAGAAGTTCTTTTTTCGAGTTGGAATTCTGGGAATTCCACCCTGTGCATATGGTTGGGCCAAAAATTACCAACGCATGGCTCTCCAAAAACCTGTAGAACTCATTGTTTCCTACACAGAAAAAAAAAAAATATTATCATTAATTTAAAAATAAAAATCATGATAAATATGTTTTAGATAAAGTACATGAAATAGTTAAAATATTAAAATTTACCTGGGAGTTGTACATGCTTTATAGGGACACCTTCATCGTTCACCAACAACGTGCCATTAATGGTCCCTGTGGAGCTGACACGTGTAGCTCTAGGAAACGAAATAATGTAGTTGGCCATATCAACCTCATCATTTCCAACATGTTCAGCGGTTCGCTGGGTGTCTGCTTGGGCAGGGTGTGTTTCTTGGCTAGCACCTAAAGGAGTAGAAGGTGTATGAGAGGGTTGTTGGGAAATCTCTTGCCCTTGTGTCCCACTACCACCAACACCGGGTTCAGCAAGTGCCAGAAAATGCTACATACAAAAGAATTTTTTGTTAGTTTAGTCAATGTAAAAATTAAAAATCAAACTATCACAATTCATCTCATGCAGAACAAAAAAAATATCCTTTTGACTTTTTATTATTACCTGATATGTTTCTAGCTGGCTCATAAGTTGTTTTATCCTCTCTTTTGTTTCAGGTGTTTTAGGCGCGTCTATCAAAGTATTAAATTTCGACCTTGCATCTCGTGCCTTTTTTCGCAACAAGAACACTGGAGATAGGGATGAAGAAAGCTCTTCCTCAAAGAGGGAATCATTAGGCGTACCATGGCTAGGTGTCTGCATATTTGAACAAAATTAATATTATTTCAATTATGTAAATAACTAAAATACCTGAAGATAGAGAAATGCTGGCACTTTACATGTTCTTCCGCTGGCCTCTTTCCACGATCATCCTGTCTCGGGGTTGTTCCTGTACTGCCCTGATCATTCTGCCACATTGCAATAAAATTATAAATGTAAAAACTTGAAAAAAATATCTAACTTGAAAACAAAAAATGAAAACTAAAATAATTTCTAATAAGACACCGAAAGACAGAGTTAGAGTTTCAAATATGCCTTGCATTGAATTCAGTCCTGGAAACATGTCATTGCACATTAAGGCACCCAAAAAAGAGACGAGTTGACAATCATAGACCTTATTGAATATATTGTTGGAGCAACTTCTAGTAAACTTGTTGTGAAGACCTTAAGGACATTTTTGGAGCAACATTGTTGAAGCTGATGGTATAGCATTGTTGGAGACGATCTTGAAGGGCCTTGAAGTGAAGCTTTTGGAGCAACTATTGAAAAATCCTTAGAGCATTTAAGTAAGGCACTTTCTATCTTCCATCACCTTTTTCCTTTCAATATCCTTTAAACGATTTTGTTGATATTTAATGTTTGAAACTATGTTGCCAGGAAACGTGGGTTCGAGGACGGGGACGGCATTTTTTGAAACAGGGTGCATGGGTTCGTCTGGGTATTTTTATATTAATATATATTATAATTTATATATCATATATAATACTATATTTTCTAAATTATAATTTATAAATTATAAATTTAATGACACTAATATGGTAATTTGTAAATTACTAATAATTTATAAACTTTAAACTTTAAAGATTTAAACATGCACATCATTCAACATTCAAGTTTCAACATTCACATGTGACATTTGTCATTGAAATTTCAAAATTTCTATTTTGATAATATCATGATTCATATATGATATCAAGTGCAAATTGGAGCTCAATTTACATATTAATAACTTATAAGAAATTAGAATCATGATTCAAAATTTCAAAATATATGTCCATTGTCATACTAAATTCAAAATTTTCCTCAAGGCATCTCCAAATGGCAAACTGTAAACATGAACTAGGAAATTTTGATATACTAAAATAAAATTAGCTAAAGCCTAATAGTGAGCAATGGCTTCCTCAAGCCATATCATCAACATCACTTAGATCTTCACTTAGCATGCTCTCCAAGTAGGAATCACTCTCATCTTGAGGCGCTGGCTCATCCATAGCAATTTGAGGATGGATGCTTGTGGTAAGTCTACACTTTCACTGGGTAAGTTATGAACTTATGATTCATGGATAGGTAGGTATGTTTTAAGGTTTAATTTTTTTTTTTTTTTAAGTTTTAACTTCCCCCTTTATAATTGACTATAGCCTATGGGGTTAGATAGGCTACTTTGTCCTCCCTTGGGAAATTTAATTATAAGAGAAAATTACAATTGGAATACTGTTCACTTCCACTGCTATTTTGTATAATATTTCATAGTAGTCCCAAGGCAGAAAATTCATAGAATTAAGATCCAGGAAACCTCTGGTTAAGAGATTAAATTTCTGTTACATTTAAAGTCAAAGCCAGCAGAAATTTATTCACCAGTAACTACTCTGTCTAAGCCATGCCTAGTATGATAGATATGCTATTTTTCCAGTTTTGCATCATAGTCATAGTAGCTACAGCACCTTTGGTGTGAACAAATAATCCCTCTTGAAAATTAGGCTGTGTATGTCCAGATTGTATTCGACCAACCCCATGCCAATAAACCTGTAGGAAGCATTTTATACATCTACTATAACAAAGCTGTAACTTTAATGTCTAAGACTTCTTTACCATTAAAAAATAGACATGTTTATTTCTGAGGTTTGATCTTTCTAAATATACCAGACCAATTCATCCAAATAGCATACCAATTCATTTTAATCATTTAACTCTTAAGTTTTAAAATTTAATTGTAATTTGTATGTTTTAAAAAATAGTTAGAAACAATACCATTTAAAAACTAGGGTTCTCATTCCTTGGCATTCCTTCACCTGGGCCTGGGGGCACACTAGAATAATTTCACACTAAACCATGCAAACTTAAAAGTAACTTAACATATCCATAAAGTAATAATAATCATAATTCCTAATTTCCTATTGTACGATATGATGCAAATTATTCAAACATGAGGCAATGAAGACATGCAATGTCTGAATTTCAAGATTGATGAACCAATACAAGAAGTTAGAAACTACAACTTTGATTCAATACTCTGTGTCCTAACTCCAGGAAAGAATATAGTTTGTAGTACAAAACATGCATCGTGTATTATCAATTCTTAATTGACAACAACTAAAGGACATCTACCTCATCAATTCCTTCCCATTTTGTGTTTTTATGTTGTATTCCTTATAAAAGTGTCAAATTTCTCTCAAAGTAAGCAACCACTGAATAAAATAAAAAATAGTTGAGATATGATTGAGAAATGGTCATTTATTTCTTGAAAGGATCTTCACGATTTCTTTGGTTGTTTTTCATCTCAAGAAACAAGAAATGACCTAAGAAACTATCGTGATGTAATATAAGAAACAACACGGTGCAACGGCCATTTTCAAAGCCAAATGATGTCCATTGAGGACATGGCCTTTATTTGGTTCCTATTTCATAGGAGTTTCAGGTAGAAATGGAACTTTGTTGTACCATTTCCAGTAGTAAAAAGGGAAAACCTTCTTTTTCCATGGGAAATAATTTACCTTTCCTTTTTCAAGATAATATAAATCACAAAAAATATGAACTATATTGCACACATTCTTGGATAATGTGAAAGTGGAAAAGGAATACCCTACACAAGTGATGCACACATGTACATTTGAACACTAATAGATTTTTGTAGTTGAAATGCAATGCTTGTTTCCATTTAAATGTAGGGTTTTTAAAGCAGGGAGAAATAATGGCTGCCAAATTAATAAGCATTTCTTTGGGAAAATTTTAAATCTTGTATTGGGTGATGAAGATAATAGAGGGTATTGAATCTTGATTCTTGACATCTAGAGAGAACCCTACAGCCTAACACAATCCAATGGAAGTGACCAAAAAAACCCAAATAGAGTCAACCCTACTATAGGAGGAAGGGTTTGCAGTAAGAACTTACCATTTTGCAAGAGCTGAGGGTGAATGCTGTTCTGCAAGAGCTGAGGGCGAATGCTGAGGGTGAATTCTGTTCTGCAAGAGCTCAGGGCGAATGCTGAGGGTGAATGCTGTTCTGCAAGAGCTCAGGGAGAATGCTAAGCGTGAATGCGGTTCTGCAAGAGCTTAGGGTGAATGCTTAGGGTGAATGCTGTTCTGCAAGAGCTGAGGGAAAATGCTAAGGGCGAATGTTGTTCTGCAAGAGTGGAGGGCGAATGCGCGCGTGATATCAGACGTTAATGTAGCTATTACGACGGATATAAGTTTCGTATTTTTAATAAAATCATTTTTATGTAGCGCACATATAAGTGTCATTATACCGACGGCGGAGAAAGTGTCGCTATTGCAACGAATGCCTCCAAACGCCGCAATTAAGACACTTAGACATTGTGTCACACTTGCGACGTTTGGAGACAGCCGTCGCAATAGCGACGCTTTGGGGCATAGTGTCGCAATTGTGATGTCTTGCTCCAAACGTCGCAATTGCGACACTTTGTCTAAGTGTCGGTATTGCGACACTTTTCTATAAACGTCGGTATAGCGACGGTTTCGGACATGATTGAAAAAATTTGGGGAAATTTCTGACATTTGGTCAAAAGCGTCGGAACCAAGTGTCGGAATTTCCCCCATATGTACTAGTGCTCAATCATGGTTTCTTGGATATAAATAGTGTGAGGAGAGTGTAAGGAAATGGTTTCTTGTTAAGGGATAAAATTTTAAAGTTAATACCCTTTATAAGGGAATTAGCTCTAAGGGCCCCTAAAATAGAGATTTTATTCCCTTGAAAAATCTCAGAGGAGTCTTTCTTTACGGAAATTGGAAGGAAATATTTTATGCCCCACCCATGGCTACCAATCTCAGTGTTGATTTATTTCCCTAGTCCTCCTCCTATTTTTCGAATGAAGCAAATGAATGAGTCCTTTGGGGTTCCAAAAGAGAAGTAGAGTAAGAAGGGAGGTTTTAAGATGAGGGTAGTGGAATTGAAGGGGGGGGGGATGCTTTATACGGAGGAAAGAGACAACAAAAAGAGGTAGAGATGGTGAAATAGGAAGGGGACTAGAGCCTATGGGAAATTTTTCGGAAGAGTGCGAAATCAATAGATTAGGCAGATTCTCAAGGATATAAGTAACAATGAGAAAATGACAAGGAAAATTCACTAGTATTCAACGCAGGAAAATTTTTAGAGGAAACAATAATGAAGGGATGGGAAGGATAAATCATACATGTAGAGTAAGATTTTCCTTAGTAGCAGTCTCTGGAAATATGCCAACCAAAAATGAAAAATAAGCCTCTTCTATGTGTGCATTATGAGAAGCTCGAGTCTGAGCATCTTGAACACATGTGGGGTTTATCCCCTTGGAAGGAGAATCTAGAGAAACTTCACGGGGCTTCAATGTGGGGATCTATGCTCCTTTATCTACAAATTCATTTTTTGAAAACATTTTTTTCTTGGTTTTCCATTATTTCAATCTAATCCTAAGTGTCCATATGAGTGGCAAGGTCCACACTTGAAAGGGATACCCTCGTAATAGAGGTTTTTCTTGTGGACTCACTTTCGATACTGAATAGAGATCGAGTCTGGGACACCCAAGGAAAAATTAAATCCTACTATAATTATGGCCAGCTCCATGTAGCCTGAGGATTTAAATGAGTAGTTTTCTTCATAGTAAAAACACAATATGTTTCCAATTTCCTTGAAGACATATTTAGAATAGTATGGAAGTGGAAGTCATAAGAGACAAAAGCATATAGGAGTCATCGTAAGTAATTTTGTTCAAGCATAAAAGTACACTTACCACTTCTTGAGATAGAGGGATTGGGAGCTTCAACTCCAAAATTTCAATGGGATTTTATTCACATCCTCCATTGTATTTAGTAGCCAACCCTTCCAACATTTTTCCAAAATGAGGCATTGCAACAAGTAACCGAGGTATGTCGAGAAATGTTTTTCCATCCACACTCTCATAATTGCCATGGTCATCTCTTGTTGGTGAAATGACCTATTATTGTTGTTTCCTCCATTCAAAAAATGTCAGTCAATTTTACATCTTCTCCTAGAATGAGGTTGGGTTCCTCCACTCTTCGTTTTAAAAATTATTTACTCACCTTTTAAAGTTCTTTTCTTCCACCCAGAGGGGTGTCGATTGGTAGGGATAAAATGTGTCTCCACTAAGCATCTCGTAAGTCAAAAAATTGTTGAGAAAAATGGACAGGGGTAGGTCGGAGTAGGTCAAAAAATAAGTCAGCAAGAGAAATGAAAATGCTATCAGATCCATGAAAACTTCCAAGGGTTCAAGGGAAATATGTAGAGATGGAGGGTTAACACATTTAGGGTTTGGGTTAACCCTATTTTAATCGATTAGACTGAGGAGATTCTTCGAAAAAGGGGTATCGAACTGAGTGAAAGGCGAAAAGGAGGAATTATCATTGGTATGGTTCAAGGGGTCTTATAGAGGAGCCAAATCATCAAATTTTTTATTTTGTGAGGTCCACGCTAGAGAAAATGATAGAGGCTCTAATGGGTTTGAAATATTAGTTGATGTTGTAAACACTAAAGAGGTGGTAGGAGGAGTTTCTAGATTTGGACGCCCTCAAGAAGATCATCTGAGAAATTGATGAGTTCCTCATCCATTTCTTAGAAGGAAAAAAATTATGTTGGATCTTGTAAGGAAAAGAGGAGTGAAGGGAAGTGCAGGGACTGGGATAGGAGAGGGAGGGCACATTTTAGGGTTGGGATCCCATAAATTACACCCATCATCATACACTGGCCATTCGTAGAGAAAACCATCAATATCCTCAAAAAATTTGATATTACTTTGTATCACTATAACCTATTATCCCATGCTCAAATATTCTACACCAATATTTTGTATATATTACTTTTAGGATAACAAATCAATTTTGAGTAATGATATTATTTATATATGATATTATTTGAAAAGAAAAAGTTTCAAAATGATATAATTAATTTGGAAGGATAAAGTTTAACTTGTAAAATAAATATAAAAATTTAAATACATGAAAAATCGTTATTTTTATTAACATTATAGACATGACACCTCTATGCATACACTTGATTACTTGTATTTGATTAGTGACCACTACGTCCATGAAAATGTGTAATAGGCAAATCCACCAGAAGGGATCATTTCATATTGGCTCAACCACAGAGCCTGACCTCGAGGGTGTTGAGAGAATTCAACCCGTGACCTCTTAATAGCAAGTGTGATTTAAAAATGGAGATTTTATGAGTTTAGCTAACCTTCATGACCAATTTTAAATGATTTTATTATTTATTATATGTATAAAAAGATATTTTGGATTTTTTTTGGTAATATAAATTATGTAGCTTAATTCTTATTTTATGTTTGGGTTTTTTTTAGCATATACTTTTTAGTCAATTTTTCTCCAAATTTGCT
This sequence comes from Pinus albicaulis, assembly GCA_034641835.2. Classification (NCBI taxonomy): domain Eukaryota; kingdom Viridiplantae; phylum Streptophyta; class Pinopsida; order Pinales; family Pinaceae; genus Pinus; species Pinus albicaulis. Next base: position 1,206,030,578 of record CM076570.1, on the reverse strand, counting down.
AGGAATTTGATGTTTGAGTTATGTAAGATGTAATCTATGTTCTCTATGCTTTGGATTTTTTCAAAGTTTTGAACCCATCTATGTAAACCAAAAACACATTTTGAATAAAAAAAAACAATAACATAAAATTTGAATAGCTAAATAAAATAAAATAGTATAAACTTGTGAAAAATTGAGTTTTTATCTACTTAAAATAATTGCAATGAAAGTTGAATTAATGAAATTATTAGGCCTACTATTAATTTTTCTAATTATTTTTTTTCTCTTTCACAAAAATTTTCCATCAATTTTGCCTAAAATCCACTAGGGATTTGTTGGAATCACAAGTTTAAGATATGAAATTTTCATATATATAAAATATTTTATTGCTCTGAATCCATTTAAGCATTCAGAAATGAAATCTAAATAACAAAAGATCACAACATTAAAAAATGCAATCTAAATAACAAAAGATCACAATTTTACCAAAAAATTGTATCATTGAATTCTAACTAAAAAACCAAAACATAAAATAACTAAATTAAACCATTTATTAATATTTGAGCTGATAAAATAGACATTATTAATCTTTGATTTGATTTTTGTGATCATATTTTTTTTGAGAATATCTTTAACATTAATGACATCATTATTGTTTGGTCTAAGTTTTGGACCATCTAATGTTTGTGAGAGGATGAAACATATTAGATGGTTAGAAACATCAACCAAACAATAACGATGTGATTAATCCCAAAAACATTCTTAAATTTTTTATTAATACCATAAAATATATATATATATATATATATATATATATATATATATATATATATATATATATATATAGATATATAAGGCATCCTTATCTTGAGTGTGGATTTCAAAAATATTCTAGAATTCGAGGTGGTATCCATGAAAATTATTAATGCCATAAACTACCTTTATACATATGAGGTGTCCTTACCGAGATTGCATATTTCTTGAATATTTTAGAATTAGATATACTCATGATCTGGACTATAAATTTCAAGAATTTATAGTGTTATGGAATTTGAAGGGCAAGAGCCTTGTGAATTGTTTGACCTCACTCATGTCGCTGGGATTTCTAAATATCTATAAAATCTATAAACAAACTTTGCATCTCGTAACAAATCAATTTTGAATGATGCTATATTTTATTATTTGTTTACTAAGTTATTTTGAAAAGGTAACTAGAAATAACAATTTTAATAAAAATTGTAACTTATATATTTGGTTGGAATATGTTAAAGTTTGTTTACTAAAATAAAAAGGCGTAGTGCGAAATAAAATAGCATTTTTCACCAGAATTCACAGATTCATAAATAGATTAAACACCATGAAAAACATGCACTCTAACTATGCAAATTAAACAATTTAAACTCCCTGTTTTTAAAAATCTCTATCCGATTTTGATTAAAATTAGCAAAAAAAACTCTTGTAAAAAAGAAAAACTGTCGTGAAAAAAGTCATTAGACTACGCCAAATAAAAATTTATTTAAAAAAATATTGAATATAATAACTTTTGAGAAATTTTGATATTATCTATAGTTAGTTAATTTGACCAAAATTTAGTTAATAAAATAAAAATAAAATAATCGAAATAAATGAAAAAATGTATATTTATATTTTTGCATAAGAAAACATTTTGAAAAGAAGTGTTGAAAATAAAAATATGAACAAGAGGAGTTGGTTCAAACCGTTTTGTCCTATGTAATTATCACACACACACACACACATATATAACTTGTGAAAAGGTTTTTAATTATTAAGAATAAGTAAATATAAAATTAAATTTTAGAAATATATATATTGTAATAAGTCTTTGATATGGTTTTTTTCTTATTACTCTTAGGGTTGTTTTTCTTGTTCTGTATGGATTATTTTTGAAAAAAAATCATATAAATTTTTTAAATCATTTTTTTGGAGATAAAATCATGTTCTATTTAAACTATGTTTTTTATTTTTTTATTATGATTTTTTGGAAAACAATCATATAAGTTTGCTTAAAATTAGCTAAACTGCCAAGAAACCTAATTTCATAGACAAAATTAGCATCTCTAAAACTTAAACTTCCTTTAATTATAAAAAATAGAGATCACAATAACAATATTTCATAGTATTAAATTCATTTTTCATTGAAAACAACCATTCTATATATATATATATATATATATATATATATATATATATATATATATATATATATATATATATATATATATATATAAAATAAAAATATTTTAATCAAAATAAATTTAATAATAATAATAAAACTATAAATTTTTCTGAGTCAAACAATTACTGAACCAAATCCCAATGGACTCAATCAAACAAACAAAATCCACCTGAAACTCTCCCAACTGTCCCTCACCTATAAATTAAATCCCTGGGCATTATTTCTAACATTCCATTTGAGCAGGTTCCATAAAAAAGTGAGACATGATGCTTAGCCAAGGATGATTTGCCAACATAATGTGACCTTGCAACATGATGAATGCCTATTGTCAGTCATTTGTTTCGTCGGCAAATCATCTCAACAAAGCATCCTTCATTGCTTCTCATACCTCACCATGAATGTACTCAGTGCGGATTTGGTATTAGGGTTGGGATTTTAAATATTTCATTTTCTTTTTTTTAATCTTTTGTATATTTAATTTTATAAAAAATTTTCTTTTGTTTTGAATTTTATTATAAAAAAATATATATATATTTTTAAATCTTTTATATATTTAGTTTTATAAAAAATTTGCTTTTGTTTTGAATTTTATTATAAAAATATATGCTTTTTATTAAGATTAAATTTATTTAGAAGTAAACTTTTTATATTTTAATAAACAGATCTATAAGTAAAATAAATTTCTTATTTTATAAGAAATAAATCAATCTAGATAGAAATAATTATAGAATTAACTATTGTGTTTATTGAGATGGATTTGTTAGCTAATATATTTTTTTCAATGTGCTTTTTAATTGATTTGATTTACAGGGAATAATTTTGAATCCTATGGTTTACATAATACTTTATAACATAGGCATGGTCTATTTACTAAATTATTTTATTTCCATATTTATTTTCATAATATGGTATAGCACTTTTAATATAAATCTTACTAGCATGCTTTTTTTCAATATTTTTTTTGTTGACTTGATTCACATAGGATTTAAACTTTGAATCTCATGATTTACATAGCTAGCCCTAATTACAACACTTTCAATGTGAATATACAAACATATTGTGAATAAATTATTCCCTCCATTATAACCAATTATAAACAGTTACAACTAGGTATAACTAGAAGTGGCAATGAAATTCAATTTTTTTTTTCGGGATATTGGACGAACCATTTTCAACCTACACAAAAATTTCTTCTTTCCCATTTTGAGAAATCTATTCTTTTCAGAGGCTAATGAGAGAATGGAAGCTGTAAAATTCTTCACAGAGGAAGTTAAATTTTGTGAGGTTAGAGACATTTTCCCGTCTCATTTTTTGCAATCTAAGTGGAATTACATTAATATTTGTTACCATGTTTGGTTTCTTCTTTCATTGAGTGTATTTTATGGCTACTATGGTGGGCATATGCAATGATCTACCTATCCTACACGAGTTTGAAAAGGCAATGCAGAGGCATTGATCTACCTCTCCTACAAGAGTTTGAAAAGGAAGTGCAAACAATCACAACAAGGGATGTTCATGGGTGAAACTGTCAGGCTGGTAAATAATATCACTATTTCTTAGTAGTATCACTCAAAAAAGTGACATGACATTACACAATGTTATAATATTTACAATGATGGAAAATGTAACATCCATGTAAACCGTTGGAATTTACATTTTTTAATTACCATGTTTAATATTTTACTAAAACAGTTGTATCAAGAATTTGTTAGAGTTTTAGTTTTGTTATAAACTGTCTCATGATGTCTTTCCAGGACACGTATTTCATTACAGATGCATATAATTTATTCGATTCCAAAAAATGGTTATATTGATTCAATCTTTAATTCATTCCGGGGGATAAAGACACAGTTTAATATTTTACTAAAACAATTGTATCAAGAATTTGTTAGGGTTTTAGTTTTGTTATAAAGTGCCTCATGATATCTTTGCACGACACATATTTCATTACAAATGCATATAATTTATTCAATTCTAGAAAAAGGTTATATTGATTCGATCTTTAATTCATTTGGGGATAAAGACACAGTTGAAGCTTTAGGTGCCATAGAATAGATTGTATATTGTTGCAGAGAATCCATCGACTAATTCTTTATCTCAGTTCAGTTCGGTGCTATGGAAAAAAGCATGCATATGATATATTGAAAAGAATTTTCAAGAACATTGTTTGATGATTTCAATAAGCATGTGTGGTGATTGCAAGAAGTGTTTGCATGACTTGAAATTTTCACACATTATTATTGAAAAGAAGCTCCACATTGAAGGTGTTGGAGGTCAGAAGTCTGCCATGGAAAATAAATAACTTTCTCACCTTAGGTGATGGAGGCCAGGAGTCTGCCATGGAAAATAAGTAGCTTGCTCACCTTTTTGAAAGAAAAATATATGCGATAATGAGGGAAGACAGAACGATGGCTAGCTGTTTTATGTAAATGAATAGAACAGGGTTTATGGCTGGTTGTTTTATGTAAATGAATAGAATAGGTTTCAGTCCATTCTTTGACAATGGGAAAGGAAGTTGTTATTTTCAGCGTTCTAGGGACATTTAATCCTGTATGTAGTTTCTCTCATGAAAAGACATCAACTGTGATATGTTGTGAGACATTCCCCTTGCAGTCACCATTATGCAGAAAAAAATAAAGGAAGTGTTACTGTTAATGGATGATGAATAGTCACCAAATCAGAATCATGGCCTTTTTATTTAATAAAGAGAAGTTCAAGTAGGAAGGGCTTATCGACTAACGAGATAAGTAACTATGCATTTTTCTTTGAATAAAGAAACATATGAATGGTTTGTCTCTTTAAAAAAAATAGTAGTTTGCTTTTAAATCTTTTACCCATTTTCTGGAAAGAAAATAAAATATTCCATATGAATTGTTACAGGAAAAATAGCCATGTTTGTTCTTAGAGATATACTATGGTAAAACAAGTTGCTAGTTTTTCGGAAAGTAATAAAGATTGCTATTATGTTAATCTTTTAGAAACATATTTTTTTTAGTGATATACAATGGTAAAAGACATCATCCATGTCAGTTCTTGAAAATATTGGTATTATGTTAATCTTTTAGAAAGATATTTTTCTTAGAGATATACCATGGTAAAATGCAAACTTACTGTGCTAGTTTTTCGGAAAAGAATCCATGTGATTCCTTGCAAAGATTGCTATATGTATCTTGAGAGATGTCTGCATTAGTAAAAGATAATATAAATAATTTTACTTTTCTTTATATATATGCATCTTATGTAAGAAAAATGAGATGCTTGTTCTTTTTGTAAAAGAAGAGGATTTCATACATGTGTATGAAATGATAAGGAAATCCAAATTATTTCTTGAAAATTAATATAGATTAAAGAGAGTAATTCTTGAAGATATTTCATGGGTTGGGAGATAAGTTTATGAGTTTTTCTTGGAAAAGAAGTCATGAAGAACCCATGTTAGTTCCTTATAATATTTTCTTTGGAAAAGATTCTATTGTTATATATATATTTTTCTTACTTGAAAAGAATAACCTCTTGAAAATATTAAATGGCCAGATGCATTTAGTCAACCTCTTGATTTAGGTGTATTAAAGGTTAAGTTAACCTTGTTAGTGTTGCCTAGTTTTTATGCATAAAAGAGGCTATCTATGGTAAATTCTTGGAAGCCAAGCATGAACTTCTTGCATGTAGAATCATAGAGAAACAAGGTTCTTTGCATGGATAGAAGATCTATTGAGTATGTGATTACTTATGCTATCATAATTATTATGTTAGTTTCTTTCGAAACAAGATCATCTATATGCATGAAAGATTTGTATTATCTTCCATTGGAAAGAATATACATTTGTATGTGGGAAATGATAGCATGTTTAGTTAGCCTACATAGGGAAATAAACTTTGAAAAAGAAGATGGAATACATGAATAAAACCCATATTAATGTGTTAGTTTCCTTGGGATATATATATATGGGTAATGTTGGTATAATATTTGAAATGAAGACATGTATTTGTATTCTTTACTGTAAATAGGTGTTTGGATACTATGTTGTGTTAAGCATTCCTTTGGAAAGACTCTTTTGGAAACTATATACCTTGGCTTTCTTTACATGCACCAAAAGTAATATATTAAGGGTTATTTATTTTGATTAACTTTATGTAATTCACATGTACAAAGAATTTAACTGATATATTACAGTTGCATCAATTTTCCTTGCAATAATGTTTGCTTATGTGAAGGAAATATTATTTAATGCTTTATAGACATCCTTTGATGGGTCCACGCTTATAACTAGCACATGCACAGTGTTGTTAAAGGAATTTTTTGTTAAAGGAAGCATGTCATAATATTATGCTTGCATGTCATGAGTCTACATGAGTAAATGGAGAAGCATCACAAAGTACTTTATGAAATGGTTGATTAATACTTTATGAATCTAAATATCAATGTATGTTGGAGGCATCATTAGCAGGGAATGATGGTGACATGTACAAAGGAAATATTATGCTTAACTTGGTGGCAGGTAAATGATTATGGTTCATGCAGATGATGCAGATGAGTGCGAGGTGCAGGATGATCCAATGTACGATGGTCCATTGTAAGTACATCCATGCCACCAAGGCATGAAGATATGAGGATTAGTGGGTAAATTCTCTCATATTTATTGTAATGGCTTTAAGCTAGATATTTGTAAAATTTTTTGTAAGATTTATAAACGATGGTTAAGGGATGGCCTCCCTTATAAGCCATTGAGTAAGGGCTGAACACCCTCACGAGCATTTAATTTTATACGTTTGCTGGTTTTCACCCTACGGGGTTTCCACGGTATATTGGTGTTCAATGATGTAATTGATTATTGTGTCAGATTGATGATGTTGATTCATTTATTGTTGTGATGTTCATAATTTCAAGTATGTGACGACTACATGAATAACGAAATGAATGCAAGGTTACATCATACATTTTTATATTAAATATTACAATAGCAGTTGTTAATGGTTAAGCAATTTACCATTCTTAAACTAAGTTTACACTATGAAATGGTGAACATTCTATCTAATGATGTGTAAGGAATATTTAATTTTGCACATCACCCCACATCACACCTAGAGGTATAAGTACATGTACTCACTCTTCCCATTTGGATCAAAATTCCCCCCTCCTGGAGGTCTTTTCTTGAGTGGAATATTCCACTCAGTCTCCTCTCTGCTTCTTCAATTGTGGCTGCTCCAAAACCTTCTAATACTACTTCTGAGGCTGCATGTTGAGAGATAATTGCTCCCTCTTAACCACTACTTTTATCCTCAAATATTTGCATGCATCCTCAACCTCGAGAGCATACAAGTTCTTGACTATTGCATCAATCCGTTTCACCTGTCCCATGGCTATGTGTTTAAGGAAAACCTTTCCTTTTCTAAACATCACATCATAACCACAATTTTCCAATACCGCTACAGAGACAAGATTCTTCCTTAGGTCTGGAACATACAAAACATCTGCTAGTCTGAGAGGGGAGCGAGAATCCCTCTGAAAGGTAACTGTACCTATGTCGGTCGCACTATACCTCCCATCATCTCCAAACTCTATGTTATGATGGAGGTCCTTATCCTCCAAGTCACTAAAAAGATATCTATTCCTCGTCATATGGAACGAGGCACCGTTGTCTAGATACGACATGCATCCCATTATAGTTTTGGCCATGCAAGGAATGAGAGTAAAGTCAAGCTAGAAATATGAAGCCAATGCCTCACCCACTGCAACTCAAGGATCGTTATTGCTTGCCTTCTAATGTGGAAAATTCAAAGCATAGTGCCCATGATCGTGACAGTGAAAACATATGATCTTTGACAAGTCTCTCTTGCCCTCTTCGCCTTGGGATTTTTTTCCCTTGGCTTTCTTTTATTTTACCACTAATGGATAATCTTCTTCTTTGTTGGTGCTGGAGGTCCTGTCTCTAGTGCTCTGCCTTATCTCTTCTATTACCAAGTCGGACCACAAACACTCCTAGTCTGGTAACTTCTCCTTCCCATTCGCAGAGTCCTGGTAATTATGTTGGCTCTTGGGAAGGCCTAGAAGTGCTAGGCTCACCAAGTCGTCATCGACTACGATCACACCAACACATCCAAGCTCATCTCGACATTGAGTGAAATTCACCAAGTATGTCGGTATTGTCTCACCCTCCTCCCTCTTGATCTTTCTGAGCTTGTCCTTCAGCGACAACCTCCTTTGGTCATTGTTTTTATGAAATGGATCTGTCAAGGCCTTCCACATAACATATGAAGTTTCCTTCTGATGGAGACTCGAGATAATATGATCTCGAACTCCCTCTAACAAGATCCTTCTTGCCTTTGATACCTTCTTCTGCCATGCATCAAGTTGGGCATCTGCTGTTGTGGGCTTGGGAATATCAAAATCTATGAATTCCTTCAACCTGTCATCCTCCAACACTGCCTCCATATTATCCTTCCATGAAATATAATTTAAATTTCCCTCTAGTGCATATTTGGGTCTCAATCCATTGAAAGACATCTACATCTACTGTTGGACCCTGAAGAATAAATCTGCAAATTTGAAACTACTCAAGACAAAATCAATTTCTTCTCTTCTATTGTGATTCCTAACGCTCCAATACCATGTAGAAAATCTCTAACACAACTCCAATACCTTGTAGAAATTATATAGAAACTCTATACCAATTGATATCCAATCATGAAATGAAGCAAGATATTGAATCCTTCTACTATATTTGCGGAATATATAACATGATCGCTCAATCACATGCAATTAAGAGAAAGGAAATTATCAAAAACACAACACAAGATGTATCTAGGGAAAGCACCTGCTCAAAACCCCTCTATCATATATTGTACATAGTCAAAGAATCATGAAACAATAAAATTCTTTCTCACACCGAAAAAATCCTGCACTCTACTGATTGTCTCACCTTGATCCTACTCAAAATTGACTAGCAATTCTTAGGAAAAAATGAAACACTTAACCAATTCTTAGCCCCTTCTTAGCCCAACCTTGCTTATGCAATCCCTAGGAAATTAATCCCTAATAAATAGAATAATCAACCTTCCTTGAAAGCGCAATCCATTATGGGATTCCCATGACTTTATAATTGCGCTCGGGCAATTTGCTTATAATAAAACTGATAGTTATCTTCCCTTTAACCTCTCTCTCAAGTGGGTTGTCATCAAAATTGACATGCATACAACTATTAATAGTGAATCATCGGTTACTTGATAGATCACTATTTGTGAATTAAATATAATTTAATTCACTTGACTTCTCACTAGCTCATCACTCAGTTAGAACTAGTTAAACTGATTTTAACTCAATTAATTTGAGTTAACTGATTACACTCACATCCCACTAGTGCTACAACTGTAACTAGACCCTGAAAATAATAGAATCACTCTACATCCCTCAACTTTGACCCTCAACTCGAATTTCTTGAGATAACTCAGTATCTCTAACTTAGTTAACTGATACAATCTTTTATGAGATGAAATTACAATTTATTTTCAATTTAATTAAGGGATAATTAAACCAAAAGCCTCACATGGTAGCCATTTTTGGGTGCCATTTTCTACATTTTGTTTCTGGATGCCAATTTCACTATTTCTTGTTGCAAATTTCAACATGGTTGAGCATAACAAAGCTTTAGAAGAAATAATTCTCTACATAAATTCCTTACTGCAATAAGTGTTGAACCTCAGAATTATCCTCTCTCTAACATCCTTTCTCACCTTTTTCCCTTTCTTTAACATAAGTTAATATACTCCAATCAATGATAAATGTCATGTTTTGTCTCAAGGAATGGATTTAAATGATTTTCATGTTATATTCTGAAGTTCTTGATATTCGAATGGATTTTTGTAATTTGGCTATGGAACACAGCCTATTCTGCAGTTAATCATGGGTTTCACAACTAATTTCATGGTTTGACAGATTCCAAGGATCAAGTGGAGAAATGAGCCACATGGGAATTTCTAGAATAATATACACATGGATTTCATCCTATCTACTTGATCGAGATCGATAGAAAAGGATGCTTGAGATCGTGGTCAAAGTCCGGTCAAAGGACGTAAGCCGAGAACAGAAGGACTCTTGATTTTCACTATCGTAGCAAATCAAGAGTTAAATAGTCAAATTCCAATTCTATAAGTCAGTTAAGATTAGTGACCTGTAGGCGGAATTAGCTCATAACAATTATGTTTATTTTATTTTAAATACCGGTCGTACAGAAATGAGATTAAGTTAAGTTTTTGTTGAAGGTTGTGTATTGTTTTTAGACTCTATTCTATTATAATACAAGGATTATGTTCATGGTACTAGTGATTTATTAAGTGCGTATATAATCAGCTAGGATCTCAACTGAATCTGTTGCAAAGGGCCCCTGCACAGGAGGAGGTTTTTCGTTCATTGTTTTAGTTTAAATTCTTTACTCTATTTTTGTCAATTATTTTTTCTGAATATATTAATGTTACATTTCAATTTTGACCAGTAGAATAGAATTAAATCATAAATGTAATCATTGTTCTTCTAAAACATTGCATGAGGATATATTTATCTATTTTCAGTTTGAATTAAGTTAGAAGCAATAAGAATTCACAATTATCTAGTTTCATTTACTATTTTGTCATTTACTTTCTTAGATTAAAACTATCAATTAATTGTATCAATGGATGTTCTTAAAAGTAATTTCAAGAAGATGATTCTAAACTAAATGATTGAATATCTAATTCATACAGTCATTGAGCTTTCCTCTGCATACTTTACTTGTTTTTTCTAGAACATTAGAAACTAAGTTATAATTGGTTGCTTACACATCATCTCAAGAGGATAATACTTCATATTGAATGTTGGAGTAATCAAACATACATTACTTGTTTACAATCATTTGAGATTTAACTTTGCGTGCTTTCACATTTTCTTTTAGATTGTCATATAATTGCATCACTAAATGTTCTTAAAGGTCATTCCAAGAAGTTGATTTTAACATTAGAAACTAAGGTATAATTGGTTGCTTACACATAATATGAAGAAGGTGACACTTCATATTGAACATTGGAGTAACTAAACATACATTAGTTGTTTTTTTTTTTTTTGCTTTCACTAATAATAGCATTGTAACCCCGGCTGCGGGTGTTCAATAGACATATGGGAACGTGGCACATCGGCCACTTCCCAATGCAAATAGCCGGTGCAGCCCATATGGCTCCCGGTACCGCCATTAAACACAGCATTTACTCCTCGCACCAGGTGAAGGCTCCTCTCCTCGATCGGATCATTCAGCTCTCCGTTATGGTTGTCATGGCGGTCATTCTGGGCGCTCATAGCATTTGGGCAGGGTTGAATGGTGGGATGGATAAGCCAGCCTCGCCTATCCCACTGCACACGTTTTGTTCTTCGGCTATCTCTGAAGCCAACCTCAAGACGCACACAGGGAAACGCAGCTCGTTAGGAGCCTGCATCGAGTTGGCCCCCAATTTGCATTTTTCCCATAGCCCTTGGTGCACTCAGTCCGCTTACAATTCTGCCTCTTCTGTGCAGTCCGGCATTCTCATCCCTTCTTCTGTCGATTCGCCCAGAACTACTCATCATTCTGCTTCAGGCTCTCTTTCTCATTCCCGCCCTACCTTGAACTCTCTCTGTCGGAAGAGCACTGCTCAATTGGGCTCCAATTCGACAATCATGCCACGCCTCCGCGAGCGCATGAGAAGCCAAAGGAGTTCTGGTCGTGGGCGGCTCAACCAACAACGCCCTCCTCCTGTTCCTGCTCCGGAATCTGAGATGGATACTGGGTTTACTACTGATACTGCTCAACGCTCACTCAGGCCTTCCACCCATCAAACCTCTCAGCGTGCTGAGTTAAGGTTCGACTGCACCTCCTGCAACGCTATCCTCACTGCTGCTATTATGGTCACGCTCCGGGAAGAAGTTCCGAATTTTGGCCCGCCCAGTTCGCTGAACAGGCCTAACCCGCCTCCTGTTGACCTTGCCTCCTCAGCTCCTCGGCACGAGACCAGCATGGCGAACGTTCGAGAAGAAGGAGGACGCGCTCTCAGGGAGGAACCGGTGGACAGAGGCGAGATGCTCGCTTGCAGAATTATTGAGGAATCGTCCTCACCCACTCATGAATAGCTTCTGCTTGGTTTATCAGGTTCCTCTGTTTCGTTTTACTGGAAATCTTCTGTTCTACAGCTATGTTGCTTTGCTTTACAGGCACTGTATGTTTTTCATATTTAGTGTTTTTTTTATTACTATAAACTTAAAACCGGTTTCCCATTGTTGGGCGGTTCAGAAGCTTTGGTTGAAAGGACTGGTTTCCCGTCTCGGGCAGTCCAAAACTCGCATGTTTTGCTTGACTATCAAGCCCAACAGTCAGGCTTCCATAGCTGACGTTGGTGCAGTTTTGTACTATAGCTTTTAATCTTAATATAAATTAGTCTTACTTAGAAAAAAAAAATAGCATTGTAATTTCAAATTCTGTTATAATATTTACATCCATGGAATAGGATTAATGTTAAATAAGATTTACATCCATGGAATTATTAGTATATGCTATTATCCTAATTTACCTAGTAGTAAATGAATAGTCATAGGTATAAAATGGTTTTCCTTTGATCAATAATAAAAAACTAGTTCAAAATGTTTTATTCTTATTACCTTTTTTAACCTCAAATAAAAACATGTCTTTTACTTAAATTTTTTCTATCTTTTTGTCAGTTGCACAAATCTTCCTCCATGCATATGCAACTGATATTTCTCAGTTCAGAGGGTGCATCTAGCAATATTATTCATGATTTTCTAGGCTAGCTACAAACCAACTACCCAAAACTTTCCAGAATTCAATCTAAAGGTGATAATAAGTTTATATGATCAATATTAAGGCTATATATTTTCCAAACTTTCTAAACACATAACAAAAATTTTATCAAACAGATAGTAAACATAATAATCGATAGGTCATAAACGTATATTTGTTCAATGTTTTCTTAACTCCATCAGAGAACCTTCAATAAGGCTCAATGCCCTCTCAAAATAGCTGCAACAACACTAGTTAGTCCATGAATTCATTTATCCATTCAATAAATTATCAAATCATGAATGGATCCATAATAAGAGAAAATCATTTAACCATGCTTGTAACCAAATTTTAAATAGAATGAATCCATGCCAAACCAATAATAAAATCAACACAATAATCAATACATGTGCTCATTTATCTCAATATAAAATAACACATAATAACACATGCATAAATACAACTAGGTTAGGGACTTCCATGAACGACCTGACCATAGATTGGGTTGAATGAAATTTCTATTTAGTCCAGTCACCCCCGTGCCATATTCCAAGCATGAATGTGGGATCATATGGGTTAAAAAAAAATAGAACCAACCAGGGATTCCAGAGGCCAAACTACCTCAACCCTCAACCACAATGATTTCACTTAAACTAGTCCAGAAATCACTAACACCAAACAATCTTGGATGCCTTTGACTTCATTCACCATAACCAAAGGAATTTTCTTGTCTCCATCCACCCATCAAGAGTTCCAAGAGAAAAACCATCTCCACTCTCGACCCTTAGGAATTTTTCCTGAGACCAACTCACCAGGATCCAAAGTATACTATCCATCCAATTCTTAATCAAAATAGGTAACCCACTTCACCATGGATATGAAGGAAATAACAAGTCAAGGCTGAAACCATTCTTAATCTAGAAAAATCCCGTGGAAATGACGACAAAGTAACCAAATAACCACATGCATGTACCATGAACTCAAATCTCAGCAATGAAATCACTCATGAAACCTGTTAACTGAAGTGTGTCTTGTTGTAGCTATTTTTCCAACCTTCTCTTTCCTTGCCCACGAATTCCTTTACTTTCTTTCTTGCTTCTGTCCAATTCTCTCTCCTTCCAAATCCAAGTGAGAGTGCTTCAAAGTACAAGCGAATGCTAGAATGCTCCAAGAATGCTCTAAGTGTGTAAGAGTGTAAGAGTAGACAAGAGTGTTAAGAGTGTTAAGGGTAACCAAGAGAGGCATAAAATTTTTTCCCTCTCCTTTTGTTTCCTCTTTCCTTCATTTTACTTTGCATGCAAATTCTTATCTTTTAATTTTCCCTTTGTCTTATTTTCCTTTATTTTTTATATTAAATTTCCATTTATTGCCTCTTTACCTTTTCCAATTCCCTTGCTAATTTTCATAACCATTAATAAACCACAAGTGATTCCCACTGTAGTGTTTATCTTTTCACTCAACTTGGAATACATATCCCATGACATTGGTATTATTTATTTACATGGAAAATTAACCTGGGGATGTTACAAACCCCTCCCCCTTAGGGGAACACCGTCCTCAATGTTCTATGACACTTATGAACAACAAACAATTGAACCTTCCAAACCTAATTCTTATGGACATTTATAACAAAACTCGATGCAGTGTTTACAATGACCAACATACTAAATACATGACCATATTACTTCTTATTGGATCTTTATAACACCACTCGATGAAATATTTACAATATACCACTTATTGGAGATTTATAACACATCTCATTGCATTATTTCCAATATATATATATATATATATATATATATATATATATATATATATCAAAAACTTATTTTTTTCAACCAGTAAATAAATAAGGATAAAATGTCTGCATCTAATCAACCTTCTCCCATGTAGCCTCATTGGGTCCAAAGTTCTTCCACTACACTTTAACTTGCTCTATTTATCGGTTCCAGAGCATAAGCTATTTTCTTTGCAATATGCATTGTGGATCTGACAAGAACTCTCCCTCTGGTTCCACCTATCATAGAAACCAATTAATGACATGATCAACATCCTGTACATATCTCTTAAGCAATGGAACATGGAAAACATAATGGAATTTCACTATTGGCAGTAATGCAAGTCTATAGGCTATTTGTTCAATCCTCTCAAGGATCTCAAAAGGCACACAATACCGAGGTGCCAACTTGGCACATGACCTAATCCTCAAGGAGCTCCTCTTAGGCTTGATATACAAGTACACACATTCCCTAGCCTAAAAATCCTTGAATCCTTTACGTTGATCCACAAAACTCTTCTTCCTACCCTATGCTACCCTTAAATTCCTTTTAATAACCTACGCATCTTGGTCCATATCTACCCTTTAATTCAATGAAATGGAAAGTAATATACTTTCATTGTAATTTATTTATCTTGAATTTTCACATATCAAATGATACCTAATTTATATTATTAATACATACAATTGAGATATAGTTATTTACATTGTTTATTATTATTAGATTTTAGTTTTACCTTTCGAAATATCACATTTACTATTTTTACTTGTTTCCATATCATAAGACTCCACATGCTAGAGAAAATATCAAAGGGTAACTAGACCCATTGAACTATTATAAATTACCATTCCAAACGAAATAGAGTCTAATTGGGGCTCTGACCAAGTAATTTATCAAATGTTGATTGGGGTTAATTTTTCACATCAACACCTACCTAGATAAAACACAGAGTAAATACCTTATTTTGTGAAGATTTACTAGGGGAATCCAAGCTAAGGAGCCCCAGTAAACTGAGTTTGCTTCAATGACTTATTTACACAGTACTAGTCTCCTTGCTCTCGAGAGCCATATGTTGCACCAAGTTCTAATTCTGAGCTCAATTTTAGAGAGGAGCCAATTCTAATCCAATTTTGTACATTTTTTTGGTTTTAAATGGAACCTTGTGTATTTTAGTGTGTTGGTTAGTAGCCATGAGTATTTAAGGAGGATTATTGAAATATGTTTTGTGTCCGCTGCTCTAAGAACTTTTCCATAAAGGGATGATTTTTCCTAATTTATTTACATACATGTAGGCATGGAGAAGAGTTCTATGTTGTATTTTATGCATTGTGAGAGCATAAAAATATATCCCAATATTATGATGGTGTCATCTACAAAAATAAAATGTTTGAGTGAACAATATTTCATGGTACACATGACATATATGCAATTTATTATTTTAGCATCAAGGATATATTTACTAATACCTTCAAATATCATAAGGAAGAGAAGGGGAATGAGTGGAAAACCTTTCCTTAGGCCCCTTTGACGGTTGAAGAATGGGGGATGCATATCTTGTTGGGAAAAATACTGAGGGGGAGGGGGGGGGGGGGGGGGGTGAATCAGTATTTAGAGCTTATATATTGACTTTAACTTTTTCTTTTGCATAATTTCATATGCGGATTTTATGAACTAAACTCACGTATACACGTGGATATGCTAAAAGAAACTCGCGTATACTGATATAAATTTCTAGTTTATAAAGTATCTCAGAAACATAATTTAAAACAGATTTACCATTTATGCATCAGGTTAGATAAACAAGAAATATGTGCAGTAATAGCAGTATAAAACATCACACAAGTGGAACACACATGAACACCAATATTTAAGGTGGAAACCCAATTCAGGAGAAAACCACCGCTGCTGTTGTCTCTGTCTTCAATATCTATTATATGGAAAACTGTTTACAACATTGTACTGATGCAGACTCATATCCGTACGCAGGCTTCTACCTGAAGAAGGCTACAACCTTCACTCATTTACCAGCTGCTACTGGAAGGGAGCTCCAACCCCCTAATCTCGTTTACCAGCCACTCCTAGAAGGGAGCATCAACCCCCTGAACATAACACCAACTTCTACTGGTAGGAAGCTTCTACTTCCATACTGAAGGCTTCAACCCTCAGACCCACTGCAGACCACATTTCATCAATTTTCATACTGGATCAAACAGCTTCAACACAACCCTTTATCATCAATCATAAACTTTGCCCAATACTTTAATTAGAACAGTGAAAATATTGTAACCAGAACTTCAGGAATAACCTAGACTTCAGAATAGATATGCAAATACAAACTCAACCTTGAACAGTCTTTAATTCAAATAACATACGCTACTTTTCTTCACTGAAGCTGCGTACATACGCGCTTTCATGCACATCAACCTGCGTATACTTCTGTGTATTTTATTTTTTAGAAAACCCTAACTGCCATACACTCTTTTCATGAAGCGAACTCGTGTATATACACGCTTTTGTTGAAACCAACTAGTGTATATATCTGTAAAAAATAAATTATGCAGAATAGACCAGATCTATAAAACTTACCTAGATTTATTCATTTTCTTCAGCAGACTTGCGCCAATTCTTCATCATTCCTTCAGTAGGTCATTTGAAAGATTCATCATCATCAGATCTAGAGATCTTGAACCATCATTATATCCATGGGTGCATCATAGATTCAAATCTATCAATTAAGAACAGAGTTCATCCATGCAGATATTCCTTAGAGAAATTTATTCACCAACAACCCTTACATATGCACACCTTGCACTATGATCTTCTTCTCCTTAAATAGATTTATCTTTTACCAATACCATGAGTCAAAACCACTCAACCGTTGATGGTAATCCTGGATGGAATCAAATAGATAATACAACGCTCAATACTGTGGGCTAATACCATGATAAAGTCTCCTGGTATTATAAATTTGAAGCACAAATGGGCATACGCGACTTGGGACGTACTTATCCGCGTGCATACGTGACTTGCCCTTTACAAACCTGCGTATACTTTGTGACATATTAAAAATAACATTTCTCTGACACATACTGAAATTATTTTCTCTGTCACATATGAACTGATCTGTAGATACATCATTCTTACATTTAACACATAGGTTGCTTATCATAGGCGACTCATCAAGTAGGTTTCCATCAAGGACAAATTCATCAAGTAGGTTTCCATCAACGACAACACATTACATCATATTGCCAATATATCTATTTATCGATAAGGTCACAACGGAGGTGCTAATATAACTTTAAATCCAAGGGACAAAGGAGGGACATAATCCAAGGTGGAGGAGAAGGAATATAATGTATAACCATTTGATCCTCTCAAAATCCTTCAAGAGGTCCAACTTGTAGATGATAGTTTTTTGTTTTTTAAAATGAATGGAGTGCAAACCTTGTTGTGCCAATCCTATGGCATCATGAATTTGGTGATTCTCCAAAAATTCAAATTTCTTTAGAGAATGTGGGAAAAGAGGACGGGCTTTAGACAAAGTGATACTATTTTAGAAATAATTTTATAGATTGTGATGCATAGGGAAATGGATCAAAAGTGCTCAAAATATAATGGATTATTAGTTTTTGGGATAAGGGCTAAGAAAGTTGAGTTGAAAGGGGAAATGATTTTTCCATTTATCTTGGAATACTAAATCACCCTAAGTAAATCAGACCCTATGAAATCAAAGCAATTGAGATAGAATTTGATGGGAACACCATCTAGGCCAAACATTTTGTCATTTTGGAATATTTTTAACACATTCTTGAGATAATTTTTTTACTTTCACCATTATACCCCTATTCCACTCTTCATCAGTGAAACTCGAAAAATAACTTGAAATTTTGAGGATTTTTTCTATATTTTCTCCATTTTCATTTTTGAAGATGGATTTAAGGTAAGTACAACCTTCAATAGCAATATAATTGAAGGAGACAATGTGGCCATCCAATGTTTTTATATCACATATAGGTTTGACCTCTTTCCTATGGGTTGAAATCCTGTGTAAATAGTTTTTATTTTCGACTCTAGCCTAGAATTTCCAAAGGGCTATACTCTTTAATTTCCATTCTATTTCATTTTCTAGAAGGAGGGATTTTTTTTCTCCTCTAGTAATTTTAGACATTATTTCTAGTCCTTAGGGAAAGAAAGTGGCCTTGAAGAGTCCATGACATCTTGTATTTTGATGGATTGTATATTTCTGTGGTGCAGATTTTTAGGATCACAACTCGGAATCTTGTATTTTCTTTTTAGTTTCAAGGATAATCTTTTCATCATGAATATTTTTTTCATGGGACCATATGGAAATGATTCCTTTGTTTCTTTTTAGGTTCCTTTGGAATTGAATGGGTGGTGAGTCTCTTATAGAGGGATCGAAAGGAGTCTAGGAGTCTTTTATTTTTTCCATGAGCGACAAATGATTAAGACAGTGTGGGTTTAGCTTGAAGAGATCAATATTTTGTGAATTAAAGAATTTAGGTCCATGAAAATTGAGTGATGATTTGATTCTCCACCAAAAGGAACCCATTGTTAATTTGAATTTTTTGATCCAAAAATAAATTTGAGATGAGAAATAGTTGAACTATTTTGCGATGTATACTTCTCTAGTCCTGTTTTTTGACCATGTTGGGAGGGATTTGGAAGGAAGGACATTGATCAAGACAATAAGTCGATAATTTTTGGAAAAAATTTAGCAAGAGGGTCTTGGCGAGTCGTTGGTCCCCAAATTTAAGAATGACCCAAAAGTGAAATTTAAAATCTTCCACCATAATGACCTTCTTAGAGCTGAAACAAGGGAGGCTAATTTTTTTTCCATATGAATTTCCTGTCCAAATATGGGTTTTATATATTTAAGCCCAAAAAAAAGAGGTCATTATCTCGAATGATGAAATAAGTTTCTAGATAGGACCACTATTACCAAGCTAAAGTACAAAAGATCATGCTTTGTTTCCATCAATTTATCAATCCAGCAAAGTTACCATTTATGTTAGTGTAGTGAAAGGATAAATTCTAGAGAATAGGAGCTAGAATCAAGATTTATTTTGGTCCCTCAATCATGGTTTCTTGGATATAAATAGTGTGAGGAGAGTGTAAGGAAATGGTTTCTTGTTAAGGGATATAATTTTAAATTTAATACCCTTTATAAGGGCATTAGCTCTAAGGGCCCCTAAAACAAAGATTTTATTCCCTTGAAAAATCTCAGAGGAGTCTTTATTTATGGAAATCGGAAGGAAGTATTTTATGCCCCACCCATGGCTACCAATTTTAGTGTTGATTTCTTGCCCTAGTCCTCCTCCTAGTTTTCAAATGAAGCAAATGAATGGGTCCTTGGGGGTTCCAAAAGAGAAGTAGAGTAAGAATGGAGGTTGCAGGATGAGGGTAGTGGAATTGAAGGGGGGGGGGATGCTTTATAAGGAGGAAAGAGAGAATAGAAAGAAGTAGAGATGGTGAAATAGGAAGGGGACTAGAGCTTATGGGAAAATTTTCGGAAGGGTGTGAGATCAATAGATTAGGGATATTCTCAAGGATATAACTAACAGTGAGAGGAAATGACAAGGAAAATTCACTAGTATTCAACGCAAGAAAAAATTTAGAGGAAAGAATAATGCAGGGATGGGAAGGAGAAATCATACATGTAGAGTACGATTTTCCTTAGTAGAAGTCTCTGGAAAGATGCCAACCAAAAATTAAAAAGGAGCCTCTTCTATGTGTGCATTAAGACAAGCTCGAGTCTGAGCATCTTGAACACACGTGGGCTTTATCCCCTTGGAAGGAGAATGTAGAGCAACTTCACGAAGCTTCAATGTGGGGTTCTATGCTCCTTTATCTTTGAATTAATTTTTTGAAAACATTTTTTTCTTGGTTTTCCATTATTTCAATCTAATCCTAAGTGTTCATATGAGTGGAAAGGTCCACACTTGAAAGGGATACCCTTGTAATCGAGGTTTTTCTTGTGGACACATTTTCGCTACTGAATAGAGATCGGGTCTGGGACACCTAAGGAAAAATTAAATTCTACTATAATTATGGCAAAATCCATGTAGCCTGAGGATTTAAATGAGTAGTTTGCTTCATATTAAAAACACAATATGTTTCCATTTTCCTTGGAGACATATTTAGAATAGTATGGAAGTGGAAGTCATAGCAGACAAAAGCATGTAGGAGTCATTGTAAGTAATTTTATTCAAGCATAAAAGTACACTTACCACTTCTTGAGATAGAGGGATTGGGAGCTTCAACTCCAAAATTTCAATGGGATTTTATTCACATCCTCCATTGTATTTAGTAGCCAACCCTTCCAACAATTTTCCAAAATGAGGCATTGCAACAAGTAACCCAGGTATGTCGAGAAATGTTTTTCCATCCATAATTTCATAACCGTCATGGTCATCTCCTATTGGTTAAATGACCTATTATTGTTGTTTCCTCCATTTAGAAAATGTCATTCAGTTTTACGTCTTCTCCTAGAGTGAGGTTGGGTTCCTCCACTCTTAATTTTACAATTTTTTTGCTCACCTTTTTAAAGTTCTTTTCTTCCAGCTAGAGGGGTGTCAGTTGATAGGGATAAAATGTGTCTCCACTAAGCATCTCGTAAGTCAAAAAATTGTTGAGAAAAATGGACAGGGGTAGGTGGGAGTAGGTCAAAAAATAAGTCAACAGGAGAAATGAAAATGCTATCAGATCCATGAAAACTTCCAAGGGTTCAAGGGAAAGATGTAGAGAGGGAGGGTTAACACATTCAGGGTCTGGTTTAACCCTAGTTTAATCGATTAGAGTGAGGAGATGCTTCGAAAAAGGGGTATCGAACAGAGCGAAAGGCGAAAAGGAGGAATTGTCATCGGTATGGTTCAAGGGGTCTTATAGAGGAGCCAAATCATTAACATTTTGACTAGAGCCTATGGGAAAATTTTTGGAAGGGTGCGGGATCAATAGATTAGGGATATTTTCAAGGATATAAGTAACAATGAGAGAAAATGATAAGGAAAATTCACTAGTATTCAACGCAGGAAAATTTTTAGAGGAAACAATAATGAAGGGATGGGAAGGAGAAATCATACATGTAGAGTAAGATTTTCCTTGTAGTGGTCTCTGGAAATATGCCAACCAAAAATGAAAAATGAGCCTCTTCTATGTGTGCACTAAGAGAAGCTTGAGTCTGAGCATCTTGAACACACATAGGGTTTATCCCGTTGGAAGGAGAATCTAGAACAACTTCACAGGGCTTCAATGTGGGGTTCTATGCTCCTTTATCTTTGAATTCGTTTTTTGAAAACATTTTTTTCTTGGTTTTCCATTATTTAAATCTAATCCTAAGTGCCCATATGAGTGGCAAGGTCCACACTTGAAAGGGATACCCTCGTAATCAAGGATTTTCTTGTGGACTCACTTTCGATACTAAATAGAGATCGAGTCTGGGACACCCAAGGAAAAATTAAATCCTACTATAATTATGGCCAACTCCTTGTAGCCTGAGGATTTAAATGAGTATTTTTCTTCATAGTAAAAACACAATATGTTTCCAATTTCCTTGAAGACATATTTAGAATAGTATGGAAGTGGAAGTCCTAGGAGACAAAAGCATATAGGAGTCATCGTAAGTAATTTTATTCAAGCATAAAAGTACACTTACCACTTCTTGAGATAGAGGGATTGGGAGCTTCAAATCCAAAATTTCAATGGGATTTTATTCACATCCTCCATTGTATTTAGTAGCCAACCCTTCCAACATTTTTCCAAAATGCGGCATCACAACAAGTAACCCAAGTATGTCGAGAATTTTTTTTCCATCCACAATCTCATAACGGCCATGGTCATATCCTGTTGGTGAAATGACCTATTATTTTATTTTTCCTCCATTCAGAAAATTTCATTCAGGTTTACATCTTCTCCTAGAGTGAGGTTGGGTTCCTCCACCCTTTTTTTTACAAATTTTTTTCTCACATTTTAAAAGTTCTTTTCTTCCAGCTAGAGGGGTGTTGATTGATAGGGATAAAATGTGTCTCCACTAAGCATCTTGTAAGTCAAAAAATTGTTGAGAAAAATGGACAGGGGTAGGTGGGAGTAGGTCAAAAAATAAGTCAGCAAGAGAAATGAAAATGCTATTGGATCCATGAAAACTTCCAAGGGTTCAAGGGAAATATGTAGAGATGGAGGGTTAACACATTCAGGGTTTGGGTTAACCCTAGTTTAATCGATTAGAGTGAGGAGATGCTTCAAAAAAGGGGTATCGAACTAAGCGAAAGGCGAAAAGGATGAATTATAATCGGCATGGTTCAAGGGGTCTTATAGAGGAGCCAAATCATCAAATTTTTGATTTTGTGAGGTCCACACTAGAGAAAATGATAGAGGCTCTAATGTGTTTGAAATATTAGCTGATGTTGTATACACTAAAGATGTGGTAGGAGGAGTTTCCAGATTTGGATGCCCTCAAGAAGATCATATGAGAAATTAATGAGTTCCTCATCCATAGCTTAGGAGAAAAAAATTATGTTGGATCTTGTAAGGAAAAGAGGAGTGAAGGGAAGTGTAGGGACTGGGATAGGAGAGGGAGGGTACATTTTAGGGTTGGGATCCCATGAATTACACCCATCATCAAACATTGGCCATTCGTAGAGAAAACCCTCAATATCCTCAAAAAATTTGATATTAATTTGTATAATTATTACCTATTATCCCATGCTCAAATATTCTACACCAATATTTTGTATATATTACTTTTAGGATAACAAGTCAATTTTGAGTAATGATATTATTTATATATGATATTATTTGAAAAGAAAAAGTTTCAAAATGATATAATTAATTTTGAAGGATAAAGTTTAACTTGTAAAATAAATATAACAATTTAAATGCATGAAAAATTGTTATTTTTATTAACATTATAGACATGACACCTCTATACATATACTTGATTACTTGTATTTGATTAGTGACCACTACATCCATGAAAATTTGTACCAGGAAAATCCACCAGAAGGGATCACTTCATATCAATTCAACCACAGAGCCTGACCTCGAGGGTGTTGAGAGAATTTAACTCGTGACCTCTTAATAGCAAGTGTGCTTTAAAAATGGAGATTTGATGAGTTTAGCTCACCTTAATGACCAATTTTAAATGATGTTATTATTTATTATATGTATAATTTTTTTTTTTGATATTTTTTGGTAATATAAATGATGTACCTTAATTCTTATTTTATGTTTGGGTTTTTTTTAGCATATAATTTTTGGTCAATTTTGCTCCAAATTTTCTAGGAATTTGATGTTTGAGTTTTGTAAAATGTAATCTATGTTCTCTATTCTTTGGAGTTTTTCAAAGTTTTGAACCCATCTACGTATCCAAAAACACATTTTGAATAACAAAAAAAACAATAACATAAAATTTTAATAGCTAAATAAAATAAAATAGTATAAACTTGTAAAAATTTGAGTTTTTCCCTAAAAATAATTGCAATGAAAGTTGAATTAATGAAATTATTAGGCCTACTATTAATTTTTCTAATTATTGTTTTTTCTCTTTCACAACATTTTTCCCATCAATTTTGCCTAAAATCCACTAGGGATTTGTTGGAATCACAAGTTTAAGATATGAAATTTTCATATATATAAAATATTTTATTGCTCTGAATCCATTTAAGCATTCAGAAATGAAATCTAAATAACAAAAGATCACAAAATTAAAAAATGCAATCTAAATAACAAAAGATCACAATTTTACCAAAAAATTGTATCATTGAATTCTAACTAAAAAACCAAAACATAAAATAACTAAATTAAACCATTTATTAATATTATTAATATATATATAATTTGTGAAACTGTTTTATTATTAAGAATAATTAAATATAAAATTAAATTATATATATATATATATATATATATATATATAACTTGTGAAATGGTTTTTAATTATTTTTTCTAAGTAAGACTAATTCTATTAAGAAAAAACCATATAGTACAATCTGAGCTTGCAAATAAGCAAAGCAGAATAGCAAGGGGGGCGACAATGATTCACTATCAACCTCGGTCCCCAAAAGCAACCATGGAATGAGAAAAAGATAACAAGGATAACATAAAATGGAGAGTGAGACAAGGGAAACTACGCAGAGTGGGTAGAGACTTCCAAACGACATTTTTTCCCTTTCTTCTTACTGACTTTGACCCAACCATTGTGACTTGGTTGGGCAGGAACCAATTTTAGATTGTTCTGCATTGAAGAAGGAGTCTCCTTGTCTGAATCGGAGGAAAAAGACTCATGCGAACATTTCTGTGGGATCGGAGGGGCAGAGGTATCCTCAGGGCTAGCTGAGGGCATGACCTTCGGGTGCTCATCCATCTCCCATTCTGCTTCCATTTCTTCCCCATTCGAGCTGGAGGACTCTATATCATCCATGGGGGGTGGATCACATGGTTTCCAGCTCTTGGACTTCGGTTTGTTGTTGGTATTCTTCTTTTTGGCAGGGAATCTGGAACATGTGTTCTGGAGATGCCCCGTCTGATGGAAATGTCTACACTGGAATGTGGTGTTCTCATAATCCAAGGATTGTGTCCAGTTAAAGTCCCCAATTTTGAGGTTGATTTGATCAGGCAGTCCTTTGCTTAGGTCTATTTCTGCGCAGATTTTGCCATATGTATAGATTCCTTTCTCCCCTCGAGAGGTATTTGTAGCCAGGAAGTGGCCCAGAGCATTCCCAATCCCTTGGAAGACCGAGAAGTGCCAGAGATGATCCGGGAGGTTCACAAGACGAACCCAAATGGGAAGCTTGGTGATGACTGCTGAAGAGGGGTCGAAATCTGGGAACCAGGGGATGAGAAATAGCCCTGCTGTTCCCTAGAACCATGGGCCTCCTGTTAAGGCTTTCTGATAATCTTCACTGAAAGAAAACGCTACTATGAAGAAACCCTTTGAACAAAGGAAGACTTTGCAGTTGTTTGTCCAATTAGCGTGGATCCATTGATATAGATCTGTTGTTTGAGGCCATAGGTCGTTAAACTTGCAAATGATGGCGGTCTCTGCATATATCTGAAATTGTTCATCCAGCGATGGATGGGAGATTTCAATAGAGGGGACTTCCTCCATATTTTCCATAAGGAAAGGCTTGGGAGCCTCAGCTGATTGAGCATTTTTCTTGGGTGGCTGTGCATGAACTACATCCTTATAGGAGAAGGCAAGAGTAGAGGATGGCTGCCCAGATGCTCCTCCCCTAAGGCGCAGGGTAAGCACAACCGAAGCATCTCTATCAATGTTGTAAAAAGAGAGGGGAAAAGGGTTTTCAAGTTGTTTACCTTTATGAAGCAGCCTATGGAGCTCCGATGGAAGCCCCAATCTGCGTTCGAGATTTTTTAAGAGATCTTGCACTAAATCCGTAGCTTGCACCCAATGCAACATGGTTCTACCAGATAGAAGCGTGATCTGGATCTGGAAAGAAGGGAGGTGATAACCTGAGAGCCACACCCTGCTAGTGTAGAGCTGACCCTGTACCTAGCAAGAACCTTTTATTCCTAGATCCATGAGGCTTGTCTAGGATTTTGCAAAGGATCTCGGTGCCTTAGCGCCCCATGATTGCAGATCCGCAGAGAAAATCGTTTGCAGGCCCTCTATAGTGGCATATTCGGTATTTTTTCCTGTGCAAGGAAGAGTATAATCCTCTGTCCAAGGCTGCATCCCATCAATCTTGCGTTTGGGGGCAGCTGCTTGTGCCTCGCCCAGCACTGCGTTTGAATTTGTGGAGAGTATCTTGAATATTTTTCCGATTCCCACCTCATTGTTGACGGCTGTGGAGGGTCTTTCAGCAGAGAACCAGATCTGAAGGTCACGGGGAGCTACCTCTGTGATATTCTCAAGAGTGGTGGTAAACCCTGTATCGGCAGCAGCCACTACATCCTTGCGATCTCTGGTGATATCGGCAGCATCAGGAGGGGCGGGACCTGCATTTTCGTTGTCAGCATTCATAGCAGAGTAAACTTTAACCCTAGCGGCGACCATGCTGTTATTTTTACCAGTTGGTATTTCCACCAATACCTACTGTAGAGTTTTTAATATACTAGGAAATGGTTTTTAATTATTAAGAATAATTAAATACAAAATATATATATAGTATTGTAATAAGTATTTGACATGGTTTTTTTATATTTCTCTTAGGGTTGTTTTTCTTTTTCTCAATGGATCATTTAAAAAAAAAATCATATAAATTTGTTTAAATCATGTTCTATTTAAACTATGTTTTTTACTTTTTTTAATGATTTTCTGGAAAACAGTTATATAAGTTTGATTAAAATTATCTAAACTACCAAGAAACCTATTTTCATAGACAAATTTAGCATCTGTAAAACTTAAACTTCCTTTAATTATAAAAAATAGAGATCACAATAACAATATTTCATAGTGTTAAATTCATTTTTCATTTAAAACAACCATTCTTTTACTTAAAAATAAATATTCCAAATCAAACAATTACTGAACCAAAACAAACAAAATCCACCTCTCCGCCTCACCTATAAATTAAAAAAATAAAGATCACAATAACAATATTTCATAGTATTAAATTCATTTTTCATATATATATATATATATATATATATATATATATATATATATATATCAATTTAATAATAATAATAAAACTATAAAATTTTCCGAGTCAAACAATTACCGAACCAAATCCCAACGGACTCAGTCAAACAAACAAAATCCACCTGAAACTCTCCCAACTCTCCCTCACCTACAAATTAAATCCCTGGGAATTATCTCTAACATTCCATTTGAGCAGGTTCCATAAACAAGTGAGACATGATGCTTAGCCAAGGATGATTTGCCAACATAATGTGACCTTGCAACATGATGAATGCCAGTCATTTGTTTTGTCGGCAAATCATCTTGGCAAAGCATCCTCCATTGCTTCTCATACCTCACCATGAATGTACTCACTGTGGATTTGGTATTAGGGTTGAGGCAACAACTAGAAAAGGTATTAGGGTTGGGATTTTAAATATTTCATTTTCTTTTTTTTTTTAATCTTTTATATATTTAGTTTTATAAAAAATTAGCTTTTGTTTTGAATTTTATTATAAAAATATGTGTTTTTTTATTAAGATCAAATTATAGATTAAATTTGTTTAGAAGTACACTTTTTATATTTTAATAAACAGATCTATAAGTAAAAGAAATTTCTTATTTTACAAGAAAGAAATCAATCTAGATAGAAATAATTATAGAATTAACTATTGTGTTTATTGAGATGGATTTGTTAGCTAATATATTTTTTTCAATTTGTTTTTTAGTTGATTTGATTTACAGGGAATAATTTTGAATCTTATGGTTTACATAATACTTTATAACATAGACATGATTTGTTTACTAACTTATTTTATTTCCATATTTATTTCAATAATATGGTATAACACTTTCAATATGAATCTTAGTAGCATACTTTTTTTCAATATTTTTTTTTGTTGACTTGATCCACATAAGATTTAAACTTTGAATCTTATGATTTACATAGCAGAATACTTTAGAACAAATCTAGCCCTAATTACAACACTTTCAATGTGACTATACAAACATATTGTGAATAAATTATTCCCTCCATTATAACCAATTATAACCAGTTACAACCAGGTATAACCAGAAGTGGCAATGAAATTCAGAATTTTTTTTTCAGAATATTGGATGAACCATTTTCAACCAAAAATTTCTTCTTTCCCATTCTGAGCAGTTTATTCTTTCTAGAGGCTAATGAGAGCTGCAAAGAGGATGTTAAATTTTGTGAGGTTAGAGACATTTTCCTCCTATCCTACACGAGTTTCAAAAGGAAATGCAGAGGCACTAATCTACCTCTACCTTTCCTGCAGGAGTTTGAAAAGGAAGTGCAAAGAAATTGTCACGCTGGTAAATAATATCATTATTTCTCCGTAGTATCACTCAAAACAGTGACATGAAATTACACAATGTTATAATATTTACACATGATGGAAAATGTAACATCCATGTAAACCGTTGGAATTTACATTTTTTAATTACCATGTTTAATATTTTATTAAAATAGTTGTATCAAGAATTCGTTAGGGTTTTAGTTTGGTTATAAACTACCTCATGATATCTTTCCAGGACATGTATTTCATTATAGATGCATAAAATTTATTCGATTATGGAAAAAGGTTATATTGATTCGATCTTTAATTCATTCAAAGGGATAAAAACACAGTTGAAGTTTTCGGTGCCATAGAATGGATTGTATATTGTTGCAGGGAGTCCATCGACTGCTTCTTTGTCTCAGTTCAGTTTGAGGCCGGTGCTATGGAAGAAAGCATGCATATGATATATTGAAAATATTTTTCAAAAACATGTGTGGTGATTGCAAGAAGTGTTTGCATGGCTCGAAATTTTCACACATTATTATTGAAAAGAAGCTCCGCATGGAAGGTGATGGAGGCTAGGAGTCTACCATGAAAAATAAGTAACTTGCTCACCTTTTTGAAAGAAAAATATATGCGATAATGAGGGAGGACAGAACAACGGTTGGTTGTTTTATGTAAATGAATAGAACAGGGTTGGCTAGCTATTTTATGTAAATGAATAGAACAAATTTCAGTCCATTTTTTGACAATGGGAAAGGAAGTTGTTATTTTCAGCGTCAGTCACCAAAGTTATTGTTAATGGTGAACAGTCACTAAATCAGAATCATGGCCTCTCGATTTAATAAAGAGAAGTTCAAGTAGGAAGGGCTTATCTACTAACGAGATAAGTAATCATGGCCTCTCGATTTAATAAAGAGAAGTTCAAGTAGGAAGGGCTTATCTACTAACGAGATAAGTAACCATGCCTTTTTCTTTGGATAAAGAAGTATATGAATGGTTTGTCTCTTTAAAAAAAATAGTAGTTTTCTTTTAAATCTTTTACCCATTTTCTATAAAGAAAATGAAAGATTTCATATGAATTGTTATACGAAAAATAGCCATGTTTGTTCTTAGAGATATACTATGGTAAAATAAGGTTCTAGTTTTTCGGAAAGTAATAAAGATTGCTATTATGTTAATCTTTTAGAAAGATATTGTTTTTAGTGATATACCATGGTAAAAGACATAATCCATGCCATTTCTTGAAAATATTGGTATTATGTTAATCTTTTAGAAATATATTTTTCTTAGAGATATACCATGGTAAAAGGAAAACTTACTATGCTAGTTTTTCAGATTAGAGTCCATGTCGGTTCTTGCAAAGATTGCTATATGTATCTTGAGAGATGTTTGCAATAGTAAAAGATAATATAAATAATTTTACTTGTATATATATATATATATATATATATATATATATATATATATATATATATGCATCTTATGTAATAAAAATGAGATGCTTGTTCTTTTTGTAAAAGAAGGGGATTTCATACATGTGTATGAAAAGATAAGCAAATCCAAGTTATTTCTTGAAAATGAATACAGATTAAAGAGGGTAATTCTTCAAGATATTTCATGTATTGGGAGATAAGTTAATGATTTTTTCTTGGAAAAGAAGTCATGAAGAACCCATGTTAGTTCCTCATAATATTTTCTTTGGAAAATATTCTATTGTTTTATATATGTTGTTCTTACTTGAAAAGACTAACCTCTTTAAAAGATTAAATGGCTAGATGAATTCTTGGCTTAAACATGCGACATGCAACATGCATTCCATTGGAAAATAAATGCATCAACATCAACAGAAATTCAAAGCCCTAATTGGATAATAAATCTAACCATCTCTTACCAAACCATTTCAATGGAGCTTCTTTTAGCTGCACATCATCATCATTTGAATCATATTGACCCACATCAATAATGGAATTTTCTTTTCCATTCTTGGCATTCTCTTTCTCCACCTTCTTCAAATTTCGTGGATGACTTGTTGGATACAAATTCCAACACTTGTCTACAAGATGACCTTACTTATGGCAATGAGTGAAAAACAATTGCATCTTCTTTTCAGCGTGGTTTGCTTTGTCTTTGGCTTTCTACCTCCTTTTCTTTAAAAGTTTTCTGTGCATGGCTATCTTCTTCCAACATCTTGACACATTATGGTTATTCAAACCACAAAAGGAACATGCAAAATTTCTCCAAATATTATGTGACAATTTTCCATGTTTATCATAATCAAAAGCAACTTGATTAAAAGCAGATTTATAACTTGAACATCCACCTTCATCATCTTCTTGAGGAGGTGAATTTGATGAGGTAATATCTCTCTTGGGAATGCCAACAATGCATTCAATGAATGTAGAGATTTCAACATCCTCTTGTTCTCCATTGCCATTGGCTGCATGCTTATGAGCACCTTCTTGCAAAGTGGGTGTAAAACTTTTGCATTCCTCATTAACAAATATTCACAAGATTAAGGTAATGAATATGATATGAAAGTCCTTCTTGGAACACCTTCATGTGCCTCCTTGGCTTTAGAGATTTCTCCATCATGTTGTCCATAATCAATACCCAAATACTTAGGCCTTCCTCAACAACAAATGGCTCAACTATGCCTTGTGCATGTTTTCCTAATCCTTTACCTTCATAGCCCATCTTCATTAGTAATTTGGACCCTATTCATCTAGTGTGTCTTTCAAAAACACCTACACATTCATCTTGAGAGGAAATTGAAGATAAAATTGAATCACATACCTCTTTTTTAAGGGCATGCTTGGCTAAGGCTTCCTTGGCAACATGGAGATGAGTCTCCATCTCATGCATATTTTCAAGGTTCTCATTTGCAATATGGAGCTAAGTCTCCATCTCATGCAAATTTTCAAGAAGCTCTTGCTTCTCCTCCTTCATGACAATCAACTACTCTTGAAGTTTAATTCTCTCCCTCTTATATTCATACTTCTCTTGCATCCTATCAGTCAAGATGTAGAGATTCTATAACAACTCTTTATCAAAGAGTTTTGTTAACGAATATTGACAAGAAGCACCACTTAATGAAGATGCCATCACACATGCAATGCATACAAATATTCTTTGTTGTGATTTGAGACATCAGATCTCAATTTTTACCTTCTCCTTCACACATAAACTTGGCAAACTGTTAAATTCTCCTTGCAAAAATTCAACAACCAATAGCTATAGAAGAATTAGCTAACCTTGGCTAAAATGAGCTAAAATTTTTCTTTGATACCAACTTGATCTAAATATGAGAAAACTTGTTATTGGTATGCAAGCTCCCTCATCATTATTAAAAATGTGTTTAAGGATCAGCTCAAGTCAACCATTTGTGAATGTGTTTATTGTGGGTTTCATGTGTTTTTGATAATCAAATTATGAGTTAATTAACAATTAAAAAATTATTTACAAAAAATGAAATATAGAAACATAACTCACAGTAATCACATAACACAATGGATGATAATGTAGTTCACCCCTTCTGGGCTACATCTCCATGGACCTGCTTTAACTAGCTAGACCCTCTTGGGATTAAGATTAAAATGTCTGATTACACACACCAGTATTGATCCAATGAATTTTATGACTATTCCATTGGCTTTAGAACACTCAAATACCCCAAAAATGACTATTCAACCTCTGAATTTGGTTTCCATCTCCTCTAGGCTTGACCTCCCATATTGGTGGCCAAGGTCTTGTTTAATCTCCAAAGTGACAAAATCACCTTCAGATGTGCTCCAACACCTCTAAAAACTATACCATTGTGTTCAAAGCATCAATACATCAGAAATTATCTATTCATTCACTCCATTTTTCATTCAGCTGATCTGGGCATGGCCTTCCCTTCGAGTGGCCCTAGGCTTCAAAATTATTCAAGTGACAAAAAACACCTATATATTTTCTCCATTGTCTTTGCAAGATGTTCCAATGGATTCAGAGCATGTCAATCTTCTAGGAATGACTATTTGTGAGCCAAAATTGGTCGAAAATTGCTCAAGTTAGGCCTCATTAAAGCTTCACCTATATTCTGCCTCTAAATATGGAAAACTGCCAGTTAGCTCCACCAAAGTTGGCAAGTATACCAAAAATGGAGGGAACGCCAAAAATTCCGCCAACATAAGCACAGTTTAATTAAGGCTAAATATGGGTTAACGTGCACTAAACCACAATTACTAGGGCGCTTAAGACCTGGGCACATGTCGTGGTCATGTGGAGGAGGGTTGGTCCCCTCTGCTCCATTCGATTCTACACACAACACAAATAGAATTTCATGCACCAACCTTTCAAGTCTTAAGTCTGTGGTGTATTGGAAATGGGTAGTAGTGTTGGGGGGAGTGCACAGGGTCGAACCCTGACCTCGCACCTCCATGCACATTTTTTCAAATAACTCCATATTTGTATTGCAAATGGACTTTGCATATATTAACACACTCCACCATTGGAATTTGCACCAACATTTATACCATGGAATTTATTACATATATGCCTCCAAACTTTACATTTGGAATAATTCCACATTAAAATATATGCCAATGTAATAACATTTGAAATTTGGGTTAATAATAATATGTGGAATTTAATTAATTATTAAGGTTTGAAAATTTAATATTATTATATATATAAATATAATAATATAATATATGATATTTAAAATCATATATATATATATAAACCCAACCTTAATACATTAAAAAAAATAATTTCCAGCACATGAATTCATCATGAACCCACATTCAACCTTGGAGGACATTGGGAAATTTTTACCTTCACAAACCAAACTGGCGAATCCAATTGTGACACTTGTCACAATCCCATTAGAAAAAAAATGAAAAAGATTCTCTACATGCTAGCTGGACTGCCATGTCATCATTTGTAGCTGTTCTGCAATATTTTAAAAAAAATTGTTTGTTTTTTAACGGCGATCAATAGATCATAACTCCTTCATCTGAACTCAGTTTTCAACAAAACGAGTTGTGTTGGATTCCTTGCGATAGGACAGTTTTTGTCATTCTAATTTGTTGAAATTCTAATAAATTTCATTTTTGAGATAATTTTTTCCCCTGATCTAGATTCCTATCATCCTGCCACAAACATTTGTAAGCATGACCAAAGCAAGAGCCCCACCACCTTGTTTTAAATATTGGCCATAAAAAATAAACCATTTAAGCTAAATAAGAACAATGTAAAAGGAGATGATTGTGCATTTTCCCCTAAGATCTGAAAAGGGATCATATGTTTGGCCTATGACATCCCCTCTTTTAAATATTATCCCACATAAGTAATTTTTTTGAGATATCTAGTCACAAAATTAGCTTAAATTTCTAAGGTGCATGCCAACTCAGGATCATGAGTCACATAGTTCTGATTGTGCTCATTCAAAATCCTTGATTTATAACAAACTACCTTCCCTTCCTCCATCATGAATCTTCCAAGTACTTCCTTGCAAGCAACTGTACAAACCACAAAATCCTTATCAAGATCTGCAATGTTCAAAACTAGATCATTTGTAAGAAAATTCTTCAATTGATCAGGCACACTCCTCAGTCCATTCAAAATTTATCTGTTTCCTCTGCAAAGATGTAATATGGTAACCAATCTAAG
Organism: Pinus albicaulis; assembly: GCA_034641835.2. NCBI lineage: Eukaryota > Viridiplantae > Streptophyta > Pinopsida > Pinales > Pinaceae > Pinus > Pinus albicaulis. The sequence continues at coordinate 1,205,996,277 of CM076570.1, read as the reverse complement.
TGAAGTCCCTGATAAACCTCCTGTAATAACATGTTAATCCCATGAATGATGTGACTTCATACACATTCCTTGGAGTTGACCTCTCCCTGATATCTTTAATATTTTTTCCGGACCCACTGTTATCCCCTCCTTGGAAACAACATGTCCCAAGTAAGGAACCATAAAAGGGAGACCGATTATGATAGAGGACCAATTATGTCCCCGAACATGGGTGAAGTGTTCACCCGAAACATTGAGCATATCAATGAAAAGAAAACATAATTTACTAAAAGTTTTCATCAACATCAAGTTATTGACTGTGAAAATCTTTATGCTAAAATAATACATATTTAATTTTGTTACATTTTGTTTGAAGTATTTGAATAATTATTATTTACTATTTTGCAGATATAAAAACATAGTTTGGGAACTAACCTCCCTAATAGGATGAGAATATGGATGAGGTCATCAAAAATCTCCAACACATATACCTTCTATTCCACATAGGTTAGAGCATAGGGTCCACAATAAGTTGATGGATCACATATGCGATCTATTTGTTAGGGAGTGAGTGGAATTTTTACATGCTAGATATATCTTATAGGTCCCAAAGTTGACATAGGTATGACACACACTTCCTTGAGACATGATGTTATTGATGAATCATGCTTTCAATGCCCTCCAATTCATTCAGAGGTTGGGGGATCATGATCAATCCATGTCATCTTATAAGGATAATTCACTAAGTCCCTCTCATCATGATTCTACACCACCAAGTACCCCACATCATGATTCTCCACCACCCTATCCTCCACATCAGACTTATCCACCACCCATACATTCACTTCATGATTCTGCACCACCTAATCCTTCAACAAACCCACTATCATCGCCTCGTTCTCCTACACATGCATCACTATCTATAACATCCACTCATCCTCCTTCACCTTCTCCACATAAGTTACAAGTGGTAACATCTACCAATCCACCTCCTCTTCCTATTACTTCTCCTCCACATGTGTCACCATTGGCACCATCCATCATTAGACTTACCCTCCACATGTTTAACCATTTGGACCATTTGTTGATCCATCCATTGATTTATTTGGGTCTTGTGGTAGACCTAGCTAGTAATGGTACTCTACATAATATATATTGGTCTATGTATATTTGACGCAAGATGTATATATGGCATGTCTATTGATTATGATGAAATGCTTATTTGAAATGTTTATTTATCCTGATAAGATAATATATTGACATGTATATTTTTTTTTTATCTATACTATATTTTTTCATATTATGCCATGGGGTCTTGGATAGACGATGATCATGTGCTTTGTTAAGGAACTCCTTGATGTGAAGTCACTGGTTCAATTCCATGCCTTGATCAATGTGATATATTGGAAATGTTGAATATGTAGTCCTACCAAGCTTACAATATATATATATTTATTTACAAAATATATTCTGAGTATGATAATCATTGATAATGATTTCTCTATTTTTAAATTATTATTTTTCTTTTTTTCCAAGGAAAAAAATTATATTATTGATATGAAAAATACAAAATTTCTTGTCGTCATATCTCACATCCAGTATCATCCTGTATCATCCATAGAAACATAAAAAATTGTAGCCAAAAGTATTGCAAAATTCTTAAAAAATGTGAATCATATGATGTATTTGCATCAAATAAAAGAAAAAAAATAGTGCTAGAAAGAGACATGTGTCTCCATGTACTCACTTTTTTCTCTGTTTGAAAGCTTGTAAATTCCTACCAAACCAGTGGGAAGAGAAAGAGCTTTTGAAAGTCTATCAACTTCCATGTTGAGTTAACGTAGAATATGAAAGAAACTGACATGTTCAAAGGACTTTTCCATAGCTCTCATGTTTGAAAAAATAGTTTCAATGGCAAGAATATTTGCATCAGCCTTTTTTTTTTCCCAATCAATGACTATTTTTTAATCACACAAAACTTGTAATCTAGAAAGGCCTTTTTTTCGAGCCAGTTCTAGGAGAAACCATAAGGATGCAATTTAGATTTATTGTTTGAGCCTTTTATGGGGGAATGGTGATAAAATATGAAGTAAGTGTGAAATAAATACGAAGCTACCCCAATGTTTCATAAAGAGGGTTGGCCTTGATTGGAACCATACCCGAGGAGATTGATAGTCACTTTCTGGCATGACAAGCAACTGGGTATTTTTTGGATTCAATTCCAATTTCAACTCTTGAGTGAGCACTGCCACTATTAATGCACACCTCTCCAAATATATTTCCTTGTCCTAAAAGATAGCTATATTCCAAGCATGCCAAATATCGACAACTAATATACATAAGAGAGCTTTAAAAGAAACCACCTAGTTATCCTGCCACCAAAAAATGTAAGCATCACCAAAGCAAGAGCCCCACCACCTTGTTTTAGTCTTAAAAATTGGCCATAAAAAAGAGACCACTTGAGCTACATAAGAACAATGTAAAAGGAGATGATTGTGTGTTTTCCCCTAATATCTACAAAGGGAACATAGGTTTGGCCCATGAAATCCCCTCTTTTGAAGATTATACCAGATAAGTAATTTGTTTGAGAGATCTAGTCAAGAATTTAGCTTAAATTTCTGACCAGAATCTGGATTGGGGGCAAAAATTTGCCAAAAATTCAAAGTGCTTAGAATTACACCAAAATAGAATTACCATATCTGGCCCATCGCCAGGAATCCAGTGCAATTTGTTTCACTCAAAACAGAGTCTGTATGTGGAAGTTAGAGCCTGTTGATCGCCGTGTCAAATAGGCAAATTTAAAAAAAAACAAGGGTCAAACAAGGTCAAAGGAAAAATTTTGGTTTTCTCTTCCCAATGAAAAGATGAAAAGTGTTGGGCTATGGTTGGTCGAATCTCCAGGCTTGTTGGAAGTTTTTTATTTAGTTTTCAATAAGCCAATGGGAAGAGGACACATGGCAAGCTCGGAGGCTGCCACGTGCCTCCCCTCCAAGGCCGAATTGGTTAATGTAAAAATTCGATTTTTTTTTTTTTCAAAGATCAAATTCCAATGTAAAATGGTGGAAATTTTTTTATATGAGGTTGGGCGGACGTCGGGGCTTGAACCCATGACCTCCCCCACATAACGCGCCAACAATACTAACTCTCCTCTGCTTTGTTTCTTATTCATATAAGCCATTCGCATTTATTTAAAGGTTTAAATATGTTTGGGCAGAGTGGCATGGGGGCCAGCCTCAACACACATTCCATAGAAACGTCGGTCGTGACCAAAGGTGGGGGCCAATGAAAATGGCAGAATTGAAACCTTAAACATGGTTTAATTAACCCATAAACCAAGATTATGTGCTAATCCTTCATTAATATGGATTTTTTTTAAGTGCACATTAAAAATGCATAAATTGCGCTTATTGTTAATTAATCTTCAGTTAACCTTAAGTGAAATTAGCTTAGCACTAATTGGCAAAGTCCACCATTTTCAGCAGAGCTCCAATTTTGTTAGACTTAACTAGAGTTTCTCCAGTTTTAGTGGAGATTCCTAGGGAAAATTGAATGAAGCATAAATTCTGCTAATTTTGACCAATTTTGGCTCAAGAAGAGTCATTATTTGATGAGTTTGGTGCTATGAGCATGATGGAACAAGTTGCAGAGGTGTTGGAGCACTTTTGAAAGTGTTTTTTCCACTTTTAATATTAAAGAACCTTAGCGCCACCAAGAGAGGAGGTCATGCCTAGATCAGCTGAAGACCATTTTCAGAGATTGAATCGTTTATTTTGAGGTTTTTGGGTCTTCTGAAGCCAATTTAGCAGGTTTAAAAACCATTGGAGTACTTTAGGTGCATGTAATCAGACATTTTACCATTAATCCCAAGAGGGCCTAGCCAGTTGAAGCAGGTCCATGGAGATGTAGCCGAGGAGGGGTGAACTTCGCTATTAGCTATTGTGTAATGTATATGATGTATGTTATTTCTCTGCATTTTATTTTCTTTACATGACTTTTTAAAAGATAATTAACTCATAAATTTCTTGTTGAAAAGTCAACAAGAAATGTGTGTCTAATTTAATTTTCCCTTAATTAAATTGGACAATAAATTATAATCTTATCTCATAATCACTTGTAATAGTTAATTGACTGTGATAAAATCAGTTAGCTCATGACATTTGAGTTGAGGGTGGTTAGTGAGGAATGTATAGTGATTCTATTTGTTTTAGAGTTTGAGTTGTAGTTAGTGTATTAGTTTAATGCATGAGAAATGAGTTACCTCAATTAAGTGAGTTAAAGTCAGTCTAACTAGTTGTAACTGATTGTTGCACTAATGAGAGGTCAAGTGAATTAAATTATATTTAATTCACATGCAATGATCTATCAAGTGACTGATGATTTATTATTAATAGTTGCATGCATGTCAATTCTGATGAAGACCCAGTTGAGACAGAGGTTAAAGGGATGTTATCTGTCAGTTGCATTATTAGTAAATTGTCAGTGCGCAATTATAAAACCATAGGTTTTCCCATGATGTATTGCGCAATTTTGGAAAGTTGAATTTCCTAATTAATATGGATCAATTGTTCTTATAATTTCACAAGAAAGGTAGGCTGAGCAGAGGTAGGAAAATGGCTAAGTGTTGGTCAATTTTGTCTGGGTCAGTGTGAGACAGTTGATAGAGTGCAATAGACTCTTGTGAGAAGAGTGCATTGTATTGTTTCATGATTCCTTGGTTAATTATAAAAAAAATATAGAGGGGTTTTGAGTGGCAAGCTTTCCCTAGGAAAAATATCTATGTTGTGCTATTTATTTTCTTCTTTCTCTTACGTGGTGTGATTGTGCGATTGTGCTTATTTTCCGCAAATATTGTAGAAGGATTCAATAACTTGTTTTAGTATATTACATGATTGGATTGAATCCATTGGTGTAATTTATACATGGTAACAGAGTGCCAGAAATCAATATAATGGAGAAGAAATTGAGTTTGTGTTGAACAACATTCGAATTTGCAAAAATATTCTTTGGTGCGACAAGCAGATCAAGATGGATTTCAATGGATTAAGATTGGAATATGCACTCGAGGGCAGTTCTAATTATATTTCATGGAAAGACAGAATGGAGGTAGTTCTGGAGGACAACGGCTTGAAAGAATTTATCAACATTGATATTCCAAGGCCCGCAGCAGTAGACGCCACTCTTCTTGATGTTTGGCAAAAGAAGGTTGTAAAGGCGAGGAGGATCTTATTAGAGGGTGTTCGAGATCACATTATCTCGAGTCTCCATGGCAAGGTGAAACCATATGAAATGTGGAAGGCCTTGATAGATTTATTTTAGAACAATAGTTACAACAGAAAATTGGCACTGAAGGACAAGCTCAGGAAAATAAAAATGGAGAAAGGCGACACTATTCTGAAATACTTGACCAAGTTCATCCAATGTCGAGATGAGCTTGGAAGTGTTGAGATTACTGTAACGAATGATGACTTGGTGAACCTAGAACTCCTAGGCCTTCCCAAGAGCTAGCATAGTTATCAGGACTCTGTCAATGGGAGGTAGAAGCTACCAGATTGGGAGTGACTTTGGTCGGATCTGGTACAAGAAGAATTCAGGTGGAATAACAGGGATGGATCCTCATCCATGACAGATGATGAGGAAAATTGCGCCTTGGATGGTAAGGCAAAGAAGGGGAAGGGAAATAAATCCTATTCTAAATCTGAGACTGAGAAAGATGACAAGAAGCGTGACATGTCCAAAATGAAATGTTTTCACTGTCATGAGAATTGACATTATGCCACTAATTTTCCACAGAAGAAGAAGAACAACAAAAAGGCTTCATGATCTATAGCGGGTGATTCTTTGGCTTCACAGTTCAAGTTGGAATTCTCACTCATGGCATGCATGGTGTCTAGTGCGATGGGATCAGTGTGGTACTTGGATAGTGGTGCATCTTTCCACATGACGGGAGACAAAGAAATCTTTAGTAGCTTAGAGGAGAAGGATCTTCAGATGCAAATCAAGATGGATGATGAAGGGAAGTATAACGTTACCGGGATTGATATAGTTGCTTTCCAGAGACAAACAAATAAACCTTTCTTATTAAAATATGTCATGCATGTACCAGGCTTGAAAAAGAATCTAGTTTTAGTTTCTATGTTGGAGGATAGAGGATATGTTGTGGTTTTCGGTGAAGGGAAAGCATTCCTTTGTCACAAAGCCATAAGACAGGTTAATGAGATTGGGGTTCATGTGAAGAACCTATACAAACTTGATGTAGATGGTTGCGCAGCATTGATGAGTAAAGTAGATAGAGTGGTGAGCCGGGATGAGGGTGATTTATGGCACAGGATATTGGACCGTCTACACCACAGTGATTTTAAGAGTACTATTTTGTGGATAGACACATGCAAGGGATGCACCATGGGGAAGTATACAAAGGCCAATTTTCACGAGAAGGAGAACAGAGCTGCGGAAATCCTTGAGAGAGTTGACTCAGATGTGTGTGGACCTTCTCTACAACTTATATATCAAAGAAGAGGTATTATGTGATTTTTGTTGATGATTTTTCTAGAAAGTGTTGGATCTACTTAATGCAGAAGAAAGATCAGACGTTCTAAAAATTTTGTGAGTTCAAAGCACTGGTTGAGAAATATACAAGGAAGCAGGTGAAGGCTCTAAGGAGTGAAAATGATGGTGAGTACATCTCCAATGAATTCAAGAACTTCTATAGCAAAGAAGGAATTCAAAGAGAGTTGATTCTGCCTCATAACCCACAACAGAATGGGGTTGCAGAAAGAAATAATAGAACAATTGTGGGTGTGGCATGAGCTATGTTACATGATTAGTGCCTATCATTGCATCTGTGGGTAGAGGCATGCAACACAATGGTATTTGTGCCGAACCATAGTCCTCATTGGATGCTTGGAATGAGTACACCAGAGGAGGCTTTTTCTAGTAAGAAACCTAATGTTTCATATTTTAAAATTTTTGGCTCATCTGTCTATTGCCATGTGACCAAAGATTCTAGAAAGAAGCTAGAACCAAAAATAGAGATTGGGATATGATGCAGGGGCATCAAACATTAGCCAGCAATGTGGGAGGTGTTGTCCACATGTTGTGGCTAGGAGGGTTCAAAATCATCGAATTGTAGCAGCTAGGTGTCAATACCTCAACTGATTGTTTTCATTTAGATTGTTTAGAATTGTAGAAGTTGAATAGTTAGGTTTGATCCATCTATCATGTTTTTAGATAGTTGAATTATTGTAATCAGGCTTTTGATTTTCTAAACGGTCGTCACAAAGGAACCGAAGAGACACATTGTAATGTATATAAATTATATCCCTCGGATGTATTGGGGGAGATTTCTGCAATAAAATATTGTGGGTTAAGCAATTTCTTCAGGTTGAATGAATTTTAGTTCCTATTGATTATCAACTATCTTGAATTGATATTGTGAGGAAATTTGTTTAACTGTGAGGTGATTGAACTTTGTGCGTATATAGCCTCTGAATGGAACTTTTGTACAGTCTCCGTATCCTTCTGTCTACTATTTCTCTTGAATGATCCGAACAAGTTCTGTGAATTAATCCCACCCCAGGCGAGGCCTGTGTAAAGAAATCGTGGTCGTCGAACTCTGCTTAATGGTAGTGCAACCCCGCTTACATAGAGATAGAATTGTTTTGCTATCGAGATCCTGACCCGAGGCCTGAGCTGAGTTAACAAATGGAGAGCATGGGAAGGAAGGAGATTAACCATGGTCAATCACTATTCCAAAGCCGCGAGTGGATTTACGAAGCCGGATTGCCCATATCACATTGCTTTTGTGGAGTGAGCGGTATTTCCAGATTGGGAGCGATTCCATTGAATGGAGGACATGTAGCACACGGTGGGACTGTGAAAACTGCTTTTCTGAGTGCCATCGCATGCTAATGTTCGACCAAGGAGGCCACGCGATATTGATGCACACCGTCGATCTGGAGGGAAGCCATCGAACGGAGATCGTGCTTGGAAGTAGCCCAGGGGTTAACCAAGGTACGGTGCGAGCATTTGATTAGGAAATCGATTATATATGTGGGGCCAGAACCAAAGGTCCATTATAAGTCATTTGTTTAAAAGGCGTCGGGTATTTATATAAGGTTCGAAGGATTAAAACCTTGGTTATAAGGTTTGGCGGTGGAATATAAAACCGAGAGATATATTTTAAATTTCAACGGTTGTCGAATATGTTTATTTATCAAATTCCTCGAATTTGATAAATAACACCAAGGAAGAAAGAAGACCACGTGGAGGTAAACTAAGTTAATTGGGAGAAAATGCTGACAGAGCTACGAAAAGAGATCATCTCTCCTTAGGGGCCGACTTTCAGTTTTGTTTTCGTCATTTGTGGTATCAGAGCTGTTGTTTTCAAGTTCTTTTTGCAGAGAATTAACATGGCAATCTGAGTTGGTAGAGGTGCTGGCAGAAGGAGACTTGTTGCCAATGCAGAAGTATTGGGAATTTTGCAGAGGTTCAAGGCCAGAATGGATGCCATGGAGCGAAGACAACCCAGAGATCCTGAAGACATCAGTGAACCTGAATTAGAAGAAGCGGAATAAAATGTTGAGATTCCTCCTGACATGAGGCTCCTCAGAACTGTTTTGGGGTCTACAGTTAAGCCCAGAATTGAAGTGTCGAGTTATGTAGGGGGACTGAATCCAGAAGAACTGGTGGACTAGATTAACGAAATGAACAAGTGCTTCGACTATGAAAAAATAAGCGAAGATAAGAAGGTCAAGTTCTTAGTAACAACGCTGAAGGGACATGCTGCACTTTGGTGGGATGGAGTGCAGGCAGAAAGGAGGAGAGTTGGAAAGCAACCTATCAAAAGCTGGACCATAATGATGGCTAAATTAAAAGGTAAATTCTTGCCTAGTGATTATCATCTGACATTGTTTAGGAAAATGCAGAACCTGAGACAGAGGTTGCTGATAGTAAAGGAATACACAGAAGAATTATATAGAGTAAGCATAAGAGATGGGAAATTTCAAGACACACCAGAGAAGACTGCCAAATATGTGAATGGTCTCAGGCTGGAGATCCAAGATGAGATTGGTATTCTGTCTCCTAAGACAGTGGAAGAGGCCTACCAGATGGCCTTGAAAGCAGAGGAGAAACTCCTGAGCAAACACTCTGCCAAGAAGAGATGTACTTTCTGAGGAAAGGGAAGTCAGGGTGGTAGAGGAAAGCCTACTCCACCCAGGGATGGAGCTAATATTAGCTCACCTCCGAATGCATCTATAGAGGATGATGCAAGAGGCAGAAGGGGTTCTTATAGAGGAAAATGAAGAGGAGGCAGAGACAGAGGCAGAGGTAGAGAATTGAGGTGCTATAGATGTCAACAAGTGGGACATAAGCACTATGAGTGTCCAGAGAATGTGGGTGCTAGTCCAAGAAATGTTGTTGTTGCCTAGGCTAGAGAAGAGGCAGAAATTGAAGAAGAAATTCTACCAGAGAGGGGAGAGTCCTTGGTGGTAAATAAGGTCCTGTTGAAGCAAGCCAAAGAGGTCACTGAACCTACACAAAGGAAAACTTTGTTTAGGAGCATATGAAAAGTCCAAGGGAATTGCTGCCAGCTAGTCATTGATAGTGGCAGCACAGACAATTTGGTTTCCACTGAGGTGATAGAAAAGTTGAAGCTGAAGACAAGGGAGCATCCAACTCCCTACAAGGTGTCCTGGTTGCATAAAGGGCACCAGCTGGTTGTAAAAGAACAGTGTGAGATAGAGCTGCAAATGGGAAAATACAAAGATAAGGTCCTATGTGATGTAATGCCCATGGATGTGTGTCACATACTGCTGGGTAGGCCTTGGCAATTTGACAGAGCAGCAGTGCATGATGGCAAGAAGCACACTTACAAGTTCTTCAAGGATGGGGTACATCATACATTGATACCCATGGAAGAAGGAGAGCCATCCAGCAGAGTGATTGATCCAAAGACCTTGTTGCTGAGCGGGAAGGAATATCTGCAGTAGATAGAAGAAGAAGAGGTAAGCTTTGCTTTAGTTTGCAAACCTAAGGTAGTTCTTACTTCTACAAAGATTTCTGATTTGCCAATATAAATCCAAGAGATGTTAGACAATTATTGTGACATTGTTCTGGATGATTTACCTAATAAGCTGCCACCTGTGAGAAAGATCAGCCATCAGATAGATTTTATCCCTGGTTCAAATCTGCCAAATAAGGCAGCCTACAGAATGACTCCCACAGAAAATGGGGAAATCAGGAGACAAGTACAAGAATTGGTGGACAAGGGACTGATCAGAGAAAGTTTGAGTCCATGTGCAGTACCAGCAGTATTGAGCCCAAAGAAAGATGGAGGCTGGAGGATGTGTACTGATTCCAGAGCAATCAATAAGATCACAATCAGGTACAGATTCCCTTTGCCCAGAGTTGAGGATTTAATGGATTGTTTGAGTGGTGCTAAATATTTTTCAAAGATAGATTTGAAAAGTGGATACCATCAGATTAGAATAAGAGAGGGTGATGAGTGGAAAACTGCCTTTAAAACAAATGAAGGACTATATGAATGGATGGTAATGCCTTTTGGGTTGTCAAATGCACCTAGCACTTTTATGAGACTTATGAATGAAGTGTTGAAAGAATTCATTGGTAAATTTGTGATAGTGTATCTGGATGATATATTAGTTTTCAGCAGAACTAAAGAAGAACATTTAAGGCATCTTAATCATGTCTTGAAGAAGCTGCACCAAGAGAAACTGCTGATAAACTTAAAAACATTCTCATTCATGAAGGAAGAGTTGGTGTATTTTGGTTTTGTTTTTTCTGCAGAAGGATTGAAGATGGACCCAGAGAAGGTTAAGGAAATTGTGGAGTGGCCTTCACCCAGGAATGTCTTTGAGGTAAGGAGTTTCCATGGAATTGCCAGTTTTTACAGGAAATTTATAAGAAACTTCAGTAAGATTAATGCACCCATCATTGAGACAATAAAGAAGAGCAAACAACCATTTAAGTGGACTGCTGAAGCAGAAAGAAACTTTAAACTTTTGAAGCAAAAGATAACTGAAAAGCCTGTTTTGATTTTGCCTGATTTTAATAAACCATTTCAAGTGAAGTGTGATGCCAGTGGAGAGGCCATTGGAGCTATGCTGAGTCAGGATGATAGGCCTGTAGCCTATTTCAGTGAGAAGCTAAATGACACTAGAAGAAAGTATTCCTCTTATGAGAGGGAATTCTATGCAATTGTTCAGGCATTGAAAAAGTGAAGACATTATTTGATATAAAAATAGTTTGTACTATATTCTAATAATCATGCTTTGCAGTATATTGTACAGCAGCCCAAGTTGAATCATAAGCATGCCAAATGGGTTGAGTATATCCAAGGTTTTAACTTTTTTTTGAAACACTTAAGTGGCCAAGCAAATAAAGTAGCTAATGCTTTGAGTAGGAGGCACATGCTTGTTCAAGAAACTAATTTTGAAGTTGTAGGATTTTATTTTCTCAAAGAATTGTACAAAACAGATTCAGAGTTTAAGGAAGCATTTGAGGCATGTTGTAACCCTGTTCTAACAGATAGAATCTAGTAGCTGGATTATTTCTTGCAAGAAGACTTGTTATTCAAGAGAAACCAACTGTGCGTACCAAAATGTTCCATGAGAGAAAATTTGATCAAGGAAAAGCATAATGGTGGACTTGCTGGACACTTTGGTACTGATAAAACTTATGAGCAACTGAGTCACTTCTATTACTGGCCCAAGATGAGGACAGAAGTGGATAATTTTTTGAAGAGTTGCAAAATATGTCAATATGCCAAAGGAAGGAGCCAGAATGCAGGATTGTACACTCCCTTGCCTATTCCAGACAGGCCTTGGGACATGGTGAGTATGGATTTTGTTCTAGGATTTCCCAAGACTCAAAGAGGGAATGATGTAGTCTTTGTTGTGGTGGATAGATTCTCCAAAATGGCACATTTTATTTCATGTTATAAAACTAGTGATGCCACCCATGTTGCTAACTTGTTTTTTAAAGAAGTTGTTAGACTGCATGGGTTGCCCAAGAGTATTGTTTCAGACATAGACACCAGATTTGTGGGCCATTTTTGGAGGACACTGTGGAAGAAACTTGGTACCAAACTGAGTTTTAGCTCAGCTTATCATCCTAACAATGATGGAAAAACTGAGGTAGTGAATAGGATTCTGGGAAATTTGTTGAGAAGTCTTATAGGAGAGCATCCCAAGCAGTGGGACCATATTTTGCCCCAGGCAGAGTATGCATATAATGACTCACCAAACAGGAGCACAGGGCAGAGCCCATTCCATATTATCTATGGAATGCGCCCCAGAGGCATATCAGAGTTAAGAAATCTAGGAAGGGCAGAGATGAGAAGTGCTGATGGTGAAGAATTTGCTTCAGAGATCTAGGCCATACATGAACAAGTGAAACAGCAATTACAAGGCAGCAACATTAGATACAAAATTAGAGCAGACTTGAGTAGAAAAGAAGTTCATTTTGAAGTAGGAGATTTGGTTTTGGCGCACTTGAGAAAGGAGAGATTCCCAAAGAAGTAGTACAAAAAACTGAAGTTCAAAAATATTGGACCATGCAAGATACTTAGAAAGTTTTCTGCAAATGCTTATGAGATTGAATTGCCACCTGATGTTGGAATATATCCCATTTTTAATGTTGCAGATTTGTACAAGTATGAGGATGATGGTGCAGAAGAAAGATTAGTAGACAAGGAACAGATTGAGTGGAAGGAGCAGCTACCTCCAACACAACCATTGCAACCAGAGAAGATATTAGACAAAAGAGTGTCCAGAAAGACCAGAGGACAAGAGTACTTTCATTACTTAATCAAATGGAAGGACAAGCTAGAGGAAGATGCCACTTGGATGACTGAAGGAATGTTGCAAAAGATAGGCAGATCAGTGGAAGAGCTCATGGACAGGAGCCCATGAAGAAAATTTCCCTTGGGAGTCTGATGCAGGGGTATCAGACACTAGCCAACAATGTAGGAGGTGTTGTCCACATGTTGTGGCTAGGAGGGTTCAAAATCATCGAATTGTAGCAGCTAGGTGTCAATACCTCAGCTGACTGTTTTCATTTAGATTGGTTAGAATTGTAGAAGTCGAATAGTTAGGTTCGATCCATCTATCATGTTTTTAGTTAGTTGAATTATTGTAATCAGGCTTTTGATTTTCTAAACAGTCCTCACAAAGGAACCGAAGAGACAAATTGTAATGTATATAAATTGTATCCCTCAGATGTATTGGGGGAGATTTCTGCAATAAAATATTGTGGGTTAAGCAATTGCTTCAGGTTGAATGAATTTCAGTTCCTGTTGATTATCAACTATCTTGAATTGATATTGTGAGGAAATTTGTTTAACTGTGAGGGGATTGAACTCTGTGCGTATATAGCCTCTGAATGGAACTGTTGTACAGTCTCTGCATCCTTCTGTCTATTATTTCTCTTGAATGACCTGAACAAGTTCTGTGAATTAATCCCACCCCAGGTGAGGCCTGTGTAGAGAAATCGTGGTCGTCGAACTCTGTTTAATGGTAGTGCAACCCCGCTTACGCAGAGATAGAATTGTTTTGCTATCGAGATCTTGACCCGAGGCCTGAGCTGAGTTAACAAACATAGAGCATAGGAAGGAACGCGATTAATAGTGGTCAATCACTGTTCCAAAGCCGTGAGTGGATTTATGAAGTCGAATTGCCCATATCGCATCGCTTTTGTGGAGTGAGCGGTATTTCCAGATTGGGAGCGATTCCATTGAATGGTGAACACGTAGCACACGGTGGGACCGCGAAAACTGCGTTTCCGAGCACCATCGCATGCTAACGTTTGACCAGGGAGGCCGCGCGATATTGATGCACATTCGATCTGGAGGGAAGCCATCGAACGAAGATCATGCTTGGAAGTAGCCCAGGGGTTAACCAAGGTACGGTGTGAGCATTTGATTGGGAAATTGATTATATATGTGGGGCCGGAACCAAAGGTCCATTATAAGTCATTTGTTTAAAAGTCGTCGAGTATTTATATAAGGTTCGAAGGATTAAAACCTTGGTTATAAGGTTTGGCGGTGGAATATAAAACCAAGAGATATATTTTAAATTTCAACGGTTGCTGAATATGTTTATTTATCAAATTCCTCGAATTTGATAAATAACACTAAGGAATAAAGAAGACCACATGGAGGTAAACTAATTTAATTGGGAGAAAATGTTGACAGAGCTACAAAAAGAGATCAGCTCTCCTTAGGGGTCGACTTTCAGTTTTGTTGCCGTCAGGATATTTCCGGGGTACATTGATACTCCCCACAACTATCAGGTGTATTTTCCGAACAACAGGATGACAGTTGTCAGGCAAGATGTAAAATTTGATGAGGAGAAATCCATGTGATTTTCCCTTGAGAGGGATCTTGATTTGCATGCAAATGAGGAACCCTTGGTTCTAGAGGATGAACCTCAATATGTGGACTAGCTACATGAGGAGGATCATGGAGTGGTTGAAACCACTCATGCTGAGCCATCCACCACACATGGTAGGATGCACACCTCAAAGGCTAACAGATTGAGACTTGATGCAGCAAAACATGTAGGAGCACCTACATCACAGCGTAGACAGAGATAATCACTAGACAAGTATATTGGATACATAGCTCTTATGAGAAAGTGTCTTGTGATAGAACCATCCTATTTTGAGGAAACATTGCAGCAACCAACTTGGGTTGACGCCATGGTTGAGGAGGATGACTCCATCGTTAGGAATAGTGCATGGGAAGTTGTCTCAAGACCAGTCGGGAAGTCAATGGTTGGATCTAGATGGATCTATAAAGTGAAGCAGGTAGCAGATGGATGTGTGGAGAAGTACACAGCTATATTTGTAGCCCGAGGATTCTCACAGGTTGAGGGGATTGACTATGAGGATACCTTTGCACCAGTTGCATGGTACTCATCGATTAGATATATCCTTGTACTCTTAACAGAGATGGGTTGGGAGATACATCATATAGATGTGAAGACTACATTTCTCAATGAGTTATTGAGGAAGAAGTGTACATTGAGAAGCTAGAAGGTTTTGAGACCTTTGACAAGGAGTTACATGTGTGCAAACTCAAGAGAGCACTGCATGAGCTGAAGAAATCACCTCGTGCTTGGTACACCAGGTTTGACAACTATTTCACCAGGTTGGGGTTCACGAAGGGTGAAGTGGATGCGAACCTATACCAGTTGTGGTTGATGGTAAGATTCTAATTATTGTACCTTATGTATATGATCTTATTCTGACAGCTGATGAGTAGCTCATAACTTCTTACAAAGAGGATCTTGCAAGAGAGTTTGAGATGAAGGACATGGGACTCCTTCACTATTTCCTTGGTTTGGAGATATGGCAGCAAGATGGGGAGCTATTTTTTTCTCAAGGCAAGTATGCCAAAGATATTTTGAGGAAGTTCCACATGTAGAGCTATAAACCCATGGAGACTCCTCTTGCAGGAAACTAGAGGAAGGAGTATGCTACTTCAGGTGATGTAGTGAACATTATTGTTTACAGGCAGCTTGTGGGTTCACTCATGTACTTGGTGAACACACAAACAGACATATGCTACAAAGTTAACCAACTTAGTCAAGCTGTGGTTAATTTGAACAAGATCTTTTGGAAGGCGGGGAAGCATGTCTTGAGATATATTAGGGGCACTACAGAGTATGGATTATGGTACAGATGGACATAGGGAGTGAAGTTTCAAGGCTTCACCAATGCATATTAGGTGAGCAGTCGATCAGAGAAGAAGATCACATCAGGAGGGATCTTAAGCATAGGATCGGCAACAATTACTTGGTACAGTAGGAAGCGGAGATCAGTTGCACTCAGTTCAACCAAGGCAGAGTACATGACAGCCAGTCAGGCGACATGTGAGGCCATCTGGATGAGGAAGATACTTGTTGGTTTGTTTGGTCATTATATGGATCTGACAGGGATACATTGTGATAACCAGAGTTGCATAAAACTCTCGTTTAATCCAGTATTCCATGACAAGTCCAAGCATATTGACATCTGGTACCACCATCTCAAAGATTGTGTTCAGAGATGCATTATGTTACTTCAGTACATTCCCACAGAGGATCAGGATGAAGATATTATAATGAAGGTGCTCGCGAAGAGAAAATTTGAATACCACAGAGGTAGGATCAGGGTAGCTAATAATCCCTTTCTTTTTGAGAGGGAGCGTTGAAAAATCAACAAGAAATGTGTGTCTAATTTAATTTTCCCTTAATTAAATTGGAAAATAAATTGTAATATTATCTCATAATCACTTGTAATAGTTAACTGAGTGTGATAGACTCAGTTAGCTCATGAAATTCGAGTTGAGGGTGGTTGGTGAGGCATGCAGAGTGATTCTATTTTTTTTAGAGTCCAAGTTGCAATTAGTGTATTAGTTTAATGCATGAGAAATGAGTTAACTCAATTAAGTGAGTTAAAGTCAGTCTAACTAGTTGTAACAGATTTTTTCACTAGTGAGAGCTCAAGTGAATTAAATCAGATTTAATTCACATGCAGTGATCTGTCAAGTGATTGATGATTTACTATTAATAGTTGCATGCATGTCAGTTCTGATGAAGGCCCAGTTGAGACAGAGGTTAAAGGGATGTTATCTATCAGTTGTATTATTAGTAAATTGTTGGCATACAGTTAGACAACCATAGGATTACCCATGATGTATTGTGTAGTTTTGGAAGGTTGATTTTCCTGATTAATAGGGATCAATTGTTCTTAGAATTGCGCAAGCAAGGTAGGCTGAGAAGAGGCAGGAAATTGACTAAGTGTTGGTCAATTTTGTCCCGATCACTGTGAGACAGTTGGTAGAGTGCAGCAGAATCTTGTGAGAAGGGTGCATTGTATTGTTTCATGATTCCTTGGTTGATTATAAAATAAATATAGAGGGGTTTTGAGCAGTAATATTTCCCAGGAAAAATATCTGTGTTGTGCAATTGATTTGCTTTTTTCTCTTACTTGGCGTGATTATGTGATCGTGTTTGTTTTCCGCAAATATTGTAGAAGGATTCAATATCTTGTTTTAGTATATTACATGATCGGATTGAATCCATTGGTGTAATTTCTACATTTCTCATCAAATAAATTTAAAACTTGACACATAAACCCCTTCACAATTGGCTAACTTGAGACGATCCTAGGCAAATTTTTATTATACTGATGAGGGAGCAAGCACAACAAAACTATTTAGCCCATGTTCAGATCAAGTTGGTATCAAAGCTTATTTTATCTCATTTTAGCCAAGGTTAGCTAGATAATTAGCTTTTGGTTTTTCATTTGCACAAGGAGAATTTAACTGTGTGCAAGTTTATGTGTATCTCTTCTCTTCTGAAGAAGTTCAAGATTGAGAGCTCAGTTCTCAAATAACAACAAAGAATCTTTGTATGCATTACAGGTGTGATGGCAGCTTCATTAGGCACTACTTCTAGTCAATCTTCCTTAGCAAAAATATCTGATAAAGAGATGTTGCAGAAGCTCTACATCATGAATTATATGGTGCAAGAGATGTATGAAGATAATAGGGAGGGAATTATACTTCAAGAGTAGTTTATTTCCATGAAGGAGGAGAAGAAATAAATTCTTGAAAAGATATATGAGATGGAGACTCCGCTCCATATTGAAAATGAAACCCTTTAAAAGATGCATGAGATGGAGACTCAACTCCATATTGCAAAAGAAACTCTAGCCAAGTATGTGCAAGAAAAAGAGGTATGAAATTCAATTTTATCTTCTATTTCCTCTCAAGATGAATGTGTAGATGATTTTAAAAGACACGCTAGAGGAATAGGGTCCAAATTATTGATGAATATGGGCTATGAAGGTAAAGGGTTAGGAAAACATGCAAACGACATAGTTGAGCCAATTTTTCTCGAGCCCAAAGGCCTAAGTATTTGGGTCTTGGTTATGGAAAATATGATGGAGAATGTTCCAAAGCCATGGAGGCACATGAAGGTGTTCCAAGAAGGACTTTCATTACATTTTCATTACTTCAAGCTTGTGAATATTGTGTTCATGAGGAATGCAAAATTTTTACACCCACTTTGCAAGAACATGCTCATAAGCATGCAGCTAATGAGAATGGAAAACAAGAGGATGTTGAAATCTCTAAAGACATTGAAGCCATTTTTGGTATTACAAAGAGAGCCACTACCTCATCAAATTCGTATCCTCAAGAAGGCGACAAAGGTGAATGTTCAAGGTATAAATCTTCCTTTAATCAAATTCCTTTTGATTATGATAAACATCGTAAATCTTCACATAAGATTTGGAGAAATTTTGCATGTTCCTTTTGTGGTTTGAATAACCATAATGTTTTGAGGTGTTGGAAGAAGATAGCCATGCATAGAAAATTTCTAAACAAAGGAGACAAAAATCCAAAGGTCCATTGGACAAGGAAAACCATGTTGAAAAGAAGATGCAATTGTTTTTCACTCATTTCCCTAAGCAAGTTCATCTTGTAGACAAGTGTTGGACTTTGTATCCAACAAGTCATCCAAAAAATTTTAAGAAGGTGGAGAGAGATCTTGACAAGAATGGAAAAGAGGATTCCATAATTGATGTGGGTCGGGATGTTCACATGATGAAGTGTAGCTGAAAGAAGTGCTATTGAAATGGTTTGGTAAGAGATGTTTAGATTTCTTATCCAATTAAGGCCTTGCGTTTCTTTTGATGACTGAATTTAATTTTTTCTGTTGAAAGTATATTGCATGTTTATGCCAGGAAGGTGTTTGAAAGTCGAGTATGTTGACTCACTTTGCTTATCATGTATGTATGTCAACTTGAGAGTGTTGATCATTTGCATATGCATGAGAGTTGTGTTTTATCGATGAGTTTGTACACCAAGATGTAAGAGTACACGACGATGTTCACAAGATGTGAAATTTGTTTCTTTGAAGGAGAAAAAGGATATGTCGTCAAGTTATAATTCTTGCATGATGTTTTTCAGTTTGATGGTTGTGTTGTGACAAGATGTCAAAGAATTTGCAGCCATTGTAGACCATTTTATTTGTTGATGCAAAGAAGTGAAAGAGGTGGTGAATTGCATTCTTCCAGATGTAGAATTGGAACCATGGAGGAAAAATAATGGTCATTTATTTTCTTGTTATTACTGATGTTGGAACTCATTGTTGTAGTTCACTCAGATGGGCTTAACTTGGAAAAGTGGTTTCCAAGGAGAAGCTTGCATCGAATGCATGTTTGTGCAAAGGAAGAACAAGATTCTTAGTGGGAAGGAAATCTGTTAGTTTTCCAAGCACCAAGGGATTTCTTTGGTACAAAAAAGTGTTTTATTAGTCTACAAGCAGCTAGCAAGTGTTGGATTGGGTCAGCAGCAAAAGGAGGACATTTGTTGAAGCGCCAAGCCATTTTCAAGGCAAGGCATGTTAGTGAACCCAAGTGGTTGTCATGGATATTTTTCCAAGTAGAATCAAGTTGATAGAACTTGGGAAAGAGAATATTTTTCAGCTCGTATCAGATAACCAAATTTTGTGGGTCCAAAATCATGTCAATGGGAAGGAGTGATCGGAATATGGATTGGGGGAAAATTTTTGCCACAAATTCAAAGAGCTCAAAATTTCACCAAACCAAAACTACTAGATTGGGTCTATCGCTAGGAATCCGGTGCAATTCGTTTCACTCAAAATAGAGTCCGTATGAGGAATTTAGAGCCCATTGATCGTCATGTCAAAAAAGAAAATTTAAAAAAAAAAGGTCAAACAGTGTCAAAGGCCAAAAAATTGGGGTTTTCTTCAACCAATGACAGGATGACAAGTGTCGGGCTGTGGTTGGTCAAATCTCTAGGCTCTTTGGTAGTTTTTTATTTATTTTTTAATAAGCCAATGTGAATAGGACACATGGTAAGCCTAGAGGCCGCCACGTGCCCCCCCCCCGTCCCCATGCCAAATTGCTTAATGTAAAAATTTTAATTTCATTTTCTTTCAAAGGTAAAATTACAATGTAAAATGGTGGAAAATTTTTTATATGAGGCTGGGTGGAGGTTAGGGCTCGAATCCGCGACCTCCCCCACACAATGCGCCAACAATACCAAGTCTCCTCCACATTGTTTCTTATTCATATAAGTCATTCACATTTATTCAAAGGTTTAAATACGTTTGGGAGGAGGGGTATGGGGGCTTGCCCCAACGCACATTCCATAGAACTGTTGGTTGTCACCAAAGGTAGGGGCCAATGCAAATGGCAGAATTGAAACTTTAAACATGGTTTAATTAACCCGTAAACCAAGATTATGCGCTAATCCTTTATTAATATGGATTTTGTTAATTGCGCATTAACAATGCCTAAATTGCACTTATTGTAATTAATATTCAGTTTAACCTTAAGTGCGGTTAGCACTAATTGGTAGAGTCTTCCATTTTTGGTGGAGCTCCAATTTTGTCAGACTTAACTGGAGTTTCTCCAATTTTAGTGGAGATTCCTAGGGAGAATTGAATGAAGCATAAATTTTGCTAATTTCGACCATTTTGGCTCAAGAAGAGTCATTATTAGATGATTTTGATGCTCTGAGCATGATGGAACAAGTTACAAAAGTGTTGGAGCAATTATGAAAGTGTTTTTTCCACTTTGAATATTAAAGAAGACTAGGTCAACCAAGAGAGGAGGTCATGCCTAGATCAACTAAAGACCATTTTCAGAGATTGAATAGTCTATTTTGAGGTTTTTGGGTCTTATGAAGCCAATGGAGAAGGTTGAAAATCATTGGAGCACTGTAGGTGCAGGTAATCAGAAATTTGACCATTAATCCCAAGAGGGCATAGCCAGTTGAAGCAGGTCCATGGAGATGTAGCCCGAGAGGGGTAAACTCCGTTATCAGCTATTGTGTAATGTGTATCCATGTGTTATTTATTTTCATTTCATTTGTTGTAAATTAGTTTTTAAAAGCTAATTAACTCATAAATTTCTCATCAAAGACACTTAAAACTTGACACATAAACCCCTTCATAATTATCTAACTTGAGACGATCCTAAACACATTTTTATTATACTTATGAGGCAGCTAGCACAAAAAAACTAGTTTTCCCATATTCAGATCAATTTCTAAGGTGCATTCCAACTAAATATCATGAGTCACATAGTTCTGCTCATGCTCATTCATCTTCCTTGATTCATAGAAAACCAACTTCCCTTCCCACATCATGAATCTGTGAAGTAATTCCTTGCAAGCATCTGTACAAACCACAAAATCCTTATCAAGATATGCAATGTTCAAAACTAGAGAATTTGTAAGAAAATTCTTCAATTGATCATGGAAACTCCTTATTCCACTCAAAATTCTTCTGTTTCCTTTGAAAAGATGTAATATGATAGCTAATATTAGATAATTTCCTGATAAACCTCTTGTAATAACATGTTAATCCCATGAATGATCTGACTTCATCCACATTACTTGGAGATGGCCTCTCCAGGGTAGAATTAATATTTTCTGGATCCACTGCTATCTCCTCCTTGGAAAAAACATGTCCCAAGTAAGGAATCGAAATCTAAAAGAAACTACACTTGTTGAGCTTGGCATATAACTTATGCTCTCTCAAAAATCTTAACAATGCTCCTAGGTGCTTTGTGTTCTCCTCATTCTTTGTATCTACCAATATATCACGAACAAATACTATCACAAAATTATCTAGATAAGGGCGCAACACACTGTTCATCAAACACATGAAGGTGGCTGGAAAATTGGTAAGACCAAAAGGAACCACCACAAACTCATAGTGCCCATAACTTGTACGAAATGCAGTATTGTAGATGTGTTCTTCATTAATGTGCAGCTGATGATATCCTAATATCATATCAATCTTCGTAAATATTGTTTCTCCCTTCAGTTGATCAAACAAATCATGAATTCGCAATAATGGATATATGTTCTTGATAGTCACCTTGTTTAATTGCCTGTAACCAATGCACAATTTGAGAGTGTTGTCCTTCTTCCTTACAAACAACATTTCTGAACCCCAAGGAGATACACTTGGCCTTGTGTATCTTTCTTTAAGCTGCAACTTCAGATCCAACAACTCCAAATACTCATCATGTATGACGCCTTAGATGTTGGTGCTTCTTCTAGAATCAACTCAATAGAAAATTTCACCTCCCTATGAGGCGATAGCTTTGGAATCTCTTTAGGAAACACATCCTGAAACTATTGTAAGTAGGATACTTCCTAAGGACTTCATCATGCTCATATTTCTTCTCTTTTTCACTAGAAAAATGCACTGCAAAAAATAAACATCCCTTCTTACAGTTACACTTAGCTTGCATTGTTGTAACCATTCTCACTGATGTAGGATTATTCTTTCCCTGCAAGTCTCTCTTTTATCCATCATCATCCATGCACTCAAAGTCCTTCTCACATCAGTCCACCTTGTTCCTATGAATGAACAACTTGTCCATGCCCTAAAATCATGCTATATGAACCCAAAGGAAGCACATTTAGATGTGTTGATGTAGCCATACCATTTAAATCAAATGCATAATATCTCACCCAGTGATGAACTCTTCTCTTGGTTCCTGTATCCAACTATACAAACCAAGATTCTGCATGCACTTCCTTACTCAACCGACATTGATCCACCAAGTCAGGACTAATATAGCTATAATTCGATCTAGGGTCAATCAAAATGGAAAAAACTTGATCAAAAAGCATACCTTCCCTCTCGATAATGGATACCAGATGATATGATTTCCTGTTACCGATTGTTGCATAGATCCAGGGAATGCTCTGACCTACATTCCAACTGTATGTGCCTCCTTAGCACTGTAGATATGAGGTATACCACCTTGGTGTGAAGGAAAATCCCTCTTGAAATGATCTCTGCCATAGGTCCAACACCTTAAAGGCTTCCTACAATCACCTTTATTCTACTGCTCCTTAGGCTAAGACTGATGTACCCTCTCATTTGTATTGAACTTCTTATGAGGTGCCACATTTTCCTTGTCACCTTCATCCTGATATCTTCCTCGCTTCTTAGGAAATTTACCTTTAGTCTTCTAATTACCTTTCTAGTCACACTCGAACTCAGACTTACACTTTTACTACTCATAAAAATGCCTCAAATTTCTGATGGCTTCCTGCAAAGATCGAGGCTCATCAAACTCAATCTTATCTTTGAATGCTACTAGAAACTTGGTGATGAACCTTTGAGTTTTTTCTTTCTCATCCTTGATATAGGGCACATATCTCAACAACTCTATAAATTTGGTTGTGTACTCTTCATTTGTCATGGAACCCATCCTGAGCTCATAAAAATCCTTGGATTTTCCATAATAATACCTCTAAGATAGGTACTTATTCCTGGAGAGTCTTTCAAATTCAACCCAAATCAACTTCTCTTCTCCAATGCCTCTTACATGCTTAACATATTGCCACCAAATATCTGCTTTTCCCTTGAGACTAAAAGTAGATATCTTGGCTTTCATGTTCTCAGAGTAATCATGCAATCTAAAGAATTTATTCATCCCAACAAAACATGCTTCTACATATTCTAATTTCTTCATTTCCCCATCAAAAGTAGGATTCTTGGCTTTCTTGAACTCTTATGGCAAGTACTGCTTCTCACTCCTACTATATGGATGTTGACAGTGATGGAAATGATGTCTCTTAGAATCAAATCTAGAATAAAATAAATGAGTGCTATCCCACCTCTTAGGTGTATACAAGGATCTTCCACCCTTTACAGTATCATATTTGTCCATATTGTACCCTTTTTGAGACCTTCTTCCATCTCCACCATTAGTCCTTTCTACTTGTGCATGATTGATCCTCACATGGCCTTCCTTCTGAAAATATGAAAGGATTTGTAGGATGAATACATTAACCTTGAATTGAATTTCATGAGATCTGGAAATCCTTTCCTATGCCTCAATCAACTTCTCATCGTCGTCCTTGCAATTCACATTTTCTGCCTTCAAAATTCTCTATGTTTCTTCCAAACCGGGAGAATGTCCATCTCCCCGCTGCTCAACTGAGATATCTCATCCTATCAGTGTCTCTTCTAGACTGTACTGGGAGCCATGTCAACTATAGTCCACTTTTTTTCTCTTCATCTCTTGGCATTATATTTCCTGTAATGTGCCACTGTTAGCTAAATAAAACATAATAAAAATCATACTTCAATGTATCTCAGGGGAGGCTAATTAATTTTCACAAACCAATCCAGAATAACACAATATAACATCACAAACATATCATATTATACATGGATATCATAACCATAACATTAAATAAATAACATTCATGCATGATAAACATATATACAACTGACATGCATGCATAACAATCTACATTTACCCCAAGGTCTAGTGTTTCAACCTCACTCTGATACCACCCTATAACAACCCACCCCACATTTACCCACTTTTAGAGGATCTCCAGGGTAAACATTATCTAGGACTTACTATGAAATGAACCAACATCCAAGTTCTAGTTAAGGAAGTTGGGATACTAACCGGAAACATACTGCAATCTCTTAGGGACATCACATCACCCAGATACTAGACAACATATGTTGATGATCTTTCCCTGAGTTGGAAATTTCCCTTTTCCTGATTTTACATCCCAGTTGCACACATGCAAAGCTATGCATGTGGTTGTAAAGCTCCAACCAGACGCACAAATCTTCCTCCATGCATCTGCAACTGATATTTCGCAGTTCAGAGGGTGCATCTAGAAATATTATTCATGATTTTCAGGGCTAGCTACAAACCAACTGTTGTGCCTCAATCTAGTCTCCTAAACTGAGTTCATTTAATTGTCAACCAGGATTTGTAAACTGCTGAAGTGAAATGTACCATATGTACCTAGGTGTTTGTTTTCTAGTGCGTTGTATGTAGTGTTTTGTGATGTTTTGGTCTTTTATGTTGATTTATGATGTTTTTGGTTCTTTTGAAGTTTTATGTTTACAATGAAAATGCCTAGAAAACTAATGAAAAGAGAGTGGTAGTCAAAAACACAGTTGAGCCTAATGTATGGAATGGCAAATGTAATCAAAAACACTGAAACAACATCTAAACTATGACTGAATAGAAACAAGAGCTTGATGATGACTTTTTAAACAAATGACACAAACTAGACTTTGAAAAATGATCACTTAAATATGCAAATTTTCTAACTAGACAATCAGACACTAATCATGATGCAACATTCTATTCTAAACTCATCTATTCATGACTAATTTCTAGTTCTATTCTGCAATTTCAATTGAAGGTCAGAGTATATTCTTCAAGATTTATTGGTTTCTTTTCAGGGTAGTTCTGTTGAGGAAAAGCTCTGTTTATAGTGAGGAATTTGCAGAGATATTTCAGACCTTGTAATGATGTTATCTTCTGTTCCTAAAGTTATGGATCACCGATAGTTTTCAGAACAAAAAGATATTTGTAAATAATGAAGGCTGTCTTAGGAATCCTATCAACTAAAATGATCTACTGTGCAAAGGGTGACAGTGTGACTATGAGATATGAATGCAATGAATTGATTTAAACATGAGCTTAAGATGCTTCTAAACTAGAACAATGTTAAAACATAAGCCATCATCAAACTTTGAAATGAAGTAGCTGGACATGAATTAAATGAAAAATGAAACTCCGGAGCATTCTAATTAACATGCACTATCCTATGAAGTTACACAATCGGTTTGTTCATCATGAGTGATATTTTGGAAGAGTTCCTTCTTGTGGAAGAGGTAGAACAATTTGGACTGTGGACTTGTATGCAATTGAAAGCAAATGAACTGAAAGCAAATGAAACTAAGTTGTCACATCACAGTTATATCTTGAACTTCTTAAGGATGTCTTGGAAGAATTCCTTCTTGTGGAAGAGTGGTTAGGACAAGTGCAACTATGATAGTGAAGACTAAAAACTACAACTAATTCCTATGACACTATAGCTATTCATCATTCATTGTTAAGATTTATTGGAAGAATGTCTTCTTGTGAAAGAACTATGATGAATATAACTACAGTCTCTAGTTAAAAACAGATACAACTCCTATCCTACAGTACCATAGTCATCAAACATTCATTGTTTTGATTTATTGGCAAAGTGTCTTCTTGTGGAAGAACTGGAACGAATTATGGCTACAGTAGCTAGCTAAAACAAATACAAATCCTATCCCACAGTACCATAGTCATTAAACATTCATCGTTTTGATTTATTGGCAAAGTGTCTTCTTGTGGAAGAACTGGAACGAATTATGGCTACAGTAGCTAGCTAAAAAAAATACAAATCCTATCCTACAGTACCATAGTCATTAAACATTCATCATTTTGATTTATTGGCAAAGTGTCTTCTTGTGGAAGAACTGGAACGAATTATGGCTACAGTAGCTAGCTAAAACAAATACAAATCCTATCCTACAGTACCATAGTCATTAAACATTCATCGTTTTGATTTATTGGCAAAGTGTCTTCTTGTGGAAGAACTGGAACGAATTATGGCTACGGTATATAAAACACAGCAACTACTAATTCAATATGCAAAACGTAAAGACAGCTAGGAAAAACTTATCTAGTTTACGCTAAGGAAATCCGTTCAAGGGGCAGGGGCCCTCTACCACTTGACGGCATTCAAATTCACAATTAAATCACGCCTTCAAGATAATTTTGTCTGCTCCATTAACAATGCAATAGTCTGAACATAATGCTCTGTGTCTTAAAAGACGTAACACAGAGTTTTACACCAAAATCTAGCAGCAAATCTACACAAAATTTCTAACTAAGCTCTCGGCCTATTCAAGAGTTTTTAAAGTAAATGCAAGTAACAATAATTACAATAATTTAGGAATGATGTCTTCCTAATCCAAATCATCTTAGGAGTCTTTAAGGTGGCTGCGTAAAATAGAAAAGACACCTGGACTGTAACAGTCCTAGTAGGAGTCTTCTTTCACAAAATGTGTTCCCACGTGCATAACCGTACACAGACTTCATTTCCTCTTCCATGACAAGCAACACACCATGTAGGCATGACGTGGATCATGCCCATATGCGTTTTTCCTCAAGAGGCCACCTGGAACATGCTCAAACATAAAGGTAGCTGCAGAATCGCCAGTTAGCTACAGAATGCCTGCATTCTGCAGCTAGTTCCGGTCAAAATGTCTAACAATGGAAACAATCACAAAATTCAACAAGTCAGTTATGTAAACCATTCTAGAAGTAATTTTAACTATTTTTATTGATCAATTGGGTTTAAAATGGAAATGGACAAGGGAAAAATGAGGTAAAATGAGGTGAAGGAAAGCACAAGTTTGAGGCTCAACATACCCCCACTCCTGTCTCTTTGCATGTCCTCATGCAAATTATCCTATGAAATCTGAGGCTTCTGCAAGGACATCTAATCCCCTTCTTTTCCTTTGTCTGCATGCTAAAGGCCTTCTGGGTTTCCTGATCACAAGTTTGAACCTGAGGTTTGTGAGTGCTCTGATCAACTTTCTGTTCCTTGTCTTCATCTTTTCATTGGTTCTCTCCACTTTGTCAATATGCAGGGATAAGGTTGAGTTCATGTCAGTCTTGAGCTTGATTTGATCTTTGAGAATTTCATTCTCATTTCTGATGTGTCTATTCAACACTTCCAACTCATACCTATCCCTCCTCAATATATCAATTTCAGTTAGTGGAGGACTGGGAGTTCTCTCTTCTCTTTCTGAAGCTGTTCTCTCTAGAGTTTCCACATAATCATAGATTTCATGTTGAGCAGGATCAATCTCAGGGGTGCCTTCATAAAAATCTTCATCATCATACTCTTCCATAGATGTTTCTTCATCTTCAATATTGATTACCCCTGTTGGTTTGATTGATGTTTTCTTTAGTTTTCCTTTTAATCTGTGGCTTCTCCTAAGTTGAGAGGAACCCTCCCCTTTTTCCATAACAGATTCCTTGATTTCCTTCTCTGCTTTGAGTTGACTCTTGATTCTAGTCAACTTCTCCAGAATGACTTCTTCACTGCTTTCTTGAACCGGTTTGTCAATTTTACCTGTTGGAGTCCTCCATCTCCTACTTCTCTTTGTGGCTTGTGGTTCAGGTGATAGTTATTTTGCTTCCTCAAAATGATTTCTTATTAAGAAATCACCCCATGTATCATTTGATTTAGATAGATGATGCTCAATTAAAATTTTTACTAACCCATGATGATACAGGGTTGTTTCCAAAAACTGAATTCTTCTCTGAACACAGGAAGCCATTTTCTTCAGACTTTGATACAATAAATATGGTAAATTCAAATCTTCTCCTAGAAAATGCAACATTAGTCTCATATGGTAGACATAAAATGTCCCATACCTACCCTCACATGTAACAAATTTTTGTAAAAGAAGTAGTATATTCCTCCATTTGCTCTTCAATGCTGTATTGGGAATTCCCTTCTTGAACACACTAACATCCATGTTTGGTGATTTTAGGATTTGTTTCCATGAGTCATTATGGAATTCCCTATTTTTAAACCATCTTTCCCCAGCTCTGGATAATCCTGTAGCCTCTGCTATAAAAGCTTCATTAACAGTAAACTTAACATCTCCTATTTCAACCTCAGTGCCTTGGAATGATCTAGCAAACGTTTTGGTGACTTCCTTATGGCAACCATTAAACTTTTCCAAGAATTGGAGCCATCCTATTTGTTGTAGCATCTCCTTGCATTGTGGATAACCTTCTAAATATTTTGATCCTATAGTCTCAATCCTTACGATGAAACCCATGATTTTTCACTATCAATTAACACTCTTCTCTATCCACAAAACAATGGCTTTTACTTTCGGATTAAAATGGCTTCAATATCTAAAAAAAAATGGCTTCAATTTTGGAAGAACATACCTTTGAAATAGCTACAGTCTTAAAAATCTCTGGTTTGTATGCCTCTGTTTGGAAAATGCCTTCGAATCCTCGGACTGATGTACTTCTGTTGAACCTTGGAATGATATGGAAGCAATTTCAATTTTCGGGCTAATGTGTCTCTGATAGACAGTGGTAGATGATTCCAAATTCCTTTTTGTGCAATACCTCCGTCTCTGGTAACAGAAGACTTCAAACTTAATCACTGAAAAACGCTTCTGTTTCTAGTAACACCAGACTTCAAACTCAACCTCTGTCTCTAGTAGCAAATGGTATGCTTCAAATTCAACACTACAGCCTCTCTGTCTCGGATAACAATAACTTCAAAACCAGTCACCACCACACCTCTGTCTTTGGTAATAACAGACTTCAAACTTCAATTACTACCATACCTCTGTTTTTGGTAGCAAAGTCTTCAATTTTAGCACCTCTGTCTTCTGGTAGCAACAGGCTTTAAACTCTTCACGGCCACAATTCTGTGTTGACAGTGCAATGTTCCGAAATTTGTTCTCAGTGATATGCTCTCTGTTCAGTGAGTTCTCACACCGTTATGCTTGCAATGTACCTCTTCTATTCTGTCCCTCATGATGATAATGCTTCTGCCTTCGGAATGTAACACTGGCTACGGAATGACGTTATGGCAAATGGTCACGGCATAGAGTGGTGAAGTGAGGTGCAGGAATGCATTAATGATTTGAGGAGACAGCGGAGGATTTACGACGGCAGGAAAAAATCTTCATCATTAAAGAACTTGGTTAAGAGTCGTGGGAATTTCAAATGATTTGGCCGTTCCACCGCTCAAATGCTATTGGATAGAAAATTTGAATTGGAAGTTTTAATACAAAGTCTATAGAGGGTTTTGTTTGGTGTTTGATCAATAAAATAATTAAAACAACTCTTTGAATAATTTCACAACTAAACTATGCTAAATTTTCATGAATTGCCATCGTAATTTAAATTTGTTACCTCTTCCCTTGATGTTTGTGTAGCCTTTGTCTTCTCTGCTCATCTTTGGAGGAATCTTTCACTATTTTCTTGATGTCTTTGATTCATGAATTCTCTAGATCACTTTGTTGTAACTCTGATGTCTGCTGGTTGATGTCTTCAGGATTTGTAGCTGTGAAAAACTATCGGGCTACAGAAAGGCCGATCAGCTACAGAATGTACACTGAGCTGCAGAATGTCCCTGTAGAACACTTTTATTATGAAAATGAAATGTTTCTGGGAGATGGGTGAAATGTTTATGAAAATGGATGAAATGGATGATGGATTATGAAGTGGATAATGAAATAAGAATGGATTCAGTTCATGGAATGAAGGAACATAAGGGCTGTACTGCAATTCATGGTATATTTTTATTCTCTTGCAGCAAGATATCAAATTCTATGTTTTGACATGAGAATGAAGTGAATGGAAGATGGAGTGAAATGAATGAAATGGAATGGAGTGAAATGAATGAAATGGAATGGAGTGAGATGTGAATGATGGATGAGATGAAATGAATCATAAGTACTATGGCACTGAACTTATGATTTTTATAACAACTGCTTAGAAACAAAAATGGGAAAAGTTAGAGTGTCAGAGAAACTATGATTTTCACCCTATCTTTTCTGTATAAACATGCCAATCAGTGATTGGTTTTCATGTTTATACCTTTATTTTTTTATTTTTATTTTTATTTTTATTTTATTTATTTATTTATTTTTTTTATTTTTTTTTCAAAAGAGAAATGCTTCAGAAAATTTAATCAAGTTGATGAAGAAGAGAGACTCTTCTTCATTAACTTCACATCATTGTCTCCTTGGAACTTCTTGACAAACTCTTCTCTTGAGAGTGGCTTGTGGTATAGCTTCAATCTATGGCCATTCACAAGAAAAGTGACCTCCTCTTCATCTATAGTTCTGATTTTTACTGCCCCATTATCAAAAATTCGAACAATTTCATATGGCCCAAGCCAATGTGTCTCAAATTTCCCTTGAAAATCCTTGAATTTTGAATCAAACAAGAGAGCCCAATCACCCTCTTTAAATTTCTTCTCTTTGATGTACTTGTCATGCCATCTAGCCCTTTGGTGTTGGACTAGACTTGTTTTCTAAACTGCATCTTGTCTGATCTCATCCAATTCATTAATTTGCTCCAGTCTATGCTTTTGTGCCTTCGTTAGATCAAGTCCTAGCTGAACTGCCATCTTGAATGTTTGGATTTGGAACTCTATAGGAAACAAAACTTGCTTTCCATAAACAAGCTCATAAGGAGTATGGCCTGTTGTGTTTCTCCATGTAGTTCTATAGGCCCACAAGGCTTCAGAAAGCCTATCTACCCAATCTCTTCTATGTAGATGAACAGTCTTTGTTAGGATACCTTCAATGACTTTGTTAGTGGATTCCACTTGACCATTTGCTTGTGGATGATAAGGAGTAGATGTTCTATGTCTGATTTTGTACTTCTCCATCATTTGCTCCACTAGCCTTGATGTAAATTGAGCTCCTTGATCTGTAACAATTTCCTTTGGGACACCAAAACGAGTAAAAATATCCTCAAAAAGAAAAGTAACTACAGATGATTCATTAGCAACAAGTAATGGTTTAGCTTCTACCCACTTAGTAACATAATCAATGCAAACTAATATGTATTTCTTTTGTCTAGATGGAGGACTAATAGGTCCTACAAAATCCAAGGCCCATTTTTCAAAAGGTTCAATGTGTACCTGAGGCTGCAATGGCATCTCACCTGAAGGAGAAGGTTTCCCTACCCTTTGGCAACTGTCACACCTTTTGACATACTCCCTTGCATCTTTAAACAAAGATGGCCAATAGTATCCTAAATTAAGGATTTTATATGCTGTCCTCTTATCTGCAAAGTGTCCGCCACAAGGTTCATCATGACATGCCTTGAGAATTTCAGGCATCTCATCTTCACGAACACACCTTCTAATGATCAAATCTGAACCTGCCTTGTACAACTCATTAGCGACCCATGAATATCTTGCACTATCATTAATGATTTTTCTTTTATCCCTTGCATTCATAATTGAAGGAAATTTTCCTGAAACTAAATAATTAGCAATATCAGCAAACCATGGAGTTTGAGTAGAAACTGCAAAAAGATATTCATCAGGAAATTGATCTTCAACCGGAGTGTCATCTTTGATATTTTGAATTCTAGACAGGAAATCAGCCACAGTGTTTTGTTTTCCTGGCCTATCTAGAATAGTAATGTTGAATTCTTGCAATAATAATAACCATCTTATAACTCTACCATTAGTGATTGATTTATTCATTAAGTATCTAATTGCAGAATGATCAATATGAATAAAAGTTTCATAGCCTGCTATATAGTGTCTAAATTTGTTAATGGCATGAACAACAGCTAAAAACTCTTTTTCAGTTACAGTATAGTTTAACTCTGCAGGAGTCAAATTTTTACTGATATAATAGATGGCATAGGGAATTAAATCTTTTTGTCCCAATACTGCTCCCAGAGCTGTATCGGAAGCATCTGTCGAGATATGAAAAGGTAACTTCCAATTAGGTCCCCTTAATATAGGTGCTTCAGAAATTTTGGTTTTCAGGGTTTCAAAAGCTAACTGGCAATCAGAAGTCCACTTAAATTCACAATCTTTGGTGAGTAATTTGAAAAGAGGAGATGCTATTTTGGTGAAGTTTTCTATAAATCTCCGAGAGTACCCCGTAAATCCTAGAAAACTTCTTACATCTCTTTGACAACTTGGAATGGATAGGTTAGAAATAACTTCAACTTTCGCTTCATCAACTCTAATCCCATCCCCCGAAATGTGGTGCCCTAAAACAATACCTTCAGTGAACATCATAAAACATTTTTCATGACTAAGAGAAAGGTTTGCTTCTTGACATCTTTTTAAGACCTTTTCCAAGTTTTCTAAAGCCTCTTCAAATGTATCCCCATAAACTGTAAAATCATCCATGTACACCTCTACACAGCCATGTATCAGATCAGAAAAAATTCCTAATACTGCCCTTTGGAATGTTGCAGGTGCATTGCACAATCCAAATGGCAATACTCGGTAGGCATAGGTACCCCAAGGACAAGTAAATGTGGTTTTATCTTGGTCTTCAAGTGCTACTTGGATTTGATTGTAACCACTAAATCCATCCAGGAATGAAAAGTACTTTTTACCCGCTAATGTATCTAATACTTGATCTATGAAAGGTAAGGGAAAATGGTCCTTAAGAGTAGCTTTATTCAGTTCTCGGTAATCAACACACACCCTCCATTTTCCATTTTTCTTAGGTACAATTACTAAAGGGGAAACCCACGGACTATCTGAAATAGGATAAATGAAGTTAACATTTAACAATTTTTGTAATTCTTCCTTGACAATTTCCCTAAGATTTGGATTCATCCGTCTTTGAGGCTGTCTGATTGGTTTGAAATTTGCCTCTATATAGATGTGATGAGTACAAGTCTTGGGACTTATCCCTTTCATGTCAGTGTATTCCCATGCATATGCAGAAGAATGTCTCTGTAATACTTTGACTAGTTCTTCTTGTTGAGATTTTCCAGATTTTTGTTTATGTTCAAGGTTTTGCCTGGAAAAATTTCACTTGTAGAACTGCCAAATTTGTCCATAGAATGAAGAGACATCTGTCTAGATGACAAGAACTCAATATTGGATTTCTCTTGAAATGATTCTTGTTTGTGATCTGGAAAAGATTCAAAATTTTCTAGAGTATTCAGAATTTGATTATCTTCACTAATTTCTGAAATTGTGAAGAGTGGTTGCAAATATTCTTCATCCTCTATCCATTGAGTGTCATCTAGATCTGTAATTGTCCTAGCTGGAGGATATAAAGTGAATTTCTTTGTTGAACTTCCATCAGAAATATACATATCACCGGACCTACAACTAATAAAAGCATCAGCTGTAGCCAACCAAGGTCTTCCTAGTATAATAGGATGGCCTCCTAGATTATTCTTGGGTGTAAGGATCATGAAATCCACAGGGTACTCCTAAGAGTCTAGGGACACTGGAATATCTTCTATTACCCCATCTGGTCTGATCACAGATCTATCTGCTAGTTGTAATAGTGTGGGTGTAAAGAGAAGATTAGGAAGTTTTAGTTTGTCCATGATTTGTCTACTCATGATATTTATTGCTGCTCGTAAGTCAATGAGTGTGTTTTGAATTTCAATTCCATTGATGTGAATTTTGACAACTGGATTTCCTGGGTCAAGGTACTTTGGAATAGTAATCTTACCCATCATAATATCTGCTATTTGTCCTACCAGTTGAATTTTCTTGGTTTCTCTTATTCTTTTCTTTGTTGTTTTCATACTCAACTCCTTTATTGTTTTGGCTAAAATTAGGATTTCCTTGATGGCTTGCAATAATGAAATTTTAATGCAAACATTTCTCAATTCATCCAAGAAATCATAATTAGGCACCATTATTTGTTTTTCTACACCTTTGTCAATTTGTAATCTTTCCGGAAAGGGAGGTATAGAAGTAGATGTGGATGGTTGCTCTAATACTGGAGTTGGGCTTATTGGATCTTTTTGTTTCAGCTTTTCAATGTTTTGGCCTTGAAAGGATGTTTCTTCCTCAAGACTTTTATTAACCCGTAGGGAGTCTTCCTCAGAATTATCTTGTTCTTGTATGATCAGAGAAGGTTTCCTCTTCTCAAGTATCCTTCCAGACCTAAGTTGAACATCACTAAGGTCTAGAGGAGTAATTAAATAAGTTGGAAATTGTTGTCCTTCTAACATGTATGTATTCTGAGGATTCTTATTATTGGGGTTTGGTATGGGCTAAGCTGGTAATTGATTGGATTTTTGAGGGAATGGTAATGGAAGTGGTTGATTTTGATGAGGTTGGTTCTGATGATGTTGTTGAGAATTTTGTTGAAAATTTTGTTGAAGATTTTGAGGAAAATTTTGTGGGTATGGTGGATAGGATGGTGGATACCGATAATATGGAGAGTATCTTCCATAGGGACCTTTTGATCCTTCTGCCCAAGCTTGTGATTGATTTTGAAATTGGGGCCAAGGTTGCTGCCAAGAATTCCAAGGTGGAGGTTGATTATACATTTGATCATGAAATCCCTGTGTTTGAGGTCCCTGCCAAGGTCTTCTAGATACAAAGTTAAGAGATTCTGTGGAATCTGTAGGAGTTTCTTCTTGAAAAACAGCCTTGAGACCAGGAAGAGAAGGACAATTCTTGGTCTCATGTTTCTCGGAACAAATAACACAGGTTTCTACAACTTTACATCCAAAGGGCACTCTCTTAAGGCATGTTTCTTCCTACATTTGGGACAAAAGATTGCCAAGGCATCAGATTCAGCCTTTTGCTTGTTTTGTATCTTGAGGGTGTCTATTTGTTCACTAAGACTCCCTAAGATGTCGGATTTAAAATCATCAAGCATGTGTCCTATTTCTGATCTACTTACTGTCCCAGAAGCAGATTTACTTGCTCTTGCAAGAGCAGGATCTCTTGGACCTTTGACAGTTTTGGATTTCCCTCTGGAAAGGTTGATAAATAACTCAGATATTTCAGGTAATGTGAGTTGTGATATATCCCCTTTTCCCATCATGTTAAGGATATCCAACCATTCATCCCTAATGGTTTTCAACAAAAGAGATTTTAAAGTGTCTTGATCTAGGTTTTCCATTTGTGCTCTTTTTATGTTGTATTTAAATCTTTCCAACAAATATTCTAAGTTTTCATCTTCTTTTTGTAACATCTTGAACACTTCTTCCTTATGATTAACCGGCATACAATAATCCAAGTATCTCTCTAGAAATGCTTGTTTCATGTCTTCCCATGTCCCAATGGAACTACTGCTTAAGCTCATAAACCACTTCAATGCTGCTCCTTTCAGAGTTGAAGGAAATAATTTCAATTTTTGGGCATCTTGAAGGTAGTCATAAGTCCTACACAGTACTTCAAATTCGAATAAGAAAGTGTCAGTATCCTCAGTTTTAAGTCCATAGAAGTTCGGAAGGACAGAAGGTGAAATGTTTTTCATGGTTGTATTGGTTTCTCCATCAAGTATAGGGAACCCAAAAGAGCTTCCTATTCTACCTCTTCCTCCATCTGCACCTCTACCTCCTCTTCCTCCATCTCCTCTACCTCTTCCTCTACCTCCTCCAAATGTGTTTTCTCCATTAACAACTCCTCCTCCTCCTTCTTCTGCCATGGTTGACTCTCCTGTGGAAGTAGAAAGGTTTGTACCCTCAACAAAGGTTTTTGGATCCTCTTCTATGGCAGGTTCAGTGGATGAAGTGGAAGGTTTCTCTAATGGAATAGGTGACCTTAGATCTTCTAGAAGTCCAGGATCAGTAAAGGATGGAAGATGGGTTTGAGTTGAAGGTGTACTAGTTCTGGATCTAGATGAAACAAGTGGTGTTCTAGATGTCAAACTTCTGCCTCTGCCGCTTATAAATCTTCCTCTTGAATCTCTCTCCCTACGCATAAAATTGTTTTTGGATGCTAAGAAACAAAGGTTACCTAGTTTTCACTTCCCCGGCAACGACGCCAAAATGTTGTGCCTCAATCTAGTCTCCTAAACTGAGTTCATTTAATTGTCAACCAGGATTTGTAAACTGCTGAAGTGAAATGTACCATATGTACCTAGGTGTTTGTTTTCTAGTGCGTTGTATGTAGTGTTTTGTGATGTTTTGGTCTTTTATGTTGATTTATGATGTTTTTGGTTCTTTTGAAGTTTTATGTTTACAATGAAAATGCCTAGAAAACTAATGAAAAGAGAGTGGTAGTCAAAAACACAGTTGAGCCTAATGTATGGAATGGAAAATGTAATCAAAAACACTGAAACAACATCTAAACTATGACTGAATAGAAACAAGAGCTTGATGATGACTTTTTAAACAAATGACACAAACTAGACTTTGAGAAATGATCACTTAAGTATGCAATTTTTCTAACTAGACAATCAGACACTAATCATGATGCAACATTCTATTTTAAACTCATCTATTCATGACTAATTTCTAGTTCTATTCTGCAATTTCAATTGAAGGTCAGAGTCTATTCTTCAAGAGTTATTGGTTTCTTTTCAGGGTAGTTCTGTTGAGGAAAAGCTCTGTTTATAGTGAGGAATTTGCAGAGATATTTCAGACCTTGTAATGATGTTACCTTATGTTCCTAAAGTTATGGATCACTGATAGTTTTCAGAACAAAAAGATATTTGTAAATAATGAAGGCTGTCTTAGGAATCCTATCAACTAAAATGATCTACTGTGCAAAGGGTGATAGTGTGACTATGAGATATAAATGCAATGAATTGATTTAAACATGAGCTTAAGATGCTTCTAAACTAGAACAATGTTAAAACATAAGCCATCATCAAACTTTGAAATGAAGTAGCTGGACATGAATTAAATGCAAAATGAAACTCTGGAGCATTCTAATTAACATGCACTATCCTATGAAGTTACACAATCAGTTTGTTCATCATGAGGGATATTTTGGAAGAGTTCCTTCTTGTGGAAGAGGTAGAACAATTTTGACTGTGGACTTGTATGCAATTGAAAGCAATGAACTGAAAGCAAATGAAACTTAGTTGTCACATCACAGTCATATCTTGAACTTCTTAAGGATGTCTTGGAAGAATTTCTTCTTATGGAAGAGTGATTAGGACAAGTGCAACTATGATAGTGAAGACTAAAAACTACAACTAATTCCTATGACACTATAGCTATTCATCATTCATTGTTATGATCTGTTGGAAGAATGTCTTCTTGTGAAAGAACTAGGATGAATATAACTACAGTCTCTAGTTAAAAACAAATACAACTCCTATCCTACAGTACCATAGTCATTAAACATTCATTGTTTTGATTTATTGGCAAAGTGTCTTCTTGTGGAAGAACTGGAACGAATATGACTACAGTAGCTAGTTAAAACAAATACAACTCCTATCCTACAGTACCATAGTCATTAAACATTCATCGTTTTAATTTATTGGCAAAGTGTCTTCTTGTGGAAGAACTGGAACGAATTATGGCTACAGTAGCTAGTTAAAACAAATACAAATCTAACTGATATCCTACAATACCATAGTCATCAATCATTCATCATTTTGATCTGTTGGAAGAATGTCTTCTTATGGAAGAACTGGAACGAATTATGGCTACAGTAGCTAGCTAAAACAAATACAAATCTAACTGATATCCTACAATACCATAGTCATCAATCATTCATCATTTTGATCTGTTGGAAGAATGTCTTCTTATGGAAGAATTGGAACGAATACGACCACAGTATATAAAACACAGCAACTACTAATTCAATATGCAAAACGTAAAGACAGCTAGGAAAAACTTATCTAGTTTACGCTAAGGAAATCCGTTCAAGGGGCAGGGGCCCTATACCACTTGACGGCATTCGACTTCACAATTAAATCACGCCTTCAAGATAATTTTGTCTGCTCCATTAACGATGCAATAGTTTGAACATAATGCTCTGTGTCTTAAAAGACGTAACACAGATTTTACACCAAAATCTAGCAGCAAATCTACACAAAATTTCTAACTAAGCTCTCGGCCTACTCAAGAGTTTATAAAGTAAATGCAAGTAAAAATAATTACAATAATTTAGGAATGATGTCTTTCCTTATCCAAATCATCTTAGGAGTCTTTGAGGTGGCTGCGTGAAGGAGAAAAGACACCTGGACTGAGACAGTCCTAGTAGGAGTCTTTCTTCACAAATGTGTTCCCACGTGCATAACCGTACCCAGAATTCATTTCCTCTTCCATGACGAGCAACACACCATGTAGGCACGACGTGGATCATGCCCATATGCGTTTTTCCTCAAGAGGCCACCTGGAACATGCTCAAACATAAAGGTAGCTGCAGAATCGCCGGTTAGCTACAGAATGCCTGCATTCTGCAGCTAGTTCCGGTCAAAATGCTTAACAATGGCAACAATCACAAAATTCAACAAGCCAGTCATGTAAACCATTCTAGAAGTAATTTTAACTATTTTTATTGATCAATTGGGTTTAAAATGGAAATGGACAAGGGAAAAATGAGGTAAAATGAGGTGAAGGAAAGCACAAATTTGAGGCTCAACACCAACTACCCAAAAATTTCCATAATTCAATCTAAAGGTGATAATAAGTCTATATGATAAATATTAAGGATATATATTTCCCAAACTTGCCAAACACATAATAAAAATTTCATCAAATAGATATTAAACATGATAATCCATAGGTCATAAATGTATATGTGTTCAATGTCTTCTTAACTTCATCAGAGAATCCTCAAGAAGGCTCAATACCCTCTCAAAATAGCTGCAACAACACTAGTTAGTCCATGAATTCATTTAACCATTCAATAAATTATCAAATCATGAATGGATCCATAATAAGAGAAAATCATTTAACCGTGCTTGTAACCAACATTTAAATAGAATGAATCCATGCCAAACCAATAATAAAATCAACACAATAATCAATACATATGCTCATTTATCTCAATATAAAATAACACATAATAACACATGCATAAACACAACCAGGTCAGGGACTTCCATGAACCACCTGACCATAGATTGGGCTGAACCAAATTTCTATTGTGTCCAATAATTTCCGTGCCATATTCCAAGCATGAATGTGGGATCATATGGGTT
The DNA here is from genome assembly GCA_034641835.2 of Pinus albicaulis. Lineage (NCBI taxonomy): Eukaryota > Viridiplantae > Streptophyta > Pinopsida > Pinales > Pinaceae > Pinus > Pinus albicaulis. The sequence goes on along the minus strand of CM076570.1, from coordinate 1,205,956,810 downwards.
AAACCAAAATAGAACCAACCAGGGATTCCAAAGGCCAAACCACCTCAACCCTCAACCACAATGATTTCACTTAAACTAGTCCAAAAATCACTAACACCAAACAATCTTGGATGCATTTGACTTCATTCACCATAACCAGAGGAATTTTATTGTCTCCATCCATCCATCAAGAGTTCCAAGAGAAAAACCATCTCCACTCTTGACCCGTAGGAATTTTCCTGAGACCACATCACCAAGATCCAAAGTATACTATCCATCCATTTGTTAATCAAAATAGGGAACCCACTTTGCCATGGATATGCAGGAAATAACAAGTCAAGGCTGAAACCACTGTTAATCTAGACAAATCCTGTGCCAATGACAACAAAGTTACCAAATAACCACATGCATGTACCATGAACTCAAATCTCAGCAATGAAATCACTCATGCAACCTATTACCTGCAATGTGTCTTATTGTAGCTTCTTTTCCAACCTTCTCTTTCCCTACCCACGAATTCCTTTACTATCTTTCTTGATTATGTCCAATTCTCTCTCCTTCCAAATCCAAGTGAGAATGCTTCAATTTCCAAGTGAATGCTAGAATGCTCCAAGAATGCTGTAAGTGTGTAAGAGTGTAAGAGTAGACAAGAGTGTTAAGAGTGTTAAGGGTAGCCAAGAGAGGCATAAAATTTTCTCCCTCTCCTTTTCTTTCCTCTTTCCTTCATTTTAATTTTCATGCAAATTTTTATCTCTTCATTTTCCTTTTCTCTTATTTTCCTTTATTTTTTTTATATTAAAATTTCCATTTATTTCCTCTTTACCTTTTCCAATGCCCTTGCTAATTTTCATAACCATTAATAAACCACAAGTGATTCCCACTGTAGTGTTTATCCCCTCACTCAACTTGGAATACATATCCCATGACATTAGTATTATTTATTTACATGGAAAATAAACCTGGGGATGTTACAAACCCCTCCCCCTTAGGGGAACATCGTCCTCAATGTTCTATGACACTTATGAACAACAAACCATTGAACCTACCAAACATGCTTCTTATGGAAATTTATAACAAAACTCGATGAAGTGTTTACAATGACCAACATAATAAATACATGACCATCATACTTCTTATTGGATCTTTATAACACCACTTGATGAAATATTTACAACATTAGATATATATATATATATATATATATATATATATATCAAAAAATTATTTTTTTCAACAAATAAATAAATAAGGATACAATGTTTGCATCTGATTAACCATCTCCCATGTAGCTTCATCAGGTCCAAAGTGCTTCCACTACACTTTAACTTTCTCTATTTATTGGTGAGAACTTTCCCTTTGGTTCCACCTGCAATAAAAACCAATTAATCACATGATCAACATCCTGAACATATCTCTTAAGCAATGGAACATGGAAAACATAATGGAATTTCACTATTGGCAGTAATGCAAGTCTGTAGGCCATTGGTTCAATCCTCTCAAGGATCTCAAAAGGCAGACAATACCGAGGTGCCAACTTGGCACATGACCCAATCCTCAAGGAGCTCCTCTTAGGCTTGATGCACAAGTACACACGTTCCCTAACCTAAAACTCCTTGAATCCTCTACGTTGATCCACAAAACTCTTCTTCCTACCCTATGTTACCCTAAAATTCGTTTTAATAACCTACACATCTTGGTCCATATCTACCCTTTAATTCAATGAAATGGCACGTAATCTACTTTCATTGTAATTTATTTATCTTTAATTTTCACATATCAAATGATACCTAATTTATATTATTAATACATACAATTGAGATATAGTTTTTTCTTTTTTTTCTTTTCTGAATTGGATTAATTCTATTAAGCAAAAATATGGTACATAAGAAAGTACAGTCTAGAGAAACAAGAAATAGGCCAACCGGAAATGATAAAATATCAACTTCGGTCCCCAGAGAGAGAAAAAAGACAAGTAAGGAGCAGTAACAAGCGACTAGATAGCAGGAAGGAACCGACTCCTACCCAGAATTGGTAGAGTTTTCCACACGAAGTTTCTTCCCTTTCTTTTTGTTGACTTTAACCCAACCATCCTGGTGAATATGTGCTGGGACAATTTGAAGACTGGAGTTCTCCAAAAGAGGGGCCTTCTTATCTGAATCAGAGGAGGCAGAATCATGACTATGCTTCTAAGTGACAGTAGAATCAGGGGGATGCTCGGGAGCACCGGTAGACAATTTCTTTGTCTCAGGAGCAAGATCTGATTCTGCGTCACTCCCATCATCATCTGAGCTCGAGGAAATAGAGTCTGCAGTAGGCGGCGGGGTATAGGGAGCCCATCTTTTGGATTTGGAATTTGTATTATTTCCTTTAGTCTTTTTTGTAGGGAGAGTGGGGCAAGAGTTCTGCAGATGCCCTGTTTGGTGAAAGTGGCGGCAACGGAATGCAGTGTTCTCGTAGTCTAATATCTAAGTCCAAACAAAATCGCCGACCTCGATGATGATTTGATCAGGTAAGCCTTTGCTGATGTCAACCTCCACGCATATTTTGGCATATGTATAGAGGCCCTAAAGTTCCATATCATAATCTGCAGTGAGAAAGCGGCCCAAGATATCGCCCATACATCTGTAGACTGCCAGATGCCATAGATGGATAGGTAAGTTGGGAAGCCTAACCCAAACAGGTGTTCTGGTGATGATAGTTTTATTAGGGTCAAAATCTGGGAACCATGGGGTTAAGAAGAGCCCAGCATTTCCAAAAAATCAAGGACCTTCTTGTAAGGCCTGTTCATAATGCTTAGAGTGATCGAACAATACTATGAAGAATCCTCTTGAGCAGAAGCTGACCTTGCATTTGCTAGTCCAGTTATCGTGGATCCAATCATAGAGTTCCTTTGTTCATGGCCAAAGTCCATTAAATCTGCAAATGATGGCTTTATCTGCATATTTTTGAAGATCTTCTACGAGAGCTGGATGGGAGATCTCAACAGAAGGTACTTCATCCAACTTGTCAACTAGAAAAGGCTGGGGTTTGGGGGCTTCAGGGGGTTTGGGGTTCTGATAATGTACAACATCCTTATATGAGAAGGTTGGGGCTGAAGAAGACTGTCCAGGAGCACCACCTCTCAAACAAAGGGTAAACACAATAGAATCATTTCTGTTAATGTTGTAAACAGAGAGGGGAAGAAGATCCTCAAGTTGTTTACCTTGGAAAAGAAGTCTCTGGTGTAACGAGGGAATCCCAGTCTGTCGTTCCAGATTTAGCTTAAGATTTTGTATCAGATTTGAAGAAGAAACCCAATGAAAAATAGTTTTGCCAGAGAGCATGCGGAGTTAGATCTGAAATGAGGCAGGGTGATTTTTAATGGTAGGATCTGCGCAGCAACTAAGGGCATATCTGCTTTTGCGTGCATCTTCAAACCTCTACAGAGATAATTTGTGAGGGTGGGGAACGCCTGTAGACCAAATCTGGAACCCAGATAAGTTGCCGCAGGGGATAGCGACCAGAGCTCCATTCAAGGCAGCGGTTGAAATTTTTGCTGCAGGGCTCGTATTAGCCAGACTCTCCAAGCTGAAGATAGCCACGAAGAGGCATGGTTTAGGGTACCAGAGCTGGACTCCTTTGCACTCTGCAACCAAGCTTTTCCCCTGCATCCAAGTGAAATGAACCCCTGAAACATCGCTAATGAAAGCCCCCACGTGATAGCAGGGAAAGACTGCAGGGGGAAGTTGAGCAGGAGCAGGACCCGTAGAAATGTTGATGGCGGCATCATAGCTGAACATAACCCTATCAGCGGCCAATTTCTTCTCTTGACTAACAAGATAATAGTCACGGTGAAGCCAAAGGGACAGAGCCTCATTCTGAACACAGAGTGCAATCGCACCTCTTGCTGGAACGAGTAAGTGAGCGGCGAATGGTGGCCTGGTGAGTGCCGAATGTAAGTCTGGTAATTCCACAAGCCATTGTGAGCAGATATTTTCAAAACTAGTCGGTGTCTTGACTGCATCGGCGAACAGGGGAGTAGAAAAAAAAAAGATGCTAGGGTTCATCTTGCTTCTCCCAATCTCCAAAACTCCTTACAATTGAGATATAGTTATTTACATTGTTTATTACTATTAGATTTTAGTTTACCTTTTGAAATATCACATTTAATATTTTTACTTGTTTCCATAACATAAGACTCCACATGCTAGAGAAAATCTCAAAGGGTAACTAGACCCATTGAACTATTCTAAATTACCATTCCAAATGAAAAAGAGTCTAATTGGGGCTCTTACCGAGTAATTTATCAAATGTTGATTGGGGTTAATTTTTCACATCAACACCTACCCAGATAAAACACAGTTATAAATACCATATTTTGTGAAGAATTACCAGGGGAATCCAAGCTAAGGAGCCCCAGTAAACTGAGTTTGCTTCAATGACTTATTTACACAGTACTAGTCTCCTTGCTCTCGAGAGCCATATGTTGCATCAAGTTCTAATTCTGAGCTCAATTTTAGAGACGAGCCAATTCTAATCCAATTTTGTACATGTTTTTGGTTTTAAATGGAACCTTGTGTATTTTAGTGTGTTGGTTAGTAGCCACGAGTATTTAAGGAGGATTCTTGAAATATGTTTTTGTGTTCGTTGCTCTAGGAAATTTTCCATAAAGGGATGAGTTGTCCTAATTGATCTGCATACTTGTAGTCATGGAGAAGAGTTCTATGTTGTATTTTATGCATTGTGAGATCATAACAATATATCCCAAGATTATGATGATTTCATCTACAAAAATAAAATGTGTGAGTGAACAATATTTCATGGTACACATGACAAATATGCGATTTCTTATTTTAGCATCAAGGATATATTTACTAATACCTTCAAATATCATAAGGAAGAGAAGGGGAATGAGTGGAAAACCTTTCCTTAGTCCCTTTTGACGGTTGAAGAGGGGGGGATTCATATCTATTTATCAATAAGGTCACAAAGGAGGTGTTAATATAACTGTAAATCCAAGGGACAAGGGAGGGACATAATCCAAGTTGGAGGAGAAGGAGTATAATGTATAACCAGTTGACCCTCTCAAAATACTTCAAGAGGTCCAACTTGTAGATGAAATTTTTTTGTTTTTGAGAATGAATGGAGTGCAAACCTCCTTGTGCCAATCCTATGGCATCATGAATTTGGTGATTCTCCAAAAAATCGAATTTCTCTAGAGAATGTGGGAAAAGAGGATGGGCTTAAAAAAATTGATACTATTTTAGAAATAATTTTATAGATTGTGATGCATAGGGAAATGGCTCAAAAGTGCTCAAAATATAATGGATTATTATTTTTTGGGATAAGGGCTAAGAAAGTTGAGTTGAAAGGGGAAATGATTTTTCCATTTATCTTGGAATACTAAATTACCCTAAGTAAATCAGACCCAATGAAATCAAAGCAATTGAGATAGAATTTGATGGGAACACCATCTAGGCCAAGCATTTTGTCATTTTGGAATATTTTTAACACATTCTTGAGATAATTTTGTTACTTTCACCATTATACCCCTATTCCCCTCTTCATCAGTGAAACACGAAAAATAACTTGCAATTTTGAGGATTTTTTCTATATTTTCTCAATTTTCATTTTTGAGGTAAGTACAAACTTCAATAGAAATATAATTGAAGGAGACAATGTGGCCATCCAAGGTTTTTATATCACATACAAGTTTGACCACTTTCCTATGGGTTGAAATTCCGTGTAAATAGTTTTTATTTTTGTCTCTAGCCTAGAATTTCCAAAGGGCTATACTCTTTAATTTCCATTCTATTTCATTTTCTAGGAGGGATTTTTTTGTCCTCTAGTAATTTTAGAGATTATTTCTACTCCATGGGGAAAGAAAGTGGCCTTGAAGAGTCCATGACATCTTGTATTTTCTTTTCAGTTTCAAGTATAATCTTTTCATCATGAATCTTTTTTTCATGGGCCCATATGGAAATGATTCCTTTGTTTCTTTTTAGGTTCCTTTGCAATTGAATGTGTGGTGAGTCTCTTATAGAGGGATCGAAAGGAGTCTAAGAGTCTTTGATTTTTTGATTTTTTCCATGAGAGACAAACGATTAACATAGTGTGGGTTTAGCTTGAAGGGATCAATATTTTGTGAATTAAAGAATTTAGGTCCATGAAAATTGAGTGATGATTTGATTCTCCACCAAAAGGAACCCATTGTTAATTTGAAATTTTTGATCCAAAAATAAATTTGAGATGAGAAATAGGTTCAACTATTTTGAGATGTATACTTCTCCAGTCCTGTTTTTTGACCATGTTGGGAGGGATTTGGAAGGAAGGACATTGATCAAGACCAATAAGTCGATATTTTTTGGAAAAAATTCAGCAAGAGGGTCTTGGCGAGTCATTGGTCCCCAAATTTAAGAATGACCCAAAAGTGAAATTTAAAATCTTCCACCATAACGACCTTCTTAGAGCTGAAACAAGGGAGGCTAATTTTTTTTTCCATATGAATTTCCTGTCTAAATATGGGTTTTATATATTTAAGCCCAAAAAAATGAGGTCATTATCTCTAATGATGAAATAAGTTTTTAGATAGGACCGCTACTACCAAGCTAAAGTACAAGCGATCTTTCTTTGTTTCCATCAATTTATCAATCCACCAAAGTGACCATTTATGTTAGCGTAGTGAAAGGATAAATTCTAGAGAATAGGAGCTAGAATCAAGATTTATTTTGGTCCCTCAATCATGGTTTCTTGGATATAAATAGTGTGAGGAGAGTGTAAGGAAATGGTTTCTTGTTAAGGGATATAATCTTAAAGTTAATACCCTTTATAAGGGCATCAGCTCTAAGGGCCCCTAAAATCAAGATTTTATTCCCTTGAAAAATCTCAGAGGAGTCTTTCTTTACGGAAATCAGAAGGAAATATTTTACACCCCACTCATGGCTACCAATCTCAGTGTTGATTTCTTGCCCTATTCCTCCTCCTATTTTTCGAATGAAGCAAATGAATGAGTCCTTGGGGGTGCAAAAAGAGAAGTATATTAAGAATGGAGGTTGTAGGATGAGGGTAGTGGAATTGAAGGGGGGGGGATGCTTTCTAGGGAGGAAAGAGAGAACAGAAAGAGGTAGAGATGGTGAAATAGGAAGGGAACTAGAGCCTATGGGAAAATTTTCAGAAGGGTGCGGGATCAATGGATTAGGGATATTCTCAAGGATATAAGTAACAATGAGAGAAAATGACAAGGAAAATTCACTACTATTCAACGCAGGAAAATTTTTAGAGGAAACAATAATGAAGGGATGGGAAGGAGAAATCATACATGTAGAGTAAGATTTTCCTTGTAGCGGTCTCTGGAAAGATGCCAACCAAAAATGAAAAATGAGCCTCTTCTATGTGTGCATTAAGAGAAGCTTGAGTCTGAGCATCTTGAACACACGTGGGGTTTATCCCCTTGGAAGGGGAATCTATAACAACTTCACGGAGCTTCAACGTGGGGTTCTATGGTCCTTTATCTTCGAATTAATTTTTTGAAAACATTTTTTTCTTGGTTTTCCATTATTTCAATCTACTCCTAAGTGTCCATATGAGTGGCAAGGTCCACACTTGAAAGGGATACCCTCGTAATCGAGGATTTTCTTGTGGACTCACTTTCGCTACTGAATAGAGATCGTGTCTGGGACACCCAAGGAAAAATTAAATCCTAATATAATTATGGCCAACTCCATGTAGCCTGAGGATTTAAATGACTAGTTTTCTTCATAGTAAAAGCACAATATGTTTCCAATTTCCTTGAAGACATATTTAGAATAGTATGGAAGTGGAAGTCCTAGGAGACAAAACCATATAGGATTCATCGTAAGTAATTTTATTCAAGCATAAAAGTACACTTACCACTTCTTGAGATAGAGGGATTGGGAGCTTCAACTCCAAAATTTCAATGGGATTTTATTCACATCCTCCATTGTATTTAGTAGCTGACCCTTCCAACATTTTTCCAAAATGCGGCATCGCAACAAGTAACCCAGGTATGTCGAGAAATGTTTTTCAATCCACAATCTCATAACTTCCATGGTCATATCCTGTTGGTGAAATGACCTATTATTGTTGATTCCTCCATTCAGAAAATGTCATTCAGTTTTACATCTTCTCCTAGAATGAGGTTGGGTTGCTCAACTCTTTGTTTTACAAAATTTTTTCTCACCTTTTTAAAGTTCTTTTCTTCCAGCTAGAGGGGTGTCGATTGATAGGTATAAAATGTGTCTCCACTAAGCATCTCGTAAGTCAAAAAATTGTTGAGAAAAATGGACAGGGGTAGGTGGGAGTAGGTCAAAAAATAAGTCAGTAAGAGAAATGAAAATTCTATCAGATCCATAAAAAATTCCAAGGGTTCAAGGGAAAGATGTAGAGATGGAGGGTTAACACATTCAGGGTCTGGGTTAACCCAATTTTAATCGATTAGAGTGAGGAAATGCTTCGAAAAATGGGTATCGAACTGAGTGAAAGGAAAAAAGGAGGAATTATCATTGGTATGGTTCAAGGGGTCTTATAGAGGAGCCAAATCATCAATTTTTTTATTTTGTGAGGTCCACGCTAGAGAAAATGATAGAGGCTCTAATGGGTTTGAAATATTAGCTGATGTTGTAAACACTAATGAGGTGGTAGGAGGAGTTTCCAAATTTGGATGCCCTCAAGAAGATCATATGAGAAATTGATGAGTTCCTCATCCATAGCTTAGGAGAAAAAAAATATGTTGGATCTTGTAAGGAAAAGAGGAGTGAAGGGAAGTGTAGGGAATGGGATAAGAGAGGGAGGGCACATTTTAGGGTTGGGATCCCATGAATTACACCCATCATCAAACACTGGCCATCTGTAGAGAAAACCCTCAATATCCTCAAAAAATTTGATATTACTTTGTATCACTATAACCTATTATCCCATGCTCAAATATTCTACACCAATCTTTTGTATATATTACTTTTAGGATAACAAATCAATTTTGAGTAATGATATTATTTATATATGATATTATTTGAAAAGAAAAAGTTTCAAAATGATATAATTAATTTGGAAAGATAAATTTTAACTTGTAAAATAAATATAACAATTTAAATACATGACAAATTGTTATTTTTATTAACATTATAGACATGACACCTCTATACATACACTCTATTACTTGTATTTGATTAGTGAGCACTACATCCATGAAAATTTGTACCAGGAAAATCCACTAGAAGGGATCACTTCATATCGGCTCAACCACAGAGCCTGATCTTGAGGGTGTTGAGAGAATTAAACCAGTGACCTCTTAATAGCAAGTGTGCTTTAAAAATGGAGATTTGATGAGTTTAGCTAACCTTCATGACCAATTTTAAATGATGTTATTATTAGGTATATGTATTAAAAAAAAATGGATTTTTTTTTGGTAATATAAATTATGTAGCTTAATTCCTAATTTTATGTTTGGGTTTTTTTTAGCATATACTTTTTGGTCAATTTTGCTCCAAATTTGCTAGGAATTTGATGTTTGAGTTATGTAAGATGTAATCTATGTTCTCTATTATTTGGATTTTTTCAAAGTTTTGAACCCATATATGTATCCAAAAACACATTTTGAATAAAATAAAAACAATAGCATAAAATTTGAATAGCTGAATAAAATAAAATAGTATAAACTTGTAAAAATTTGAGTTTTTACCTACTTAAAATAATTGCAATGGAAGTTGAATTAATGAAATTATTAGGCCTACTATTAATTTTTCTAATTATTTTTTTTCTCTTTCACAACATTTTTCCCATCAATTTTGCCTAAAATCCACTAGGGATTTGTTGGAATCACAAGTTTAAGATATGAAATTTTCATATATATAAAATATTTTATTGCTCTGAATCCATTTAAGCATTCAGAAATGAAATATAAATAACAAAAGATCACCATTTTACCAAAAAACTGTATCGATGAATTCTAACTAAAAAACCAAAACATAAAATACCTAAATTAAACCATTTATTAATATTTGAGCTGATAAAATAGACATTTCAAACCAACTCTTTTTTATGCCAAGGAAATTATTAATCTTTGATTTGACTTTTGTGACCATACTTTTTTTGAGGATATCTTTAACATTAATGACATCATTATTGTTTGGTCTAAGTTTTGGACCATCTAATTTTTGTCAGGAGGATGAACCACATCAGATGGTTAGAAACATCAACCAAACAATAACAATGTGATTAATCCAAAAAATGTTCTTCAAAAAAAAATTAATACCATAAAATACCTATATACATAAGAGGCATCCTTATCTTGAGTGTGGATTTTGAAAATATTCTAGAATTCGAGGTGGTATCCAAAAAAATTATTAATGCCATAAACTACTTTTATACATATGAGGTGTCCTTACTGAGATTGCCTATTTATTGAATATTTTAGAATTAGCTATAGAGTGTAAATTTCGAGAATTTATAGTGTTATGGAATTTGAAGGGCAAGAGCCATGTGAATTGTTTGACCTCACTCATGTCTCTGAGATTTCTAAATATCCATAAAATCTATAAACAAACTTTGCATCTCGTAACAAATCAATTTTGAATGATGCTATATTTTATTATTTGTTTACTAAGTCATTTTGAAAAGATAATTATAAATAACAATTTTAATAAAAATTGTAACTTACATATTTGGTTCGAATATGTTAAAGTTTATTTAATAAAATAAAAAGGCATAGTGCGAAATAAAATAGCATTTTTCATCGGAATTCACCAAAATCTATCGATATCATTTCAAGATTTTTGTTGTTTAAAATATATTTTTGGATTCATAAATGGATTCAACACCCTGAAAAAACTCCGGGGCACTCTAATTATACAGATTAAACAATTTAAACTCCATGTTTTAAAAAATCTCTATTCTATTTTGATTAAAATTAACAAGAAAATTTGTCGTGAAAAAAGTCATTGGACTAAGCCAAATAAAAATTTATTTAAAAAAAATATTGAATATAATAAATTTTGCGAAATTTTGATATTATCTATAGTTAGTTATTTTGGAACAAAATTTATTTAATAAAATCAAAATAAAATAATCGAAATAAATGAAAAATGTACATTTATTTTTTTTGCATAGGAAAACATTTTGAAAAAGAGTGTTGGAAATAACAATATGAACCACAGGGGTTGATTCAAAACTTTTTCTCCTATGTAATTATCACCAATATATATATATATATATATATATATATATATATATATATATATATATATATATATATATATATATATATATATATATATATGTATATATATATATAATAGTATTGTAGTAAGTTTTTGATATGGTTTTTTTTTCTTATTTCTCTTAGGGTTGTTTTTAATTTTTTTTATGGATCATCTTTAAGAAAAATTCATATAAATTTATTTAAATCATTCTTTTGGAGATAAAATCATGTTCTATTTAAACTATGTTTTTTATTTTTTTTATATGATTTTTTGGAAAACAGTCATATAAGTTTGCTTAAAACTAGCTAAACTGCCAAGAAACCTAATTTCATAAACAAAATTAGCATCTCTAAAACATAAAATTCCTTTAATTATAAAAAATAGAGATCATAGTAACAATATTTCATAGTATTAAATTCATTTTTCATTTAAAACAACCATTCTATTACTTAAAAATAAATATTCCAAGTCAAACAACTACTAAACCAAATCCCAACAGACTCAGTCAAACAAACAAAATCCACCTGTCTACCTCACCTATAAATTAAAACAATAAAGGTCACAATAATAATATTTCATAGTATTAAATTCATTTTTCATTGAAAACAACCATTCTATTACTTATATATATATGTGTGTGTGTGTGTGTGTGTGTGTGTGTGTGTGTGTGTGTGAAAATCAATTTAATAATAATAATAAAACTATCAAATTTTCTCAGTCAAACAATTACTGAACCAAATCCCAACGGACTCAGTCAAACAAACAAAATCCACCTGAAACTGTCCCAACTCTCTCTCACTTATAAATTAAATCCCTGGGCATTATCTCTAACATTCAATTTGAGCAAGTTCCATAAACAAGTGAGACATGATGCTTATCCAAGCATGATTTGCCAACATAATGTGACCTTGCAATAGGATGAATGCATGTTGTCAGTCATTTGTTTTGTCGGCAAATCATCTTGGCAAAGCATCCTCCATTGCTTCTCATACCTCACCATGAATGTACTCACTGTGGATTTAGTATTAGGGTTGAGGCATTGCTGCTCATACCTCACCATGAATGTATTCATGGTGGATTTGGTATTAGGGTTGAGGCAACAACCAGAAAAGGTATTAGGGTTGTGATTTTAAATATTTCATTTTTTTTTAATCTTTTATATATTTAGTTCTATAAAAAATTGGCTTTTGTTTTGAATTTTATTATAAAAATATGTGTTTTTTCTTAAGATCAAATTATAGATTAAATTATTTAGCAGTACACTTTTTATATTTTAATAAACAGATCTATAAGTAAAATAAATTTCTTATTTTATAAGAAAGAAATCAATCTAGATAGAAATAATTATAGAATTAACTATTGTGTTTATTAAGATGGATTTGTTAGCTAATATATTTTTTTCAATGTGTTTTTTAGTTGATTTGATTTACAGGGAATAATTTTGAATCCTATGGTTTACATAATACTTTATAACATAGGCATGGTTTGTTTACTAACTTATTTTATTTCCATATTTATTTTATAACATAGGCATTGTTTGTTTACTAACTTATTTTATTTCCATATTTATTTTCATAATATGGTATAGCACTTTCAATATGAATAGAGATGAATTTGTTTACTAGCATACTTTTTTTCAAAAAAAAAAATTGTTGACTTGATCCACATAGGATTTAAACTTTGAATCTTACGATTTACATAGCAAAGTAATTTAGAACAGAGCTAGCCCTAATCACAACACTTTCAATATGAATATACAAACACATTGTGAATAAATTATTCCCTCAATTATAAGCAGTTACAACTAGGTATAACAGAAGTGGCAATGAAATTCAGAATTTTTTTTTTTTTTCTTTTTTTCTTTTTTTGGACGAACCATTTTCAACCTACACAACAATTTCTTCTTTCCCATTCTGAGCAATCTATTCTTTTCAGAGGCTAATGAGAGAATGGCAGCTGTAAACTTCTTCATGGAGGATGTTAAATTTTGTGAGGTTAAAGACATTTTCCCTTCTCATTTTTTGCAATCTAAGTGGAATTACATTGATATTTGTTAACAGGTTTGGTTTCTTCTTTCATTGAGTGTATTTTATGGCTGCTATGGTGGGCAGATGCAATGATCTACCTATGCTACATGAGTTTGAAAAGGAAATGTAGAGGCATCTACCTCACCGATCTACCTCTCCTGTAGGAATTTGAAAAGGAAGTGAAAACAATCATAGCAAGGGATGTTCATGGGTGAAATTGTCAGGCTGGTAAATAATATTACTATTTCTCAGTAGTATCACTCAAAACAGTGACATGACATTACAAAATGTTATAATATTTACACTTTATGGAAAATGTAACATTCATGTAAACCGTTGGAATTTACATTTTTTAATTACTATGTTTAATATTTTATCAAAACAGTGGTATCAAGAATTTGTTAGGGTTTTAGTTTTTGTTATAAACTGCCTCATAATATCTTCCCAGGACACATATTTCATTACAGAGGCATATAATTTATTTGATTCCGGAAAAATGTTATATTGATTCGATTTTTAATTCATTCGGGGGGATAAAGACAATTGAAATTTTGGGTGCCATAGAATGGATTGTATATTGTTGCAAAGAGTCGACTACTTATTTGTCTCAGTTTAGTTTGAGGCCGGTGCTATGGAACAAAGAATGCATATGATATATTGAAAGGATTTTTCAAGAATATGTGTGGTGATTGCAAGAAGCATGTGTGGTGATTGCAAGAAGTGTTTGCATGGCTCGAAATTTTCACACATTATTATTGAAAAGAAGCTCCACGTTAAAGGTGATGGAGGCCTGGAGTATGCCATGGAAAATAAGTAACTTTTTCACCTTTTTGAAAGAAAAATATATGCGATAATGAGGGAGGACAGAACGACGGCTGGCTATTTTATGTAAATGAATAGAACAGGGTTTACGACAGACTGATTTATGTAAATGAATAAAAAAGGTTTTAGTCCATTCTTTGACCACGAGAAAGGATGCTTTTATTTTCAGTGTTCAAGGGACATTTAATCTGGTATGTAGTTTTTCTCTTGAAAAGACGTCAACTGTTGTGAGACATTCCCCTTGCAGCTACTATTATGCATTAAAAAAAAAACTAAGTGTTACTTTTAATGGTGAACAGTCACCAAATCAGAATCTTGGCCTCTCTATTTAATAAAGAGAAGTTCAAGTAGGAAGGGCTTATCTACTAACTAGATAAGTAACTATGCCTTTTTCTTCTGATAAAGAAACATATGAATGGTTTGTCTCTTTAAAAAAAATAGTAGTTTTCTTTTAAATCTTTTACCCATTTTCTAGAAAGAAAATAAAAGATTTCATATGAATTGTTATACGAAAAATAGCCATGTTTGTTCTTAGAGATATACTAAAATAAGGTGCTAGTTTTTCGGAAAGTAATAAAGATTGCTAATATGTTAATCTTTTAGAAAGATGTTGTTTTTATCTTTTAGAAAGATATTGTTCTTAGAGATATACCATGGTAAAAGGAAAACTTACTGTGCTAGTTTTTTGGAAAAGAATCCATGTGAGTTCTTGCAAAGATTGCTATATGTATCTTGAGAGATGTTTGCAGTAGTAAAAGATAATATATATAATTTTACTTGTATTTATATATATGCATCTTATGTAATAAAAATAAGATGCTTGTTCTTTTTTTAAAAGAAGGGGATTTCATACATGTGTATGAAATGATAAGGAAACACAAGTTATTTATTGAAAATGAATATAGATTAAAGAGTGTAATTCTTGAAGATATTTCATGGGTTGGGACATAAGTTAATGAGTTTTTATTGGAAAAGAAGTCATGAAGAACCCATGTTAGTTCCTCATAATATTTTCTTTGGAAAAGATTCTATTGTCTTATATATGTTGTTCTTACTTGAAAAAAATAACCTCTTGAAAAGATTAAAATTCTAGATGAATTTAGTCAACCTCTTGATTTAGGTGTATTAAAGGTTAAGTTAACCTTGTTAGTGTTGCCTAGTTTTTATGCATAAAAGAGGCTATCTATGGTAAATTCTTGGAAGCCAAGCATGAATTTCTTGCATGTAGAATCATATAGAAACAAGGTTCTTTGCATGGATAGAAGATCTATTGAGTATGTGATTACTTATGCTATCATAATTATTATGTTAGTTTCTTTTGGAACAAGATCATGTATATGCATGCAATATTTGTATTATCTTTCATTGGAAAGAATATACATTTGTATGTGAGAAATGATAGCATGTTTAGTTAGCCTACATAGGGAAATAATCTTTGGAAAAGAAGTTGGAATACATGCATAAAACCTATATTAATGTGTTAGTTTCCTTGGGATATATATATGGGTAATGTTGGTATAATATTTGAAATGAAGACATGTATTTTTATGCTTTACTGTAAACAGGTGTTTGGATACTCTGTTGTGTTAAGCATTCCTTCGGAAAGACTCTTTTGGAAATTATATACCTTGGCTTTCTTTACATGCACCAAAAGTAATAGATTAAGGGTTAGTTATTTTGATTAACTTTATGTAATTCGCATGTACGAAGATTGTAACTGATATATTACAGTTGTAGCAATTTTACTTGCAAGAATGCGTGTTTATGCAAAGGAAATATTAGTTAATACTTTATCGACATTCTTTGAATATTGTAACTGATATATTACAGCTGTAGCAATTTTCCTTGCAAGAATGTGTGTTTATGCTAAGGAAATATTAGTTAATACTTTATAGACATCCTTTGATGGTACCACTCTTATAGCTAGCACATGCGCAGTGTTGTTAAAGGAAGCATGTCGTAATATTATGCTTGCATGTCATGACTCTACATGAGTAGATGGAGAAGCATCACAAAGTACTTTATGAAATGGTTGATTAATACTTTATGAATCTTGACATCAATGTATGTTGAAGGCATCATTAGTAGGGAATGATGGTGACATGTACAAAGGAAATATTATGCTTAATTTGGTGGCAAGTAAATGATTATGGTTCATGCAGATGAGTGCGAGCTGCAGGATGATCTAATGTACGATGGTCCATTGTAGGTACATCCATGCCACCAAGAAATGAAGATATGGGGATTAGTTGGTAAATGCTATCATTTGTATAAAAAAAATTAACTCCTTGAATTTCCATTTGAATTAATGGATGTATGTTACAGAAAATATGACCGCTACATGGTATTTTATCAAGTTTTTCTATCACTTTTTATCTTTTAATCTCGTAATTATTCAAAGTTGCTAAGGCACTTTCTTCTAAAGCTTTTCCTATAATTTTTACAGTGTCTATATTATTATATTTACTGAAATTAAGATGCAAGCCTTACTTATAATTTTTACAGTGTATATATTATTATATATACTGAAGTTAAGATGCAAGGCTGTGTGTTATTGATGTTGACATGCATTGTTAGGTTTCTATTTTGAAGTGGGTGGGATGTTTAGTGCACGTATTGATGTTGACATGCATTGCTAGGTTTCTATTTTGAAGTGGGTGTTATATGTTTTATTAATGAAAATAAAAATTTACTTAACACACCATGCTAGTGTTAGCAGAGGTTTCACGAAAGGAATTTTTACTTTAAGGTCTGGTGGTTTAGTGAGCTTTTGGGTTGTATTTCTATGCATCACTCCAATAATCTACACTTTAAGATCCGATGGTTTAGTGGGCTTTCAGGGTGTGCAAGCTAGCACTTTCTACATATGAGTGTAGAATCAAGCTAGGGAATTGGCTAATATTTTTTGGGAATAGGTTCCCTACAAAAATACAAAATGTGGAAAATGAAATTCAAGGAGAATTTGGTGTAATCCATGATGGCCATTGATATAAAATTGGGAAATTGGGTGCTTTTATATGGAGTGGGATATTAAATGCTAGAAAATAGTAAACTTGTATGGGTGTATGTAACATATGCCATTAACTTCACATGGAAATGTAAGGAGTTAAATTTTTTTATACAAGTTACTCATGGGTAACTATCCATTCACTATCAAATATTCCTTATTCATCATTACGTAGAATGTTTACCAGTTCATAGTGTAACTTTTAGAATAAGAATAGCAAACTCCTTAACCATTAACAATGTCCATTACAGTACATTAACATAATACTGTATGATGTAACCTTCCACTCATTTCATTATTCATGTAGTCATCACATACTTGCCATTATGAACATCATAACAAGAAATGAATCAACATCATCAACTTGACACAATAATCAATCACATCATTGAACACCAATATACCCTAGAAACCCCGTAGGGTGAAAACCAGCAACATTTAATTTTATTATTAAACGCTCGTGAGGGTGATCAGCCCTCACTCAATGGCTTATAAGGGAGACCATCCCTTAACCATCGTTTATAAATCTTATAAGGAAATATACAAATATCTAGCTCAAAGCCATTACAATAAATATGATACCATTTACCCTCTGTCTTCATATCTTCATATCTCGATGGCATGGATGTACCTACAATGGTTCATCGTACATTGGATCATCCGGTAGTTCGCACTCATCTGCATGAACCATAATCATTTACCTGCCACCGGGTTAAGCATAATATTTCATTTATAAATATTACCATCATACCCTGCTAATGTTACCTTCAATGTACATTGATGTCAAGATTCATAAAGTATAATAAATCATTTCATATACCTATAATATAGTAGTTTCTCCATCTACTCATGTATATTCATGACATGCAAGTAAAGTACCTTGACATTCTCCCTTTAACAACACATACCTCATATGTGCCAGTTATAAGTCATCACATTAACTAATGTTTCCGTCCCATAAGCACACATTCCTGCAAGACAATAGCTACATATCTCCAACATATATTTAAAATAAACTGATACATTAGTTACGATATTCGCATGTAATTTACATAATTTAGTCAAAATAGCTAACCCTTGAGCTATTACTTTTAGTGCATGACATGCAAGCTAACATAATATATGTTGCTTCCATGCATGAAAATGCATATAGATTCCAAAGAGTCTCCCCAAAGGAGTGCTCACACAACAAAGCACATAGCTTCCTTCACGAGTCTTCCCAAAGGAAATCTCAACACCAGTGAGCATGTAAACATATGTTTTCTTTTTGTAAAACTATGCAATTAAGAATATAAATACATGTCTTCTTTTTCAAAGATTATACTAAACAATCATTTCCAATATAGTTTAGCACCACATGCTATCTTTCCCACCTACAAATATTTATATTCTTTCCAATGAAAGTTATTACTTATGTTTCATGCCTATGTATGATCTTCTTCCAAAAGGAATTAACATCATAATCATGATAAAAAGTAATCACTCAATTTGTTCATCTAAATAAATATAACTGAGTAGTTCCTCTATCCGTGGATTTATTAAATAACCATTATTTATTAACAAGATGGTATCTATTCATGGAATTATGAATTAACTAATATTCATAAACACCATGGTAATCTACTCATGGTTTTATGAAATAATTAATCTCTATCAACACCATGGTAAACTACCCATGGATTTATTAATTCATTAATATCTACCACTATCATGGTAAAATATTCATGGATTTATGAAACTATCCATGGATATATTAATTCATTACTATTTACAACATGGTTAATGAATATAAATATGAGAAAACTTCTCTTTTCTTCTTCATCGCACATGAAGATATTTCAAGAGTTACCCTCTTTAATCTATTCAAGAAAATACCTTTTAAAATATAAAACATGCATATTCTATTTTCTTGCTTATACCATGAATTTAATATGCATCTCTTTCAATACCATAATAATTATTTATATGCAAACTATTGTTTCAAGAAAAGAATGATAAGAATACTTATCTCTTAAAAGCACATTGGTCAAACCAGAATTTAGAGATGCATTGTCTTCTTTTCACGGTATCCTTACTCTACTCCATACTCTACTAAACTGTAGGTAAGTATATAATGAATGATAGGTTCAAGGCAAGAACTACCTCTCTCTTGGCGACGCTTTTGAAAGGAGGCACACTACCTTGACAACTAACGCTGCCGCATTGGTACGGAAGCCATGTATAAGGGTTCGAAGGTCCTTCGACTGGATGAACTCTCCGTTGCATATGAATTTCAATGGTGGAACCTTTAAATACCAGTTGAAACCCTATATTGTTGTATGGGGAGGAGGAAACCTCAATCTTTTTCGACCTCCGCAACCTAATGGAGACCCACCCATCACCATCCTCCATCATAGCACTCTGCGGTCATTATCCAGTGCATTCGCATTAATATGCTCCCAGCTTTTCCAATTTGAAATTGTGTGGAAACGAGCTGTGTCTCCATTAGTCGTCTAGGTTACAAGTAAATAAAGAATAATAGGTTGTTACCAAGAATTGGTTTTACATTAACCAAATCTTGATTTTCTTGGTTTGAACAGTTAAAGATAGTAACGTAATAATTATTTTCCAGGAGTATGTGTGTTACATAATCCCCCCCTTGAAGAAAACACCGTCCTTGGTGTGCTTCTCCCACTGAAACTTAAACTAATACTCATGGTATAATAATATAAACAACCCAAAGGGTCATTTCCCTTCACAATGAAACACTTTCGTTTCCTTTAAATGCCATTAATTGAAACAATAATGTTCTTATCCATATTGATAAGCATGTATAATGCAAATAATATTTCATTTCCATTTCAATATGCTTATCCCTTATTCAATTCATAAAAATATAGAAAAATCTCTATACGAACTTACCATTATTTACCAATTACTATTGGAAGAAATGATAGCTTTTACGCAAGCTCTCTAAAAATGGTTGAACAACCCATCAACACTCCATCGAAAGAGAGCCTGTAATGTATGACTAGAAATTCATTCACATTAGTCACATAGTTTCAATCAAATGAAAATACTTGCAACTATCAAACATTATTGCAATATAAAGAGATGTTTTAATCAAATTACTTCCATAAGTACTCAGAGAGAACCAACCCTCTCATCAATGCATCATGTGCACACTGTCTTAGCTCCTGCTAAAGACATCCACACAGTACTTCAAAAAGTACTCAGAGAGCACCCAGCTCTCTAATCGTACCAATGGTCAATCAATGCACCATAGGCATATCCTAGCCTCTGCTAAGACATTCAAAAAAATTAGTAATAAAATAAATGAACTTATATATTCAATAATTGATTTTTCCAAGCGCCAAGCTCCTTTCCTCTTAATATCTACATAAAATATTTACTCAATCATATAAAAATTCGTTTTAGTATAACACATAACTTTTACTTAACTTGTTCTGTTATGAGAACCAAAATGGTAAAAAAAATGCTCCTCCTAACCCATAGGAGTTGGTTTCCACAACCAAATCGAGTCATTTTCACATCCAGACAGTCAATCTTTCTGTGTTAATTCAAAATATTACAACACACTAAAAAGTCTTTATACTTATCTGGAAATTTATTCTTTCAATCTGTGGTCCTCCCAACCATCAAGGGAGACTATTACATCCTCCACTTGCCCCCTAGTTCCAGAATCTGGACGGCACCATGGGTTAACATTGGATCTTTCTGCTATGACCTCTGGATGGCCAATCCAGTCACACTCAGAAATTATGGTTTTACAAGGGTTGCTGTAAGATATTTTCAACTGGTCCCAACCAACTCTAGAAAATACTCCCCTTTACCAATTTCACAGAACGCCTACTCCTCCTCTGGGATTCAGATTTATCCTCAGAGGAGTAGGTAATTGTCTTTCCAACTGTCCCCAACCACTTCCTATTCTTGGAAACATTTTTACCATCAGCTTAAAAATATTTTCTTTTCATTAATTAATTTCAACAAATTAAATAATTTTCTTTATCAACAGCGATGATTTAAGTTTTTCTTTCTTACCAAATAAAAGAAAATTAAACAAATTGTCTTTAACTAGTTAATACTAGTTAACTTTAATGAAGTTGTCACAACTTCCCCCCTGGAAGTAGCATACATGTGTTGTACATTATTATTTCTGAAATAACAAAATCATGCACATTTAAAACATGATACTTTAACATTTACTGTTGCAATTCACATTGCAATGTTTGTGATGTTTTATTTTCACAGATTTTTTGCCTCCATTAAGATACCCATTCTTACTATAAGAAACAATGCTAATCGTAAATATGCATTTCTCAAGCACATATTATCTTACGCAATCATTTTAAGTTCCTGCATAAAATGTTGTCATGCATACAATGTCGTCATGCATAAAAGTATATACAAATATTCATTAATTTATATGTGTCAATAACGATTAGGGTATGAGTGCAAACATTTCCAATTCCCATAATGTTATGTTCCAACAAACTGACACATGAAGTAATTATCATAATCACTTGTTCACAACATTCAAATAGCTTTAGTCAAAATCGATTCGTGCATATAAATTTCATTAGTTATTTATTCATAACTAATCAATTCTATTAATAATTTTAATGCATCCATGATGACTCATGCAAAAACTAGTCAGTCAACTAGTCATTTAGGTAAGTCTCACAACTTGACCCATTAAGAGGCTTTATTCAATTTAATTTTAACACTATATCATCTTATATAAGGACTTTCCTCATCTTTTACATTCATGCATTAGTTTCACACACCATCACTATACACATTCATCTTTTTAAAGTAGTGCATGGTAACTTTAGAAATTTTATTGCATGCAAAAACAATTACTTCTTTTCAAACTCAAATGAAAGGTTACTATTTTTCTTTCATGCTTTTTATACTTTCTTTCCTAAAGAAATAAAGCATAATATACATATTAATCTGATATGCATATTCTTATCCGGAAAAACTATATTATAATAGCATGCACATTTTTAAGAATTATTTTAAATAGAAGCCAATCTCATGCAATGCCATGTATATAACAATTCATTTTAAAAGGAAATCAATATGCATATGCACAGACTTCTTAAATAAAATAAAATAAAATACTTATCTTTATTTCATTTGAAGAACTTCTCTCCCTACTGCAATACTCATCCCCATCAGGAAATTCACATTTCTCCTCTACAACAATGTTTTCTTTTAGCAACATCGACAATATTTTATAGCATGATTAGATAAAACCTTAATCATTAAATAATCAATATTTGAGTGATCCTTTAACACCTATTCATGTGCATATATGAGATGTGAATACAATGTCACAACATGCTTTCTTCTAACATCTCTACATTAATGTGAGTAACTAATTATCACTTCATGTCAAATAACTCCCACATTATTATGACATTTTTCACACACGCACACATTCGTACAAGACAAATCACTATATCTGTTCAGAAATTCCTTTAATGGAAAATGATACAATGTGAATTCGCTTTACTTAAAATTTTACAAAAGACCCACCATTTCAGATTTTTCCTTTGGAGCATGCAAATATAATAAAGCTAACACATTGGTTGTTGTTCCTATGCATACAATGCATAAGGATTCTAATCTTAATTTCGCAATAGAGTGCTTAACATAATCGAGTAGGAAAACTCATGATTCCTCTTCGAGGACATATAACATAATAGGAATGCAAAACATGGTTTTCTTTTCCATAAAACTAATGGAATAAAACACAAAAATACATGCCTTATTCTCGAAATATTATACCCACATTAGCCATGTATATATTTCAAGGAAACAAAAACATTACTTTAGTTTTTGTACATGTAATTCATCTTCTTTGCCAAAGAATCTTTTCTAAAGTATGATAACAAAACATGTTATCATTTTCCACATATAAACTTATGTTCTTTCTGATGAAATCTAATACAACTATTGCATGCCTATGCATTAAATTACTCCAAATGAAACTAACATAATAGTTATGATAGCATAAAGTACTCACATACTCAATAGATCTTCTATCCATGCAAAGAACCTTGTTCCTCTATGATTCTACATGCAAGTTGCCATACTTTGCTTCCAAGAATTTACCATAGATAGCCTCTTTTACGCATAAAAACTACGCAACACTAAAAAGGTTAACTTAACCTTTAATATACCTAAATCAAGAAGTTGACATAATCCATCTAGCAATGTAGTATATTTAAGAGGTTATTCTCTTTAGCCTATATTTATTTTCAAAAAAAGAACTTGGATTCCTTATCATTTAACACACCGGTATGAAATCCCTTTTAAGAGAAAACAAGCTTCCTATCTTTTCTTAAATAAGATATACATAAAGGCAAGCAAGTTTACTTATTTATGTTTTACTACTACTCACACCTTTCAAGATACATACTAGTAATCTTTGCAAGAACTCACATGGGTTCTTCTTAGCAAAACTAGCAGAGTAGTTTGGTCTTTTACCATGGTATATCTCTAGGAATAATATATTTCTAAAACATTAACATAATAGAAATGTTTCCAAGAACTTACATTGTAAGTTTGTCTTTACGTACATCGAAAAGATATATTCTTTTTAAAGAAACTCTAACTTCATTGCTATTTACTTTGTACGCATTTTATTTTCCATAAATGCAATAACTATTGTTTCAAGAAAAGAAAGATAATAATACTTATCTCTTGAAACTCTTTATTCAACCTGGATTAGAGATGCGATGCCTTCCTTCACATACACACATTTCATCTTAGATCTCTCAATTTCTTTTCACTTAGAAAATCCCAAAGGCGCCAGTGCTACAACCTTTAGCTTTGATACCACTTGTAACATATGCCGTTAACTTCACATGGAAATGTAAGGAGTTAAAATTTTTGATACAATTTACTCATGGGTAACCATCCATTCACTATTAAATATTCCTTACTCATCATTACATAGAATGTTTACCAATTCATAGTGTAACTTTTAGAATAAGAATAGCAAGCTCCTTAACCATTAACAACCTCCATTACAATACATTAGCATAATACTGTATGATGTAACCTTCCACTCATTTCATTATTCATGTATTCATCACATACTTGCCATTATGAACATCATAACAAGAAAGGAATCAACATCATCAACTTGACACAATAATTAATCACATCATTGAACACCAATATACCCTGGAAACCCCGTAGGGTGAAAACCAGCAACGTTTAATTTTCTTAATAAACGCTCGTGAGGGTGATCAGCCCTCACTCAATGGCTTATAAGGGAGACCATCCCTTAACCATCGTTTATAAATCTTACAAGGAAATATAAAAATATCTAGCTCAAATCCATTACAATAAATATGATACCATTTACCCTCTGTCTTCATATTTTCATATCTCGATGGCATGGATGTACCTACAATGGTCCATCGTAAACTGGATCATCTGGTAGTTTGCACTCATCTGCATGAACCATAATAATTTACCTGCCACCGGGTTAAGCATAATATTTACTTTATACATATCACCATCATACCCTACTAATGTTACCTTCAACGTACATTGATGTCAAGATTCATAAAGTATAATAAATCATTTCATATACCTATAATATAGTAGTTTCTCCATCTACTCATGTATATTCATGACATGCAAGTAAAGTACCTTGAAATTCTCCCTTTAACAACACATACCTCATATGTGTAAGTTATAAGTCATCACATTAACTAATGTTTCCGTCGCATAAGCACACATTCCTGCAAGACAATAGCTACATCTCCCCAGCATATATTTAAAATAAACTGATACATTAGTTACGATATTCGTGCATGTAATTTATATAATTTATTCAAAATATCTAACCCTTGAGCTATTACTTTTAGTGCATGAAATGCAAGCTAACATAGTATATGTTGCTTCCATGCATGAAAATGCATATAGATTCCAAAGAGTCTCCCCAAAGGAGTGCTTACACAATGAAGCACATAGCTTCCTTCACGAGTCTTCCCAAAGGAAATCTCAACACAAGTGAGCATGTAAACATATGTTCTCTTTTTGTAAAACTATGCAATTAAGAATATAAATACATGTCTTCTTTTTCAAAGATTATACTAAACAATCATTTCCAATATAGTTTAGCACCACATGCTATCTTTTCCACCTACAAATATTTATATTCTTTCCAATGAAATTTATTACTTATGTTGCATGCCTATGCATGATCTTCTTCCAAAAGGAATTAACATCATAATCATGGTAAAAAGTAATCACTCAGTTTTTTCATCTAAAGAAATATAACTGAGTAGTTCCTCTATCCGTGGATTTATTAAATAACCATTCTTTACTAACAACATGGTAATATATTCATGGAATTATGAATTAACTAATATTCACAAACACCATGGTAATCTACCCATGGTTTTATGAAATAATTAATCTCTATCACCACCATGGTAAACTACCCGTGGATTTATTAATTCATTAATCTCTACCACTATCATGGTAAACTATTCATGGATTTATGAAACTATCCATGGATTTATTAATTCATTACTATTTACAATATGGTTAATGAATATAAATCTGAGAAAACTTCTCTTTTCTTCTTCATCACACATGAAGATATTTCAAGAGTTACCCTCTTTAATCTATTCGAGAAAATACCTTTTAAAATATAAAACATGTATATTCTATTTTCTTGCTTATACCATGAATTTAATATGCATATCTTTCAATACCATAATAATTATTTATATGCAAACTATTGTCTTCTTTTCACGGTCAAACCAGAATACCATGAATAATTATCTCTTAAAAACACATTGTTCAAACCAGAATTTAGAGATGCATTGTCTTCTTTTCACGGTATCCTTACTCTACTCCATACTCTACTGAACTGTAGGTAAGTATATAATGAAAGATAGGTTCAAGGCAAGAACTACCTCTCTCTTGGGGACGCTTTTGAAAGGAGGCACACTACCTTGAAAATTAACGTTGCCGCATTGGTACAGAAGCCATGTATAAGGGTTCAGAGGTCCTTCGACTAGATGAACACTTCGTTGCATATGAATTTCAATGGCGGAACCTTTAAATACCAGTTGGACCTCTATATTGCTATATCGGGAGGAGGAAACCTCAATATTTTTCGACCTCCGCAACCCAATGGAGACCCACCCATCACCATCCTCCATCATAGCACTCCGCGGTCATTATCCAGTGCATTCGCATTAATATGTTCCGAGATTTTCCAATTTGAAATTGTGTGGCAACGAGCTATGTCTCCATCAGTCGTCTAGGTTCCAAGTAAATAAAGAATAACAGGTTGTTACCAAGAATTGGTTTTACATTAACCGAATCTTGATTTTCTTGGTTTGAACAGTTAAAGATAGTAATGTAATAATTATTTACTGAGAGTACGTGTGTTACAGTGTATGAAGATACTTGTAATGTGATGAGGCCAAGGAGAAAATTGTAGCTGCTAGCCTGCTTAATTAGGCCAGTACCATTATACATACCAATTTTGCTCCAAGAGTTTTATTAATGGTAGTTCTACCCCTCCACATAATGCTAAAATTTGCATGATAGATTAAATTTGTTTTATGGTTATATTTTTAAGCTCATTCATATATATTATGATCCTTAGCTTCTTCTTCACTATCATAAGTTTTTTTGGTATACAATTTTTTTTTTATAGTGTGTGTGTTGTTATATTAAATTTTAATATATATATATATATATATATATATATATATATATATATATATAATTTTTTTAATTATTTAATTCATTTTTCCAAAAAACTATTTTTACTTTTATGTTTTGTAAATTTGTTTTTTATTTTTTTTTAATTTTGTTTTCTCTTCTTCTTTTTTTAATGTTTGATTTTTTTTTATTTTTATTTTTAAATTGTATGTTTGAATTATTTATTTATTTATTTTAAATTCTTTTAAATTTTTATTTTTTATAGTTACTTTTTATTTTTTAATTTATGTTTTGTTTTATTTTATATATATATATATATATATATATATATATATATATATATATATATATTCTATTTTTCCTCCTTCAAGGCTTGTCCATGCTCTAATACTGATCCAATCCCATTATGTGTTAATTTGATAGTTTATTTTTAAGTTTTCCTTACAGTGGATAAATTTTGCAAAACCATTTTAATTAAATCTTATTCCACTACTATTACTTTGTTTTCCCAATGTTAGACTAACATTATTAAATTTTTATATAAAATATTTCGGTGATAATCACATCAAAGTATATATTGTCGACGCTTTTTGAGTGTGGTTCATCATTAGGATGTCTTGATGATCATGATGAACCACACTAGTTGGTTCATCATTAGGATGTCATGATGATCATGATGAACCACACTGGATGGTTCGAAACATGTCCACAATATATACTTTGATGTGATTATCACCTAAAAATTATATATATATATATATATATATATATATATTATGGATCACAGAAGCCAAATTCCTAATCATTAAATTTTTTATCATAATTCTATTTTTTACAAATTAATAATATTTTAACTTCTAAAAAAAGTACATTTAGTATTGCTATTTTTTAATAAAATAAAGTGACAATATTTGCTTTAAATGATTTTGAATAAAAAACTAGTTTAAAAATAACAAATAATTTTTATTTTACATGATTTTACTTATGAAGTCTTTTTATAAAAAAGGGTTCACAGTGAAAATGATAAGTAAAATTATAAATTTGGGAGAATTTTATAATGGAAAATAATAATATTATATATCATATTTACTTATCAAAATTATTGTTTTAAGTGTATGCTTGAGTGGGTCTAATGGTTTAGGATATGTATTTCCTCTTAAAAGGTCAAAATTTCAAATTGGAAGGGGGTTAGAGTAAGTATACCTCTATAGGTCAATTGGAGTTATCTTGGGTGGTTGGGTGGAATGGGGAGGTTGATTTCTTTCCTCACGAAAACAAAGAAAGTATTCCTTTATAGATTGAGTAAGTATACCTATATAGGTCAATTGGGGTCATCTTTGGTGGTGGGTGGAATAGGGAGGTTGATTTATTTCTTCATGAAAAAAGAGAAAGTATACCTATATATAATTTATCAATAAAATATGTATGTAAGTCCCTTGTCCCACCAAAAATAGGAAAAATTTGTTGATTATTATTTTTTCAATTATTTTATGTAATAAATTTATTTAATTATATAATGGTGTGGGGATAGTTGGAAGAGTTTAAATTTTTGCATGTTACTGGGCCACAAGGGAATGTTAAATCTAGTATTGTCAACCTCATCTTATATTGTGTAATTACCCTCACTACATTTGAACATAATTTCACTAGTGGTGGGTGTAGTTCAACACTGGCATAGAGTGTGCGAGGAACCTACATTCAATGGTGGTTTCCTCCATTGGTGCTTATTTTGGGTAATTTTCTCTTTGTATCTTTAGTTCCCCTCCAGTTTCTACTTGGTTTATTATGTTTTAAAGAAGATTTTCCCTCCTCTCTTCACTCTTATCTTTCTGCTCCTTTTCTCTCTTGAATTCATTTGTCTCTGCCTTTCTCTTATCTTGAACTTGTTTCGTGACCCCTCTCAGCTCATTTCCTTCACTCTCCTGGAGTGCTCCTTTGTTAGGCTATCGGCCTTGCCCCCTTTTTTCATGCCAACCCTCCACTCTAACTCTCTTCCATCCTTTTCATATGCTTCTTTTATACCTCATCATGGATGCTCCTTTATTATTCTTTGTGGTAGTAATAGAGAAAAATTTCTATGCACTTGATCCCAAGAAAATATAGAAGCTTCAATTCATTGCCCTTGGGAATGTCCCTCATAGTTTTCAGAAGATGAAATAGAATTAGTATAAAGAATAGCTCATGAAGAGAACAAGTTCCTATTTGATATTGAGGTGGTGGAGAATTTAAGAAAGTGAATTATTGATGGACAAACCCAATACATGTGAATAGTTCAATTAATTGGAAAATGAATAATTTGATGGGAAAAGTCTTGGTTTGAGAAAATCTCTAACACAACTCCGATACCATGTAGAAATTATATAGAAAATCTATACCAATGTATTCAATCCGTTCATGCAATGTACTAAAGAAATATATTGAATCCTTCTACTATATTTGTGGAATATAAAACATGATCGCTCAATCACATGCCAGTAAGAGAAAGGAAATTATCAAACATACAACAAAATATGTATCTGGGGAAAGCACCTACTAAAAACCCCTCTATCATATATTGTACATAGTCAAAAAATCATGAAACAATACAATGCTTTCTCACACTGATAAATCATGCACTCTACCGATTGTCTTACCCTGTTCCTGCACAAAACTAACTATGAATTATTAGGCAAAATTGAAAAATACTTAGCCAATTTTTAGCCCCTGCTTAGCCCATCCTTTCTCACGCAGTACCTGGGAAATTAATCCCTATTAAATAGGATAATCAATGTTCCTTGAATGCGCAATCCATCATGGGTTTCCCATGACTTTATCTTTGCGCTCAGGCAATTTTCTAATAATACAACTAATAATTATCTTCCCTTTAACATCTATCTCAACTAGGTCGTCATCAGAATTGACATGCATGCAGCTATTGATAGTGAATCATTAATTACTTTATATATCACTACTTATGAATTAAATCTAATTTAATTCACTTGACCTTTCACTAGCTCATCACTCAGTTAGAACTAGTTAAATTGATTTTAACTCAATTAATTTGAGTTAACTGATTACACTCACACCACACTAGTGCTACAACTGCAACTGGACCCTGAAAATAGTAGAATCACACTACATGCTTCACCTTTGATCCTTAACTCGAATTTATTGAGCTAACTTATTCTTTCTGACTTAGTTAACTGATATAAGTTGTTATGAGATGAAATTACAATTTACTTTCAATTTAATTAAGGGATAATTAAATCAAAAGCCTCACATGGTAGCCATTTCTGGATGCCATTTTCTAGATTTTGTTTCTGGATGCCATTTTCTGGATTTTGTTTCTTCTTGCAAATTCCAATACTCCCTCTCAACAAGAAATGAATCAACTAGAACCTTTGGAATGTTCTTGCATGCAACACTTCTCTAGTGTTGTTTTCACATGCAACTCTCCTTAAATTGAATAGCCTACAAAAAAATTAATCAGTATAATGCATCTGTCATTAGATTCTTTTGACTACTAGATCCTATTGCACATGTCTACTAGACTCTCTGCATTATTGTTCACATCTGCATCCATGCACTCTGCACTGCTTCCAACTCTAATCTACGCTCTCGTATCTGACATCTATCACTCTGATTTCTGTCTTCCTGACATCTAACTGCATCAATCTAACCAATCCTTCCCACTACTATTGTACTGTGGGCTCCTCAGAGCCAGGTTTGACCCCTGAGACACACCATCTCAATGGACCCTACCCAAATTTATTCTTGGGATTAATTTTTCACATCGCCCCACATCACACCTGGAGGTATAACTACATGTACTCCCTCTGCCCATCTGGATTGAAATTCCCCCCTCCTAGAGGTATTTTCTTGAGTGGAATCTTCCACTCAGTCTCCTCTCTGCTTCTTCAATTGTGGCTGCTCCACATCCGTCTAAGACTACTTCTGAGGCTGCATGTTGAGCGATAATTGCTCCCTCTCAACCACCAAGTCATTAACCACTGATTTTATCCTCAAATATTTGCATGCATCCTCTAACTCGAGAGCATATAGGTTCTTGACCATTGCACCGATTTGTTTCACCTATCCCATGTCTATGTGTTTAAGGAAAACCTTTCCTTTTCTGAACATCACATCATAGCCGCAATTTTCCAATACCACTACAGAGACGAGATTCTTCCTTAGGCATGGAACATACAAAACATCTGCTAGTCTGAGAGGGGAGTGAGAATCCCTCTGAAAGGTAACTGTACCTATGCTGGTGGCACTATACCTCCTGTCGTCTCCAAAATCTATGTTATGTTGGAGGTCCTTATCCTCTAAGTCACTGAAGAGATCTCTATACCCCGTCATATGGAATGAGGCACTGCTGTCTAGATACCACATGCATCCCATTATAGTTATGACCATGCATGCAATGAGAGTAAAGTCAAGCTTGAATTGTGAAGCTAATGCTTCACCCACTGCAACTCAAGGCTCTTTCTTGCTTGCCTTCTTCTGTGGACAATTCGAAGCATAGTGCCCATGCTCGTGATAGTGAAAACATTTGATCTTGGACAAGTCTCTCTTACCCTCTTCGCCTTGGGATTTCTTTCCCTTGGATTTATTTTATTTTCCCACTAATGCACAATATTCTTCTTTGTTGGCGCTGGAGGTCCTGTGTCTAGTGCTCCGCCTTATCTCTTTTATTACCAAGTCAGACCGCAAATGCTCCCCATCTGGTAACGACTCCCTCCCATTCGCAGAGTCTTGGTAACTATGCTAGCTCTTGAGAAGGCCTAGAAGTGCTAGGCTCACAAATTCGTCATCGACTACGGTCACACCAACACTTCCAATCTCATCTCAACATTGAGTGAACTTCACCAAGTATGTTGGTACTGTCTGACCCTCCTCCTTCTTGATCTTTCTGAGATTGTCCTTCAGCGACAACCTCCTTTGTTCATTGTTGTTCTTAAATGGATCTTTCAAGGCCTTCCACATAGCATATGAATTTTCCTTCCCATGGATACTCGAGATAATATGATCTCGAACTCCCTCTAACAAGATCCTTCTCGCCTTTGCTACCTTCTTCTCCCATGCATCAAATTGGGCATCTGCTATTGCGGGCTTGGGAATATCAAAATCTATGAATTCCTTCAACCTGTTGTCCTCCAACACTGCCTCCATCTTTTCCTTCCATTAAATATAATTTAAATTTCCCTCAAGTGCATATTCGAGTCTCAATCCATTGAACGACATCTGGATCTACTGTTGGACCCTGAAGAATAAATCTGCAAATTTGAAACTACTCAAGAAAAAATCAATTTCTTCTCTTCTATTGTGATTCCTGGCGCTCCAATGCCATGTAGAAAATCTCTAACACAACTCCGATACCTTGTATAAATTATATAGAAACTCTATACCAATGGATATCTGATCATGAATTGAAGCAATATATTGAATCCTTCTACTACATTTGTGGAATATAAAACATGATCGCTCAATCACATGCACTTTAGAGAGAGGAAATTATCAAACACATAACACAAGATGTATCTAGGGAAAGCACCTTCTCAAAACACCTCTATCATATATTGTACATAGTCAAAGAATCATGAAACAATAAAATTCTTTCTCACACCGAAAAAATCATGCACTCTACTGATTTTCTCACCTTGATCCTACTAAAAAATGACTAGAATTTCTTAGGAAAAAATGACAAACACTTAGCCAATTCTTAGCCCAGCCTTGCTCATGCAATCCATATGTAATTAATCCCTATTAAATAGGATAATCAACCTTCCTTGAAAGAGCGATCCATCATGGGATTCCCATGACTTTATAATTGCACTCGGGAAATTTGCTAATAATACAACTGGTAGTTATCTTCCCTTTAACCTCTCTCTCAAGTGGGTTGTCATCAGAATTGACATGCATACAACTATTAATAGTGAATCATCAGTTACTTGATATATCACTACTTGTGAATTCAATATAATTTAATTCACATGACCTCTCACTAGCTCATCACGCAGTTAGAACTAGTTAAACTGATTTTAACTCAATTAATTTGAGTTAACTGATTACACTCACATCACACTAGTCCTACAACTGCAACTAGACCCTGAAAATAATAGAATCACTCTACATGCCTCACCTTTGACCCTCAAATTGAACTTCTTAAGATAACTCAGTCTTTATAACTTAGTTAACTGATACAATTTGTCATGAGATGAAATTACAATTTACTTTAAATTTAATTAAGGGATAATTAAACCAAAAGCCTCACA
Source organism: Pinus albicaulis (assembly GCA_034641835.2). NCBI lineage: Eukaryota > Viridiplantae > Streptophyta > Pinopsida > Pinales > Pinaceae > Pinus > Pinus albicaulis. Next base: position 1,205,923,812 of record CM076570.1, on the reverse strand, counting down.
TGGTAGCCATTTCTGGGTGCCATTTTCTAGATTTTGTTTCTGGATGCCAATTTCACTATTTCTTGTTGCAAATTTCAACATGGTTGAGCATAACAAAGATTTAGAATAAATACTTCTCTGCATAAATTCCTTACAACAATAAGTGTTGAACCTCAGAATTATCCTCTCTTTGACATCCTTTCTCACATTTTTCCCTTTATCATAAGTTCATATACTCCAATCAATGATAAATGTCATGTTTTTTCTCAAGGAATGCATTTAAATTATTTTCATGTTATATTCTAATGTTCTTGTTATTCGAATGGATTTTTGTAATTTGGCTACATAACACAGCCTATTCTGCAGCTAATCATGGGTTTCACAGCTAATTTCATAGTCTGACAGGTTCCAAGGATCAAATGGATAAATGATCCACATGGACATTTCCAGAATAATCTACACATGGATTTCGTCCTATCTACTTGATTGAGATCGATAGAAAAGGATGCCTAAGATCGTGGTCAAAGTTCGGTCAAAGTACGTAAGCCGAGAATAGAAGGACTCTTAATTTTCTCTATCGTAGAAAATCAAGAGTTAAATATTCAAATTCCAATTCTATAAATCGGTTAAGATTAGCGACCTGTAGCCAGAATTAGCTCATAACAGTTATGTTTGTTTTATTTAAATACCGGTTGTACAGTACCAAGATTAAGTTAAGTTTTTGTTGAACGTCGTGTATTGTTTTAAGACTCTGTTCTATTATAATACAAGGATCGTGTTCATGGTACCAGTGATTGCTTAAGTGCGTGTATAATCAGCGATGATCTCAACCGAATCTATTGCAGAGGGCCCTTGCACAGGAGGAGGTTTTTCGTTCATTGTTTTAGTTTAAAATTCTTTACTCTATTTTTGTCAATTCTTTTTTCTGAATATATTAATGTTACATTTCAGTTTTGATCAGTAGCATAGAATTAAATCATAAATGTGCAATCATTGTTCTTCTAAAACATTTCGTGAGGATAGATTTATCTATTTTCAATTTGAATTAAGCTAGAAGCAATAAGAATTCACAATTATCTAGTTTCCTTTACTGTTTTGTCATTTACTTTCTTAGATTAAAACTATCAATTAATTGTATCAATGGATGTTCTTAAAGTTCATTTCAAGAAGATGATTCTAAACTAAATGATTGAATATCTAATTCATACAATTATTGAGCTTTCCTCTAAATACTTTACTTTTTTATATATATAACATTAGAAACTAAGTGATAATTGGTTGCTTACACATCATCTTAAGAGGATAATACTTCATATTGTATGTTGGAGTAACCAAACATATATTACTTGTTTACAATTAGTTGAGATTTAATTTTTCATGCTTTCACATTTTATTTTAGATCCTCATATAATTGCATCACTGAATCTTCTTAAAGGTCATTCCAAGAAGTTGATTCTAACATTAGAAACTAAGGTATAATTGGTTGCTTACACATCATCTCAAGAAGGTGACACTTCATATTAAACGCTGGAGTAACTAAACATACATTAGTTGTTTTCTTTTTCTGCTTTCACTTATAATAGCATTGCAATTTCAATTTCAGTTATAAGATTTACATCCATGGAATAGGAATAATGTCAAATTAGAAGCCATTAGAATAGACACTGTTTTTTTTTTTCAGATCAGATTCTAACTAGCCAATAGTCTTTGATTTATTTTTATGGAAATTAGTTTAACTTAGGGACACTTCCTTTTCTTCCTTCTTAAAATTCATTAAGATTCACTTAATTTCTCTCATAGTTTTAGATTAACACTCTTAGATATAAAGAACAAAACCCCTAAAACAACATAAAAATACACACAATGAAGTAGGAAGAAGGTTAACTAAGCACATATAGTGCACCACACTTCATCAGTTTACAAACCTCGGTTGATAATTTATGTAAGCAATTTAAGACATTAAATTGACTAAAAATTTTGGTGTCATTTCCGAGGAAGTGTAATTAGATAGCCTTATTTATTACATCTAAAAAAAATGATATGCATAGGGAAAGAGATTCTAGGGGTAGATTCATAGCTAGAGGCAGGAGTTTAATTCCTACAATACCACTCACTCCACCAAGACCACGAAGTGATGCACCTCCATCTCAAGCCCATATTCCATACTTCACTAGACATAGACTTCCTGAAGTCCTAAGGTCAGAAATCCAATTAGGAGGATCTCCTACTTCATCCACCGAGGAAGTCTTAGAGGAAGAAGATCCTATATGTCCAACAGAAGGAGTAACCATTTTCACCTCTACAGGGGAACATATTTTAGCTTAAGAGTTAGAAATTCCTAGTGGAGAGGAAGAGGAAGAACCTTTCTTCAACATACCATTGATAGAAGAACTAGATGAAGAGTAGTTAACCTTGCAGGTTGAATCTTATATTAGCTCCGAAGAATCTATAATGGCAGGAAGAGGAGAAGGAGGAGAAGGAGAAGGAGAAATTCTAAATGGAGAAAATGTAATATTTGGAGGAGGAAGAGGAAGAGGTAGAGGAAATGCGAGAGGAGGAGGAAGAAATATGGAAATTGATAGTTCTTTTGGATTCCCTATACTTGATGGAGAGACAAATGCCACAATGAAAAATATCTCACCTTTTGTCCTCCCAAATTTTCATGGATTAAAAAGTGAAGATCCTGAAACCTTTTTGTTTGAATTTGAAGTTTTTTGCATAACTTATGTTTATTTACAAGACTCTCAAAAACTTAAGTTGTTTCCTTCAACATTGAAAGGAGCAGCTTTAAAATGGTTCATGGGTTTAATCACTTAGTCTATCAGAACATGGAATGCCATGAAGAAAGAATTTTTAGAAAGGTATTTGGATTATTGCATACCCATCAATCACAAGGATGAAGTATTTAAAATGATGCAAAAAGAGGATGATAATTTGGAAGAGACAAATGCCACAATGCTTGATGGAGAGACAAATGCCACAATGAAAAATATCTCACTTTTGTCCTCCCAAATTTTCATGGATTAAAAAGTGAAGATCCTGAAACCTTTTTGTTTGAATTTGAAGTTTTTTGCATAACTTATGTTTATTTACAAGACTCTCAAAAACTTAAATTGTTTCCTTCAACATTGAAAGGAGCAGCTTTAAAATGGTTCATGGGTTTAATCACTTAGTCTATCAGAACATGGAATGCCATGAAGAAAGCATTTTTAGAAAGGTATTTGGATTATTGCATACCCATCAATCACAAGGATGAAGTATTTAAAATGATGAAAAAAGAGGATGATAATTTGGAAGATTTAATTGAAAGGTTCAATTATAACATAAAAAGAGAAAAAATGGAAAATTTAGATCAAGATACTTTAAAAGCTCTTTTATTAAAATCCATTAAAGATGAATGGATAGAAATCCTCAACATGATGAGAAAGGGGGATATATCTCAACTTCCATTATCTGACATTGGTGAATTATGTATTCATCTCTCAAGGGGAAAAGAAAAAACTAGGAAAAGTCCAAGAGTTCCTTCTCTTGCTAGAGTAAAAAAATATGCAATTGGAACAGTAAGTAGGGCAGAAATTGGAAACATTCTTCATGATTTAAAACAGATATTTTAAGGAGTCTTAGTGAACAGATAGGCACCCTTAAATTACAAAATAAGAAGAAAGCCGAGACTGATGCTTTAGCTATTTTCTCTCCTAAATGCAGAAAGAAGCATGCTTTAAGAGAATGTCCTCTTGATGCAAAAGTCATAGAGACCTGTATGATTTTTTCAGAAAGTCATGAAACTAAAATTTGTCCTTTAATTCCAGGTCTTAAGCATGTTTTTCAAGAAGAAACAACTTCAAATCCAACAAAATATCTTTTCCGGTCTCTATAATACCATGGCAGGGGCCATAAATTCAAGGCTTTAACAATCAAATGTATACTCAACCCCCACCAAATAATTGGAATTATTGGCAAAAACCTTGGCCTCAATCTCAATCTCAATCTCAATCTTGGGCAAAAGGAATGAAAAATCCCTATGGGATATTCTCTCAATACTATCAATATCCTCCATCATATCCAAACTATCCTCCCCAACAAATTCCTCAAAAAAATCAACAACCCCAACTCCAAAACCAAAATCCACAACTTTCATTACCATTTCCACAAAAACCAAATCAACTACCTACCTAACTATTACCAAAACCCAATAATAAAAATCCTCAAAATACTTGTATGATAGAAGGACAACAATTTCCAACCTACATAATTACTCCCCTAGATCTCAATGATGTCCAACTTAGATCTTGTAGGATAACAGAAAAGAAAAAGCCTTATGTAGTTATTCAAGAACAAGATAATTTTTAGGAAGATTCTCTACAACCAAATAAAATTTTTGAGGAAGGAACATCTCTTCAAAACCAGAATTGTGAAAATGAAAAACAAAAAGAACCAGTAAACTCAACTCCTATCATAGAGAAACCATCAGTACTTACTTCTAAACCTCCTTTTCCTGAAAGATTACAAGTTGATAAAGGGGTAGAAAAGCATATTATGTTTCCCAATTATGATTTTCTAGATGAATTGAAAAATGTCTGCATCAAAATCCATTCGTTACAGGCCATTAAAGAGATTCCAATTCTAGCCAAAACAATAAAAGAGTTGAGCATGAAGAAACCAGGAAGAAAAACAAAATAAATAAAAAGAATTCATATAGTAGGAAAAATTGCAGACATAATGATGGGAAAAAATTCCATATAAAAATATTTAGATCCAGGAAGTCCAGTTGTAAAAACACATATCAATGGTGTTGAAATTCCAAATACATTGATTGATTTAGGAGCAGCAATAAACATTATGAACAAACAAGCCATGGCATCTCAAACATCCTAATCTTCTGTATACACCTATATTACTGCAATTAGCAGATAGATCTGTAATCAAGTCAGATGGTGTGTTAGAAGATATTTCAGTATCCCTAGACTCTTGGGAGTATCCTATTAATTTTATGATATTAACTCCTAAGAAAAATCTATGAGGACATCCACTTATATTAGGAAGACCTTGGTTGGCTATAGCCGATGCTTTCATTAGCTGTAGATCTGGTGACATGTATATCTCTAATGGTAAATCAACAAAGAAATTCACTTTATATCCTCCAGTGAAAACAATCACAGAGTTAGATGAAAAAGAATGGATTGATGATGACAATGATTACAACCTCTCTTTACTATTTCAACCATTAGTGAAGATAGACAAATCTTAAATTTGATAGAAAACTTTGAATCATCCCCAAAATATGAACATGATCAATTTCAAGAAAAATGCAATATTGAATATTTGTCATCCAGAAATATGTCTCTTCATTATATGGAAGAATTTGGTAGCTCTATAGTTGAAATATTTCCAGGAAAAACTTTGAACATAAGCAAAAACTTGGAGAGATTACAACAGGAAAATTTAATCAAAACATTACAACGACACTCTTCTGCATATGCATGCGAATACACTAACATGAAAGGAATTAGTCTTGAAACTTGCATACATCACATATATATTGAGGAAAATTTTAAACTTATTAGACAACCTCAAAGAAGGAATATGAATCCAAATCTTAGGAAAATTGTGAAAGAAGAGTTGCAAAAATTTCTAAATGTGAACTTCATTTACCCAATTTGAGACAGTCAGTGGGTTTCCACTTTAGTGATTTTACCAAAAAAGAATGGTAAATGGAGGGTATGCATTGATTGTCGAGAATTGAATAAAGCTACCCTAAAAGATCATTTTCCTTTACCCTTTATAGATCAAGTATTGGATACATTAGCAGGTAAAAAGTATTTCTCATTCTTGGATGGTTTTAGTGGTTACAATCAAATTCAGGTAGCACCTAAAGATCAAGATAATACTATATTCACCTGCCCATGGGAAACTTATTCCTATTGAGTACTTCCTTTTGGATTGTGAAATGCACCTGCAAAATTCCAAAGGGCAGTACTAGGAATTTTTTCTGATCTAATACATGATTGTGTAGAGGTGTACATTGATGACTTTACATTTTATGAGAATTCATTCAAAGAAGCTTTAGAAAATTTGGAAAAAGGTTCTTAAAAGATGTAAGGAAGCAAACCTTTCACTAAGTCATGAAAAATGTTTTATGATGCTTACAAGAAAGGATTCTTTTAGGACATCACATTTCAGGAGATGGAATTAAAGTTGATACATATAAAGTTGAATTCATTTCCAAATTATCAATTCCAAGTTGTCAAAAGGATGTTAGAAGTTTTCTAGGATTCACGGGATATTATAGAAAATTTCATTAAAATAGCATCCCCACTCTTCAAGTTACTTACCAAAGATTATGAATTTATTTGTAATCTTGATTGCCAATTGGCATTTGAAACTTTAAAAACAAATTTTTTTGAAGCACCCATCTTAAGAGGTCCAAATTGGAAACTACCTTTTCACATTTCAATATATGCTTCAGATAAAACTCTGGGAGTTGTATTAGGACAAAAAGATTTGATCCCCTATGCCATCTATCACACAAGCAAGAATTTGACTCCCACTGAGTTAAATTACACTATAAATGAAAAGGAATTTATAACTGTTGTTCATGCTATCAAAAATCTCGGTCATTATATTACAGGCTATGAAACATTTTTTCATACAGATCACTCTGCAATTAGATACTTAATGAATAAATCTATTACTAATGGCAGAATTACAAGATGGTTGTTACTCTTGCAAGAATTCCACATCACCATTCTAGACCGACCTGGAAAAAAAAACATATTTGCTAATTTCTTGTCTAGAATTCAGAATATCAAAGATGACACTCCAGTTGAGGATAAATTTCCTGATGAATACATTTTTGCAATAACCACTAAACTCCTTGGTTTGCAGATATTGCTAATTACTTAGTCACTAGAAAAATACATTCACATTTGTTTCCTAGGGATAAAAGAAAAAATATTCAAATAAGTGCAAGGTACTCATGGATTGCTAATGAACTGTATAAAACATGTCCAAATCTCATTATTAGAAGATGTGTTCGAGAAGATAAAATTCCTGAAATTCTTAAGGCATGTCATGATGAACCTTGTGGTGAAAACTTTGCTGACAACAGGACAACCTATAAAATCCTTCATTTGGGATATTATTAGCCATCCATTTTTAGAGATACCAAATAATATGTCAAAAGGTGTGACAGTTGCCAAAGGATAGGGAAACCTGCTCCATCAAATGAAATGCCATTGCAACCTCAGGTACTCATAAAACCATTTGAAAAATGGGCCTTGGATTTTGTTGGACCAATCAATCCACCATCTAAATATAAGAAATAAATTTTGGTATGTAGTTAATTTTATTTTGAGGATATCTTCACTCGTTTTGGTGTTCCAAGAGAAATTATGACAGATCAGGGATCCCATTTTACATCCAAGTTGGTGAAAAGGCTCGTGGAATATTACAAGATCAAGCACAAAAATTCTACTCCTTATCATCCACAAGCAAATGGTCAAGTAGAATCTACCAATAAATTGATTGAAGGAATTCTCACTAAGACTGTACGTCTACACATAAGAGATTGGGCAAAAAGGCTTCCTGAATTCTTATGGGCCTACAGAACTACATGGAGGAATAAAACAGGACATACCCCCTATGAAATTTTTTATGAAAAACAAGTCCTGTTCCCTATAGAATTTCATATTCAAACCTTCAAGATGGCAGTCCAATTGGGACTTGATATATCAGAAGCATGAAAGCATAGATTGGAGCAACTCAATGAGCTTGATGAAATCATGCAAGATGTAGTTCAAAGAACTAGTATGGTCCAACAGCAAAGGGATAAACGGAACGACATATATATTAAGGAGAATAATTTCAAGCAGGGGATTGGGTACTTTTGTTCGATTCAAAATTCAAATATTTTCAAGGAAAGTTTTAGACTCATTGGCTTGGGCCATATGAGATTGAAAAAATCTTTGAAAATGGAGCAGTCAAGATAAGAACAATTGATGAAGAAAAGGTACATCTTCTTGTGAATGGTCATCGGTTGAAAGTATATCATAAGCCAATTTCAAGAGAAGATTTTATCAAGATTTTCGAAGATAATAATGATATTAATTTAGTGAAGAAGAATTCTTCTTCTTCACTAACTTAGATTTTATTTTTCCTAAAGAAAAAAATAAAAATAAATAATAGTAATAATAATAATAATAAAGTGTATAAGTATGAAAACCAATCAATGATTGGAATCCTTTTATAGAAAATACAGGGTGAAAATCAAAGATTTTTTGACATCCTATATTTTTCCATTCCTTTTCTGCAATAAGTAGTAATACATAGCTACATTCATATTCCATTTTTGCAGCCCATAATTTGCAGTTCCATTCCATTCCACAGTCATATTCCATTCCATTCCACAAACATATTACATTCTGCAGCTGATTTCATTCTGCAAGCTGATTCCACATTCTGCAGTTGATTCCACATTTTGCAGTTGATTACATTCTGCAATGGATTCCATTCTGCTGCTGATTCCATTCTGTTGTTGATTCCATTCTGCAGATGATTACTTTCTACATCTAATTCCATTCTGCAGGCACATTCCATTTCACTCAGTAGATCTGACACATTTGTACAACCTACTAAAAAAATGATGAATACAGGAAATTAAAGGACTATGTTTGAATACCACCATGCTAAAAGGTACCTGAAGAATCAACACCAAAGAAATGACAACGAAAGGTTAGTTCTAAAGGTAAAGTTGCAAAAAATTATTATAATAGCAAGGTCAAAACATTAGCATCTATAATATGGATGATCATATGCTCCCTTGACATAAAATCATTCGATTTGATTGAGATTTGAATCATATCATAGATCCGCCACATCATCCGCATTATGTTTCATAAAGGTTGATAATATACTCCCCCATTTATGATTAATGGTCATGACCTATTGATGTGACATATCCATCTACGTTTCTTCAAAACCCCAATCCATACCACTTATTTATTCCTACAAACCCTTGATGCCTTTCATCAGATTCATAATCCAATTCATTTCATAATACAGAAGGATAATTCTGAAGGTTAGAACTCTTCATAATAGAAGGCATGGGACTGATCCTCAGAATAGAACCGGTGGGAAAAAAATATATGGAAGGATATCGTCAAGTCAAGGAAATGTTGCATAAAGCTAGATGGCTCAAATCCATAGAGAAATTCGATGGTTTTCACAAAGATATCACAAATTCTTTTGCTAGGTCTTTTGATGGCACATAAGTGGAAATAGGAGACATCAAATTCACAGTTACTGAGACATTCATAGCCGAAGCCATAGAACTCCCAAGGGTTGGTGAAAGGTGGTTCAAAAACAAGGAATTTCACAATGAATCATGGAAAGTTATCCTTGAAAACCCAAGTATGGATGTTTCTATTTTCATAAAAGGTATCCCTAGCTCAGCTCTTAAAAATAAATGGAGGAACATGGTCTTGGTTTTACAGAAATCTATCACTTGTGAAGGAATGTTTGGTTGCATGTATGTATATTATATTTGATTATTGATGAATTTCTTAGATAACAGTGAAATAAATATTATCTTCTTTTTATTGAATAGCTTAAAGAGAATGTCTACAAATGTGCAGAAGAGAATACAATTTATAGATAACGCTATGCACCATCATGGGTTGATAAAAATACTTGTTGAGTTTCATTTAAAAGGTATAGAAGATTCCCGGGAGAACAGAAAGCAAAATAAAGTCAAGACAGGAGGTAAGATAAGAAAGAGGAGCCAGAGTACAAGTGAGGAAAATGTAAATCCTCTACAGCTAATAAGGAGTTCCATACTTCAAGGTTCGATGAAGAAAACGCTACGAAAAGAGACATAGTGTATAAGTTTAGATGATGAAACTCCAATACCATCTCCTGTCAATATTTCTCCTCCACATAGTCCTCAAAATTCTCCTATTCATAATTTTGAGGGTAACCCCAAAAAAAAATCTCTATGCATAGACACAGCACAACAAGAAATGTAGGATTACATAGAGTCACTGGAGAAGATAAATGCAATAGTGAATCGAGAACCTCCTATCAATCCACAAGAACCACTAGTTGATACTCTCAAACAAGAAATTTATGAACTAGGCATATTAAATAGGAGAATGAAGCCTTGAAGCAGTAGAACAAGTAGGTAATTAGTGACAATACCATTCTGCACTTAGGATTGTGGTACAAAAGGAACAAGAAGTTGAAAAGAAAGAACAAGTCACTAAACAAGGCAGTCATTAATATTAAATACAAGCTCCTTATGAGAAAGCCTAGGATGACAAACACTTCAAAGAAAAGAAAAAGAAGAAAATTGGGTGTGTTAGCAGAAGTGTCTGAACAAATGCAGTAAGAGAGGAAAAATTCACATTTTTGGTAAATTTCATGAGAACATTAAATGACTTCTCAGTGGGGGTATGTTGAACCTCAGAATTATCCTCTCTCTGACATCCTTTCTCACATTTTTCCCTTACTTTTTCATAAGTTCATATACTCCAATCAATGATAAATTTCATGTTTTGTCTAAAGGAATGCATCTAAATGATTTTCATGTTATATTCTAATGTTCTTGCTATTCAAACTGTTTTTTGTAATTTGGCTACAGAATGCAGCCTATTCTGCAGCTAATCATAGGTTTCACAACTACTTTCATGGTCTGACAGGTTCCAAGGATCAAATGGAAAAATGATCCACATGGGCATTTCCAGAATAATATACACATGGATTTCGTCCTATCTACTTGATCGAGATCGATAGAAAAGGATGCCTGAGATCGTGGTCAAAGTCCGGTCAAGGGATGTAAGCTGAAAATAGAAGGACTCTTGATTTTCTCTATCATAGCAAATCAAGAGTTAAACAGTCAAATTCCAATTCTATAAGTTGGTTAAGATTAGCCACCTGTAGGCAGAATTAGCTCATAACAATTATGTTTGTTTTACTTAAATACCGGTTGTACAGACCCGAGATATAGTTAAGTTTTTCTTGAATAGCGTGTATTTTTTTAAGACTTCATTATATTATAATACAAGGATCGTGTTCATGGTACTAGTGATTGCTTAAGTGCATGTATAATCAGCTAGGATCTCAACTGAATCAGTTGCAGAGGGCCCCTGCACAGGAGGAGGTTTTTTGTTCATTATTTTAGTTTAAATTTTTTACTCTGTTTTTGTCAATTCTGTTTTCCAAATAGATTAATGTTACATTTCAGTTTTGATCGGTAGCATAGAATTAAATCATAACTGTGTAATAATTTTTATTCTAAAACTTTTCGTGAGGATAGATTTATCTATTTTCAGTTTGAATTAATTTTGAAGCAATAAGAATTCACAGTTATCTAGTTTCCTTTACTGTTTTGTCATTTACTTTCTTAGATTAAAACTGTCAATTAATTGTATCAATGGATGTTCTTAAAGGTCATTTCAAGAAGATGATTCTAAAATAAATGATTGAATATCTAATTCATATAGTTATTGAGCTTTTCTCTCCATACTTTACTTGTTTTTTCTATAACATTAGAAACTAAGGTATAATTGGTTGCTTACACATCATCTCAAGAGGATAATACTTCATATTGAATGCTGGAGTAATCAAACACACATTAGTTGTTTACAATCAGTTGAGCTTTAAATTTGCATGCTTTCACATTTTCTTGTAGATCCTCATATAATTGCATCACTGAATGTTCTTAAAGGTCATTCCAAGAAGTTGATTTTATCATATTTATAGACTGAATAATTGAATATTTAATTCATGCAATTACTGAGTTTTCCTCTGCATACTTTACTTGCTTTTCTAGAACATCATAAACTAAGGTATAATTGGTTACTTACACATCATGTTAGGAAGGTGACACTTCATATTGAATGCTGGAGTAACTAAACATACATTAGTTGTTTTGTTTTTCTGCCTTCACTTAGAATAGCATTGCAATTTCAATTTCAGTTATAAGACTTACATCAATGGAATAGGACTAATGTTAAATTATAAGTCATTAGAATAATACTCTGTTTTTTTCAGATTAGATTCTAACCAGCCAATAGTCTTTAATTATTTTTTATGCAAATTATTTTAACTTAGGAACACTTCTTTTTCTTCCCTCTTAAAATTCATTAAGATTCATTTAATTTATCTCATATTTTTATATTAAAACTCTTAGATATAAAGAAAAAATCCCCAAAACAACATAAAAACACGTACAACGAAGTAAGAAGAAGGTTAACTAAGCACATATAGTGCACCACACTTCATCAGTTTACAAACCTCGGTTGATAATTTATGTAAGAAATTTAAGACATTAAATTGACTATACAATAGGTCAACAATCTTGACACTAATTTTATCGCCAAGAAACTCACCAACCTGGACTTCAACAACAATGAGGATAATGAACAAAATCTATTCCCCACCTAGGTACTTAAGTGGATTCTCCTACGGGTTCATTATGGTTTACTCTGTGGTATTTTTGTGCTATAGGAGACTTTGCAAGCCATATCGACTTACTATTAGCTTTCATTATGTTATATTCTATATATTTTTAGATAGTTGTAGACTATTATTTAGACCAATACTATCAAACATTTGGAATAGTTTTCATGATCTTAGAATTATTAGTATAGGATATTATCTTGATTTACCTAGTAGTAAATGAATAATCATAGGTATAAAATGGTTTTCCTTTGATCAATAATAAAAAACTAGCTCAAAATGTTTTATTCTTATTACCTTTTTTAACCTCAAATAAAAACATGTTTTTTACTTGAATTTTTTTTGTTAGTTGCGCAAATCTTCCTCCATGCATCTGCAACTGATATTTCTCAGTTCAGAGGGTGCGTCTAGCAATATTATTCATGATTTTCAGGGCTAGCTACAAACCAACTACCCAAAACTTTCCAGAATTCAATCTAAAGGTGATAATAAGTTTATATGATCAATATTAAGGATATATATTTCCCAAACTTGCCAAACACATAAAAAAAATTTCATCAAACAGATAGTAAGCATGATAATCGATAGGTCATAAATGTATATTTGTTCAATGTTTTCTTAACTTCATTAGAGAACCTTCAAGAAGGCTCAATGCCCTCTCAAAATAGCTACAACAACACTAGTTAGTCCATGAATTCATTTAACCATTCAATAAACTATAAAATCATGAATGGATCCATAATAAGAGAAAATCATTTAATTGTGCTTGTAACCAAAATTTAAATAGAATGAATCCATGCCAAACCAATAATAAAATCAACACAATAATCAATACATGCGCTCATTTATCTCAATATAAAATAACACATAATAACACATGCATAAATACAACTAGGTCAGGGACTTCCATGAACCACTTGACCATAGATTGGGTTAAACAAAATTTATATTTCGTCCAATCACCCCCATGCCATATTCCAAGCATGAATGTGGGATCTAGGGAAAATTTTAAGGATGGAAGTTTATTTTAAAGTTTCAAAACCTTAACGAATCTTACTGGTCCCCAATATGTAAATTGTAAAAATATTTATAATAATTTTGTAAATGTATTTTGGTTTCTAATTGTTTTATATTAGTAGATATAAAATTTTGGCAATTTTTAGGGTAAAATAATTTTATACTATAAAATTTTGGTGAATCAATTTTCAAAAAAATTGAAATTGGCGATTTTTTTTTTTTTTTAAACATGGAAAATTAGCCCACTTGCGAATATTAACCCCTAAAATTTTCCCTGGTGGGATCATATGGATTAAACCAAAATAGAACCAGCTAGGGATTCCAGAGGCCAAACCACCTCAAACCTCAACCACAATGATTTCACTTAAACTAGTCCAGAAATCACTAACACCAAACAATCTTGGATGCCTTTGACTTCATTCACCACAACCAGAGGAATTTTCTTGTCTCCATCCACCCATCAATATATCCAAGAGAAAAACCATCTCCACTATCAACCCTTAGGAATTTTCCTGAGACAACCTCACCCACTTCGCCATGGATATGCAGGAAATAACAAGTCAAGGTTGAAACCACTGTTAATCTAGACAAATCCCATGCCAATGAAAACAAAGTAACCAAATAACCACATGCATGTACCTGAACTCAAATCTCAACAATGAAATCATTCATGCAACCTGTTACCTGCAATGTGTCTTGTTGTAGCTACTTTTGCAACCTTCTATTTCCCTACCCACAAATTCCTTTACTTTCTTTCTTGCTTCTGTCCAATTCTCTCCCCTCCCAAATCCAAGTGAGAATGCTTCAATGTCCAAGCAAATGCTAGAATGCTCCAAGAATCCTCTAAGTGTGTATGAGTGTAAGAGTAGACAAGAGTGTTAAGAGTGTTAAGGGTAACCAAGAGAGGCATAAAATTTTCTCCCTCTCCTTTTGTTTCCTCTTTCCTTCATTTTACTTTGCATGCAAATTCTTGTCTTCATTTTCCTTTTCTCTTAATTTCCTTTATTTTTTATATTAAATTTCCATTTATCACCTCTTTATCTTTTCCAATGCCCTTGCTAATTTTCATAACCATTAATAAACCACAAGTGATTCCCACTGTAGTGTTTATCCCCTCACTCAACTTGGAATATATATCCCATGACATTGGTATATTTATTTACATGGAAAATCAACCTGGGGATGTTACAAACCCCTCCCCTTTAGTGGAACACCATCCTCAATGTTCTATGGCACTTATAAACAACAAACCATTGAACCTGCCAAACCTACTTCTTATGGAAATTTATAACAAAACTCGATGCAGTGTTTACAATGACCAACATACTAAATACATGACCATCATACTTCTTATTGGATCTTTATAACACCACTCGATGAAATATTTACAACATACCACTTATTGGAGATTTATAACACATCCCGTTGCATTATTTCCAATAAATATATATATATATATATATATCAAAAACTTATTTTTTTCAACCAACAAATAAATAAGGATACAATGTCTACATCTGATCAACCATCTCCCATGTAGCTTCATCGAGTCCAAAGTGCTTCCACTACACTTTAACTGCTCTATTTATCAGTTCTAGAGCATAAGCTATTTTCTTTGCAATATGCATTGTGGATCTGGCGAGAACTCTCCCTCTGGTTCCACTTGCAATACAAACCAATTAATCACATGATCAACATCCTGTACATATATATTAAGAAATGGAACATGGAAAACATAATGGAATTTAACTATTGGCAGTAATGCGAGTCTATAGGCCATTGGTTCAATCCTCTCAAGGATCTCAAAAGGCACACAATACTGAGGTGCCAACTTGGCACATGACCCGATCCTCAAGGAGCTCCTCTTAGGCTTGATGCACAAGTACACACATTCCCTAACCTAAAACTCCTTGAATCCTCTACCTTGATCCACAAAACTATTCTTCCTGCCCTATGCTACCCTTAAATTCCTTTTAATAACCTACGCATCTTGGTCCATATCTATCCTTTAATTCAATGAAATGGAAAGAAATCTACTTTCATTGTAATTTATTTATCTTTAATTTTCACATATCAAATGATACCTGATTTATATTATTAATACGTACAATTGAGATATAGCTATTTACATTGTTTATTATTATTAGATTTTAGTTTTACCTTTCGAAATATCACATTTAATATTTTTACTTGTTTCCATATCATAAGACTCCACATGCTAGAGAAAATCTCAAAGGGTAACTAGACCCATTGAACTATTCTAAATTACCATTCCAAATGAAAAAGAGTCTAACTGGGGCTTTGACCGAGTAATTTATCAAATGTTGATTGGGGTTAGTTTTTCACATCAACACCTACCCAGATAAAACACAGATATAAATACCTTAAGATTTTGTGAAGAATTACTAGGGGAATCCAAGCTAAGGAGCCCCAGTAAATCGAGTTTGCTTCAATGACTTATTTACACAGTACTAGTATCCTTGCTCTCGAGAGCCATACGTTGCACCAAGTTCTAATTCTGAGCTCAATTTTAGAGAGGAGCCAATTCTAATCCAATTGTGTACATGTTTTTGGTTTTAAATGGAACCCCGTGTATTTTAGTGTGTTGGTTAGTAGCCACGGGTATTTAAGGAGGATTCTTGAAATATGTTTTGTGTCCGCTGCTCTAAGAAGTTTTCCATAAAGGGATGATTTTTCTAATTTATCTGCATACTTGTAGCCATGGAGAAGAGTTCTATGTTGTATTTTATGCATTGTGATACCATAACAGTATATCCCAATATTATGATGATGTCATCTACAAAAATAAAATGTGTGTGTGAACAATATTGCATGGTACACATGACAAATATGTGATTTCTTATTTTAGCATCGAGGATATATTTACTAATACCTTCAAATATCATAAGGAAGAGAAGGGGAATGAGTGGAAAACCTTTCCTTAGGCCCCTTTGATGGTTGAAGAAGGGGGGGTGAATATCTATTTATCAATAAGATCACAAAGGAGGTGCTAATATAACTATAAATCCAAGGGACAAAGGAGGGACATAATCCAAGGCAGAGGAGAAGGAGTATAATGTATAACCAGTCGACCCTCTCAAAATTGTTCAAGAGGTCCAACTTGTAGATGATTTTTTTTTGTTTTTGAGAATGAATGGAGTGCAAACCTCCTTGTGCCAATCCTATGGCATCATGAAATTGGTGATTCTCCCAAAAATTGAATTTCTCTAGAGAATGTGGGAAGATAGGATGGGCTTTAAGCAAAGTGATACTATTTTAGAAATAATTTTATAGATTGTGATGCATAGGGAAATGGCTCAAAAGTTCTCAAAATATAATGGATTATTAGTTTTTGGGATAAGGGCTAAGAAAGTTGAGTTGAAAGGGGAAATGATTTTTCCATTTATCTTGCAATACTAAATTACCCTAAGTAAATCACACCCTATGAAATCAAAGAAATTGAGATAGAATTTGATGGGAAGACCATCTAGGCCAAGCATTTTTTCATTTTGGAATATTTTTAACACATTCTTGAGATCCTTTTGTTACTTTCACCATTATACCCCTATTCCTCTCTTCATTAGTGAAACTTGAAAAATAACTTGCAATTTTGAGGATTTTTTCTATATTTGCTCAATTTTCATTTTTGAAGATGTATTTAAGGTAAGTACAACCTTCAATATCAATATAATTGAAGGAGACAATGTGGCCATGTTGGGGCCCTTGTTTTGAATACTTGTTTTGAATATTTTGAATTTTGAATAAAGAACAGCTTTTTGGGGTTGCGGAACGACACATGGCAGCTACAATCGAGTCACAACTATGGTGAGTAGTGGACCTACCAAAGTTGCGAGGGAATAGGTAGATAGCTAAAGAAAGCAGATGCATGAGTACAGATGAAGAGAATATACAGTAGAAGACAGAGAGCAGAACACACAGACAACAAGAGAGAAGCCGGAAGCAGCTGAAGAAGAACGCAAGAGGAACTAACAAGAGAGAAGCCAGAAGTAGAAGCGACTGAAGGAGAATGAGCAGATGCTGCAGAGGGAACGCAGACCGAGCACGATATCTCTGTAGTTCCTAGGTTTCTCTTATCTACCTTTCTGTTCTATAAGACGTCTATACCAGACTTGTAAGCTCTTCCTGTGGAAGCAATGTAACTATGGGCTTGGCTGAAGATATCAATATACTTGCAGGTTGCTATCTTATTATGTGATTCACATGCATGCATGATGGTTGTGATGACTTAAAATTTTATTTGCTTAATACCTGTACACTCTCTGCATGTTCTTGCGTATATAATTATGTTTATGCAATCAATTCGATGTTAATCATGAGTTGCGGATCCTTTCACTACTATCGATCTATTCCCCTTCTGCATGTGGTCGTGGCACGCCTTGGGTGAGACTCTCTGCTCTCCAGAGTAGGGTGACAATGTCGGCATGGTTCTAGCCTACAACGGATTCCCTTGTTGGCCCCAACCCATGAACCTAGGTCTTGCCTGCGAGACCTATTTCTTCGCCAACAAATGGTTCCGTTGCCGGGAGGTAGTGGAGGCTTTTGCTCAGCTGGGGGGAGCCAAAGGCCTTGAGGTACCCCCGACGACTGGCTCCGGAGAACAGAGCGCCACGGGGACCTTGATTTAGGACTGGCTTCAGCTGTTCCTCAAGATTGTTCATAATGCTTCGATGCGGGACCAGCTCAAGCATACCCTAGACGACGTACTGCAGGGGAATACAGGGCTGAGGGAACCCGTGGACACAGCACCCAATACGTGCAGCGGGTCAAATGAAACAAGCGACGAATGGGAAAAGAATTCTGGCTTAACACGCAGGTTGCGGGATTCCAAATCAATGATACTATGCTTGATTTAGGGTCTGACATCAACATCCTGTCATGGAAGACGTGGGAGGCTCTTGGACGGCCACAGCTGACCTTCTCGCCAATCCAACTTAGAATGGTGAACCAGTACTGCATTATGTCGATCGGCCGACTTGAAGGTGTCGAGGTTGACATTGCAGGGGTGAAGACTTACACGGATTTTGAGGTTATTGATATTATGGGAGACAAGGATCCTTACCCTGCCCTGCTAAGCATCGATTGGGCCTTTGAGAATTATGCCATCATTGACCTCAAAAAGGAGCTGATGATCTTCAAAGATGGAGAGGTCTGGGTCACTCAGCCTCTCGACCTGTATCAAGGCCCGCAATATACAGAAACTATGGACAACCGAGAGGATGCTTAGATGATGGACCACCTTTATCAGATGACTACAGGGAAGCGGGAGGACTACATTAACCAGACCACAACCGGCTCTGTCAGCTGGCACAGTGTCAAAAGCTCGGAGCTGGGATCAGAACTAGCCTAGGAAGACTAGTAGTAGGGGGGGTACGAGACCAACAAATGGAGATGTACCACCATTTCCCGATTCCGTTGGATTGGTGCTGAGATCAGGGAATACCCCACCCTGTTGAACATGCAAGCTGTCAATACCTTTATTACAAAGCTCGAGGACATGGTGCCAGAAGGAAGTAGGATACCACTTTTTGACGTGGCACTACAGTCCACATCAGCCAGGTGGTGGAACAATCACCGCAACACCCTGTCGTGGTGGAGTTGTGTGGTGAAGGCTTTGAGGGCGTGGTTCAAAGAAGAAGAAGGCCCGTGAGGTAGGCACAGGTATCAAGGGACTTCCAATCTGCGGGACCACCTAAGGACCTGTGAGGAGCAGTGGCAACGTCTAGGATACCCGCAAGAGCTGTGGGTACATCGGTTCATCCACTCCTTAGATACCATCCCCCAGGCCTGGTACTTAGAAGAAGAGCAAAAAAGAGGAACCAGCTCCTGGTAGGAAGTCACAAACAAATTTGTTTGGTGCTTCTCGTTCGAAGGAGAGACGAGCCAGTGTCCCGAGCATTACAAGCTATCAAGGGGGTACTATTTCTCCACGGCCCAGAAACCGACGAGAACACCTTTACATCACGTCCTGAGGCTAGGCGTGAGTTGGCTTGCCAACGGATTGACGGCAATCCAGACGATGACAGTCTGGAGGACCTAAGGCACCTATATTTCAAAGAGAAGGAAGGCGAGCAGAACATCAACGAAGAACCGACCACCGAGGGTGTCCATTTACGCCCACTGAAGACAAAGAAGTTGAACATCGGTATGGAGGAAAAACCCAAACTGGCTATGGTCAGGGATTACTGGGACGAGGAGACGACAAGGGAAATTTTCAGCCTCCTCCGGGAATACGAAGACTTATTCCCTTCATCAGTTTCAGATTTGAAGGGCATCAAGGGTGACCTCGGAGAAATGCATATTGTGATGAAACTAGACGCCAAGCCCGTAAAGCATCGACCCTATCGGTTGAACCCACGAATCAAAGAAAAGGTCAAGATGGAGATTGATAAGATGCTGACCGCAGGTCTCACCTTTCTGGTGGAAGAAGAAAAGTGGGTGAGTCCTATCGTCATTTAGAATAAGAAGGAAAATTCGGAGATACACGTCTGTTTCGACTACCGGAGTCTGAACAATGCTTGCATCCATGATCCGTTTCCCACTCCATTGAGCGACAAAGTACTGGATCATGTTGCGGGAAATGAAGCTTACTCTTTCACTGATGGATTTTCGGGCTATCATCAGGTGCGCATTGTGGATGATGACAAAAGGAAGATGACGTTCACCACCGAGTGGGGATTGTTCGCATACCAAGTAATGCCATTCAGATTAAAGAACGCCCCGGCCGTGTTTTCCTGGATCATCATCGCTGATTTCTGGGAGTATATCCACAAGTTCCTAGAGGTCTACATGGATGACTGGACCATCTACAATTTTTTGAAGAACCATTCCACCCTGTTGCGTATCATGTTCGATCGGTGTCGCCAGTTGCAGATTTCCTTAAACTTGAAGAAATGCATTTTTGCAGTTCCTTTCGGCACGCTGTTAGGACACGTGGTGTGCAAGCAAGGGGTCTGCGTCGATCCCGCCAAGGTGGCCATGATTGTCCACATGGAAGCTCCGGAAATGGTTAAGCAGTTGCGGGCACTGCTAGGGAACACCGGTTAGTACAGGCGGTTTATCCGAAACTACGCAAAGATCACGGCTCCCTTAGAAAAGATACTGTGGAAGTCAAAAGTCTTCCAGTGGATGGAGGAGTGTCGGATGGCCCTTGACACTCTGAAGGAAAAGTTGGCAACGGTGCCTATTCTTGTTCACCCAGACTGGGATAAGCAGTTCCATGTGCATATTGATGCTTCCAGTATTGCACTTGGGGCTGTCTTGGCACAACCCAGAGAGACAACAGTTGACCACCCAGTCTACTTCGCCAGCCATAAACTGTCTAATGCGGAGAAGAACTACACCACTACCGAGCAGGAGGCCCTGGCAATGGTCTACTCTCTCTAGAAGTTTCGCCACTATCTTCTAGGGGGGAAATTCAAGTTCTTTATGGATCACTCTGCATTGAAGTACCTAGTCAATAAGCCTGTCTTGGAAGGATGGATCTATCGCTGGATTCTACCCTTCCAAGAATTCATGTTTGAGGTGATCGTCAAGCCTGGGAGGTTGAACATCGGACCCGATCACTTATCCAGGTTGGAGTCGGGGGAGAATGACGACTCTCTTGATGATCAGCTATCGAATGCTGACCTTTTCCGAGTCGAAGCTGTACCAGACTATTTGGTCGACATCGCTGCCTATCTGACCATGGGGCAGTGCCCTCAGCACTACAGCCCGCTCTAGAAATGGCGCTTGGTTGTCCGCACCGCTAAATACCAACTGATTTCAGGCCAGCTATACAAAATGGGCCTCGATGAGGTTCTACACAAGTGTGTCCTTGACCACGAACGCGAAGCCGTGATGTGGGAATGCCACAACGGCGTTGCGGGAGGGCATATGGGGGCGAAACCCACCGCGAGGAAGGTGCTCCAAGCTGGACTATGGTGGCCGACGGTCCATGCCAATTGTAAGACATTTGTTAAGAGATGCGATGTCTGTCAGCGAACAGGGAGGCCCTCTCACAGGGACGATCTTCCGCTACACCCAGTACATGTTTTGCATCCATTCGAGAAGGGGGCTGTCGACTTTGTAGGCCCCATAGCCCCGGTCACCAGGCATTCCAAGGCTCACTACATCATTACCGCAACCGACTACCTCACCAGGTGGGGCGAGGCAGCGGTGGTACGAGACTGCATGATGGATACAACATCATGGTTTATCTTTGAACACATCATCAGCAAGTTTGGCTGCCCGCGAAGTTTAACCAGCGATCAAGGTACGCATTTCATTAATGACACGGTCAAATCGCTGCTGGACACGTTCATGATTCAACATCACAAAAGTAGCCTGTACTACCCGCAGGCCAATGGCACTATTGAAGCGTTCGATAAAATCCTTGAAAATGGGTTGACAAAGATCTGCAATGCCCAGCGGGATGACTGGAATGAGCGGCTACCAACTGCACTTTGGGCCTACCGGACTATGGTGAAGCGCTTGACCAATCAAACACCATTCCAGCTGGTGTATGGTCGGGAGGTTGTGATTCTCACCAAATTCACCATACCCAGTCTTTTAATTTCCACATCCCTCAAGTTCTCAGAAGAAGCATCGCCCCAGGAGTGCCTCCATGAATTACAAGAACTGGACGAGGCCCAGTTCCTGGCCGAGTTTCACCAGAAGGTTCAGAAGGACAGGCAGAAGGCGTGGCACAACCGCCACATCAAGAAAAACATGTTCCAGGTTGGTGGAAAGGTCCTCTTATATGATAGCAAGTTTCAGAAGTTTCCAGGGAAACTGCAGATGCACTGGTTGGGACCTTACTTCGTCGTCGAGATTAGAGATTCCGGCGCCGTTCGTTTGGCTTAGCTGGAAGGTATTGTTTTACCTGGGTGGGTGAATGGTGCATGCCTAAAACCTTACCACGAGTAAGTCCTTTTACTTTTCATTAATAACTCTCGCAACCGAGAGAAGCTGTAGAGTAGCGTAGATTAATAAGCTCTCCCGCAACCAGGATGAGCATAGGTAGTATTTCTTGTTCATGCATAGGTCGTCAATAACTGCTCTGTTGCGGGTACTGAACCACAACTGATTGTGGTTAGGGAGGGGCGTGTCCAGCGTGTCATCCCCATAGGACTAGCAAACATGTCAGTGTCAGTCCATATCATTTCAGTCAGTACTTGTGTCAGTCCGTAGGATCACCTAGATTTATCGCATAAATTACCATAATTAGAAGTAACCCTGCAATAATCATTTTGTCATAATTCAAAGTAACCTCAGCCGTCACGTCCGCCCATTTCCCCATGCCACCGTCAGCAACTGTCAGACTACACCTCACTCGGTGATTGATCGCACGATTATCGCCGAGAAGAATGCCAGTAGGAATTAACTCGTCATGGGGTCTCATCAACCTCACTCGTGCCAGGTAATTACATAATTTGCATGGGAAAAAGCACGAGAATGCCGAAACAGTTAGAATTAGAAATTAAAGCAGAACCAGAGCAGCAGAAGCATCCAGAAGCGCTGCACCGAGAGAAGACGCCGAGACCAATTCTGCAGGTGTACCAACGTTGAGAAAAGATGCCAAAGGCCATCCCAACAGTCCTAGAACCAGAGCTCGATAGTAGAATTCACAAAATAGAGTCCCTCATCTGGAAATACGACAACGCAGCCCTCATTGATGCCAATCTCTTGGACCCTGTCAAGTTCCCAGCACTCAAATGGAATGCGTATATGGAACATTACTTCATAGAAGCCGGGCGTTCAGCGAATAGAATTCTACCAAAGTTTTGTGCCTACAGAAATCTTCTCTTTTGAACTTAAGAAATCTTCCAGTCTTTGGGACCACAGGACCGGCTATGCAGTGCACTAGGTTCTTACTCAGTCACATCTAGAATGGGTCCTTGTGGTTGAATAAGGAAATTTCCATTCATGCCGAGGATATCCACTGGCTTACAAGGCTGTCACAGAATGGCATGGATGTCTCGACTACATGTCAGACTACTTCCAAGCGAGCGCGAAAGTCGGGAGACGCCGACTACTATGTTAAATATGGCAAACGACGGGGAGGGAAGGGAGCCAAGATGGAGCTTATCAATAAGCCCGAGATCAAATTTTCATGCTACCTCATTGCCAGCAAGACAATGAAGCACTACACAAAGGGTGAATGCACTCTGGACACTATCTCCATTGCAGAGCACTGCGTTCAGGGCGCCAAGCTGAACTGGTGTTCCTTCCTGCTGAAGGAGCTGCTCGACGCGTGCGAAGAAAACTACAAGTGGGCTACAAGCTTCATTTACGGATATTTGATAGTCGCGTTTGCCATGTGGAAGTGGCACACTCCTCTTGTCAGGTTGCCAGTGGAAATTCCAGAGGGCTAGCCTCTAGCGATGAAGTTCGTTCCGTGGAAGGTATCAGTTGACCCCAGCTCCAAAAAAGTTAATGCCGAGGCATTTCGGACCTGGTATGGTTTGATGATGGACGTGGTGACCAGCTAGCAAAGGGTGCCCAGGAACTTGCTAGATGAGTACAGTGCGCAAGTATGGTTCGGGGTCAGTCACAGGCATACTTATATCTGACCTACCTATGTGCCAGAGGACACATTTCAGATGCAGCCACTAAAGTTCCAGTTGGAAGATACCGCGTTCCACAATGAAGTTTGTTCGTGGCTGGGGGTCACGATGGAAATCCGCAACGGGGTACCCATTTACAACTTTGATCAGATGCTACTGCAGCAATGGCCTGCCGAGACAGATGCGGAGGTAGCACAGAAGAATCCCACCGAACATCTCGCCCCTCTCATCCGCCGCTTAGACACTCAGGTACGCAGTTTTAATGTGGCAACCAAGGTCGTCTCAAGTGGTGTTGTTCCTTTTCCTTTGTTTTTTGAGTTCCAGTTCTCTCAATCCACATCGCGTCCCCACACAACTTCCATTACCACCCCCATCCCCACTGTTTTATTTACTTCTCCAAGTCTGACGATGACCCCAGTGGGGGAAAAGAACAAGACCACCGACTCATTGGAAACCCCTCAGGCCAAGCGGGCTCGAATCATAGAGTCGAGTCCAGTGGTGGACCTCACTGAGGAGGATCCACCCTAGCCACTGAGTACAGGAGTGTCGATACAAGAAGAACCACTCATTGACCCCTCTGAGTTCATCAACATTCGCCTTCCACCACCACGCTCCATTCCACCTCCACCTACCACTTCATCCGCCCCATCCAATTCATCCGCCACAGTGTCAGACCCAATCATCTAGGAACTACTTACTGGGGACCACGGGGCCGAGGTTGACTCCAGTACTGCAGCAGTAGTACCACCGGTCGACCCCGCTGGGGAACCCCAAGTTTCTTTATCTGATATATTTACCCAGATGGCACAAATTGTTGCCGACTCAGCTGAGGCTCAGCCTAAGCCTACTGTGCCTCCACAAACTGCCCAGATAGATCAGCAGGAACAACCAGACTTGAACATGGCTGACTCAGCGCCTCATCAGACTCTGCCGTCATCCCCTCTAGAGCACTCTAATCGATCAGTTTCCAGAGGGAAACCCTTGTAGGAAAGGCAGCCGAACCAAAGTAACTCGGGGGTCGCCAACCTAGAAACATGGGGTACGACTCAGCTGTACTTATTTATCTAGAGGGCGTCCCATCAGGCCGAAAGGCTTCATTCTGAACTACAGCAGAGGTGCACCAAACAACAACAGCAGATAACTGCGCTTACTGAACAGTGCGACCAGCTCATAACAGCACAGGAACAGCTGAAAGGTCAGATAAACGACGCCACCTAGGTGTTTTCAGAGCTATGGCCAATTGTCGGGGCTTATTATACTCAGCTGCCTGCCGATGTCCCAGAGACGAGTATCGTAGCACAGGCTTTCCACCTCTGGATCGCATTCAATGGCCTCCACAGGGAAAACAAGGAGCTTCAAGCAGCGTTAGCCACACGACTAGCGCTGCCCGATCCAGAGGTTGTCTATTCAGCATAGGTTGTAGAAAAGTAGGGCCAGGCCACTCAAATGCAGGAAACTCTCAACTCTGCGGCGCGTGAGGCTTACGACCTCCTGAAGGGTCTTCAGGAGTGCTCAATGGCCCTTACCGTCAAAACGCAGCCAATTTCATTGCAGCTACAACAGATTTCGAGGGAAGTCCAAGCAGCCATGGACCCTGCGCGGTTGGACCAGTTATATGCCCAAGCGGATGCTCTAGAAGTGCAGATCCAGCAAACAGAGGCCAGCTTAGCAATGGCCAAACAGGTAATTCGTGAGCTCCGCCCGCCCCTCCAACGCAGCGCCAGAAAAATGCAACAACTAGCCGCCGATGCCGAAACCCAGATTAGCACGGTGTTCGGGGCTATACCGGCACATGTCGAGGAGGCTGATGTCACCAAGATTTCCGCAGAAACAGATTCACTGGTGCAGGGGTGGCAGCAAGCTATATTGACCTTCACTGAGCTTAAAGCTACAGCATTCAGCAAAGTCCCGGAGTTGAGGCCCTTGTTTGGACAGTAGGCAGAAGGAACACAACAAGAACAGGCCATGGGGTCTAGAGGGGCGATGGAGATAGAGACAGTGATTTGCGATTGACTCAGGACGAGTCAAGAAACTATGGTCGGGGCCTGTTGGGGCCCTTGTTTTGAATACTTGTTTTGAATATTTTGAATTTTGAATAAAGAACAGCTTTTTGGGGTTGCGGAACGACACATGGCAGCCCCAATCGAGTCACAACTACGGTGAGTAGTGGAGCTACCGAAGTTGCGAGGGAACAGGTAGATAGCTAAAGAAATCAGATGCATGAGTACAGATGAAGAGAATATATAGTAGAAGATAGATATCAGAACACACAGACAACAAGAGAGAAGCCGGAAGCAGCTGAAGAAGAACGCAAGAGGAACTAACAGTTGTGATAGCGGGTGAATAAATAGTTGTCACCCAAGTGAAATAAGGGATGAATGCAAAAGCAACTGAAGGAGAATGAGCAGATGCTGCAGAGGGAACTTAGACCGAGCACGATATCTCTGTAGTTCCTAGGTTTCTCTTATCTACCATTCTGTTCTATAAGACGTCTGTACCAGACTTGTAAGCTCTTCCTGTGGAAGCAATGTAACTATGGGCTTGGCTGAAGATATCAATATACTTACAGGTTGCTGTCTTATTATGTGATTCACATGCATGCATGATGTTTGTGATGACTTAAAATTTTATTTTCTTAATACCTGTACACTCTATGCATGTTCTTGCATATATAATGATGTTTATGCAATCAATTCGATGTTAATCATGAGTTGCGGATCCTTTCACTGCTATCGATCTATTCCCCTTATGCATTTGGTCGCGGCATGCCTCGGGTGAGACTCTCTACTCTCTGGAGTAGGGTGACAATGCCGGCGTGGTTCTAGACTACAGCGAATTCCCTTATTGGCCCCAACCCCTGAACCTGGGTCTTGCCTGTGAGACATGTTTCTTCACCAACAAATGGTTCCGTTGCTAGGAGGCGGTGGAGGCTTTTGCTCAACTGGGGGGAGCCAAAGGCCTTGAGCGACGACTGGCTCTGGAGAACAGAGCGCCATGGGGACCTTGATTGAGGACTGGCTTCAGCTGTTCCTCAAGATTGTTGATAATGCTTTGATTCGGGACCAGCTCAAGCGTACCCTAGAGGACGTGCTGCAGGGGAATATAGGGCCGAGGGAACCTGTGGACACAACACCCCAATACGTGCAGCGGGTCAAACGGAACAAGCGACGAACGGGAAAAGAGTTCCAGCTTAACACATAGGTTACGTGATTCCAAATTAGCGATACTATGCTTGATTTAGGGTCTGACGTCAACATCTTGCCGTAGAAGACGTGGGAGGCTCTTGGATGACTGCAGTTGACCATCTCGCCAATCCAACTTAGAATGGAGAACCAGTACTGCATTGTGCCGATCGGCCGACTCGAAGGTGTCGAGGTCGACATTGCAGAGGTGAAGACTTACACGGATTTTGAGGTTATTGATATTATGGGAGACAAGGATCCTTACCCTGCCCTGCTAGGCATCAATTGGGCCTTTGAGAATTACACCATCATTGACCTCAAAAAGGAGTTGATGATCTTCGAAGATGGAGAGGTCCGGGTCACTCAGCCTCTCGACCCGTATCAAGGCCCGCGATATACAGAAACTATGGACAACCGGGAGGATTCTCAGATGATGGACCACCTTTATCAGATGACTGCAGGGAAGCGGGAGGACTACATTAACCCAACCGCAACCGGCTCCGTCAGCTGGCGCAGTGCCCAGAGCTCGGAGCTGGGATCGGAACTAGCCTAGGAAGACTAGCAGCAGGGGGGTACGAGACCAGCACACAGAGATGTGCCACCATTTCCCGAGTCCGTTGGATTGGTGCTGAGATCAGGGAATACTCCACCTTGTCGAACATGCAAGCTGTCAATACCTTTATTACAAAGGTTGAGGACATGGTGCCAGAAGGAAGCAGGATACCACTTTTGGACGTCGCACTACAGTCCACATCAGCCAGGTGGTGGAACAATCACCGCAACACCCTGTCGCGGTGGAGTTGTAACTAGATAATTAGAAATAACAATTTTAATAAAAATTGTAACTTATATATTTGGTTCGAATATGTTAAATTTTATTTAATCAAATAAAAAGGGGTAGTGCGAAATAAAATAGCAATTTTCACTGGAATTCATGGATTCATAAATAGATTCAACATCCTAAAAAAAAAGGCACTCTAACTATGCAGATTAAAAAATTTAAACTCCTTGTTTATCTCTATCCGATTTTGATTAAAATTAACAAGAAAAACTGTTGTAAAAAGAAAAACTGTCGTGAAAAAAGTAATTATACTACGCCAAATAAAAATTTATTTAAAAAAATATTGAATATAATAACTTTTGAGAAATTTTGATATTAGATTCTCTCCTATCTTGGCAACAAGGGGATTCATAGTTTGAGCCAGATATCCAAATGGGACATTCACACTCATCTCTAGACAGGATGGCATTTCCCTGATACACCTGATGAGCTACGTTCAAGCCTGGATAATCTACAGATTCAACTCCATGGTATCGCCCCCACCAAACAAAACGATTATGACTGTTTCTGTTGGGACCCTTCAGGCACCAGTTGTACAGTCAAAGCTGCCTACCATCAAATCTGTAACAGTGAACGTCCCACGCCCGTATGGACTCAATGGAAAACTGCTTGGAAATTAGAGACTCTCCCAAAAATTAAATTCTTCATATGGGTTCTTCTAAAAGGGAAAGTGCTAACTTCTGATAATCTGAAAAAACGTGGCATTCTTGGTCCTTCCCGTTGCCCAAACTGTCAAGCAGCTGAGGAAACTATTCAGCACCTTTTCATAAATTGCTCCTTCACCACTACTTGCTGGAAAGAAGCCTTCTTGAAGGACCAACTGCCCTGGGATTCCCACAGCACCATTGCCGAACTCTTACACTTATGGAAGAAGAATTACCCCTAGCAACGCAAGAAGAACAATGTGGCAAGAAGAGTCTGGAACGCCCTTCCTTACTCTATGCTGTGGCACATATGGCTAGCGCGCAATCAAAAAATCTTCAAAGACAAAAAAATTGACATCAGGAAGCTATATAACAAGGCAAGAGGACTCGCTCTGGAAACCATAGCTGTCAAATGTCAAAGGAACATTGACGCAGCTGGTCTCTTTGTTGAAGAACGGAATTATATAGGTTGTATGTTAGATCAAAGTAACAGGGGCCAATACAATGGCCAAAACAAAAATGACACCAGCAGTAAACAAATCTCTAATAGCAGTTGGAAAATCAGAATGAAGGATAAGGAGTTTGCACTCTGGATAAGAAACAGTAACACACACTATCTATTCTTTGATGGAGCCTCCAAGTCTAATCCTGGTAAGGCTGGAGCGGGCGGAATTATTTGTAATGCCAACGGAGACATCATCCTTGCTTACGAATGGGGATTAGGCCCCCTTTCCAATAATAGAGCTGAAGCCCTCACTCTATACCAAGGTCTCATTCAGCTCCAAAATCTTGGCATTCACACAGCAACAGTGATCAGAGATTCAGAAATCATCATCAGCTTAATGGTCTACAATCGGATAGCCACCAATTTAGCACTTCAGCAAATAATAAATCGCTGTCATGTGCTCGCCCAACAAATGCAAGAAACTTGATTTATTCATGTCCTTCACTCCCTCAATAAGGAGGCCGATGCACACGCAAACAGAGCCTGCTTCAAACCCCTTGGCTGCCTCAAATGTAACGCCATCGAGTCTTTCTGTTTCCTGCCATGAATAGGACAAATCCCCTTAGACTGCCTGCAGAGGCATCTGTTGTTCTCATGCCCCAGAGTTCGATGGAAACCAGGAATATATTATTGGAAACACTGAGCCCAGCTTCAGCACAGCAAATGCAGGATCTACAGGCCTTGAAGGCAACTCAATGCAAGATTTACAGGTTCTGAAGACAACTTCTCTTTAGCATGTTTTACAAATGTAGTTTTTTGCTGTCACAGTTTGTTTGAATCTACACAATATCAACCTTCTCAACAGTCAAGCATAATCGGAGTGCAGGGGAACCTGGCCTCACTGCTGTTCCTCTCTGTCTCTTTTTTCAAGCTTATTGCCCCATAACAACGAAGCCTAGACTCCCAATTTTTTCTTTTTGAATACAAACATCACCCGATTATGTCAAAAAAAAAATAATAACTTTTGAGAAATTTTGATATTATCTATAGTTAGTTATTTTGGACCAAAATTTATTTAATAAAATAAAAATAAAATAATCGAAATAAATGAAAAATGTATATTTGAGTGTTGGAAATAACAATATGAACCATAGGAGTTGGTTCAAACCATTTTCTACTATGTAATTATCACCTATATAAATATATATATATATATATATATATATATATATATATATATATATAAGTCTTTCATATGGTTTTTTTTCTTATTTCTCTTAGGGTTGTTTTTCTTTTTCTGTATGGATTATTTTTGAAAAAAATCATATAAATTTTTTAAATCATTTTTTTGGAGATAAAATCATGTTCTATTTAAACTATGTTTTTTTATTTTTTTATTTTGATTTCTTAGAAAATTGTCATATCAGTTTGCTTAAAATTAGCTAAAATCCCAAGAAACCTAATTTCATAGACAAAATTAGCATCTCTAAAACTTAAACTTCCTTTAATTATAAAAAATAGAGATCACAATAACAATATTTCATAGTATTAAATTAATTTTTCATTTAAAACAAAAATTCTATTACTTAAAAATAAATATTCCAAGTCAAACAATTACTGAACCAAATCCCAACAGACTCAGTCAAACAAACAAAATCCACCTCTCTACCTCACCTATAAATTAAAAAAATAAAGATCACAATAAAAATATTTCATAGTATTAAATTCATTTTTCATTGAAAACAACTATTCTATATATATATATATATATATATATTCAATAAAAATATTTTAATCAAAATCAATTTAATAATAATAATAAAACTATAAAATTTTCTGAGTCAAACAATTACTAAACCAAATCCCAACGACTCAGTTGAACAAACAAAATCCACCTAAAACTCTCCCAACTCTCCCTCACCTATAAATTAAATCCCTAGGCATTATCTCTAACATTCCATTTGAGTAGGTTCCATAAACAAGTGAGACATGATGCTTAGCCAAGGATGATTTGCCAACATAATGTGACCTTGCAACAAGATGAATGTCTGTTGTCAGTTATTTGTTTTGTCGGCAAATCATCTTGGCAAAGCATCCTTCATTGCTTCTCATACCTCACCATAAATGTACTCAGTGTGGATTTGGTATTAGGGTTGAGGCAACAACCAGAAAAGGTATTAGGGTTGGGATTTTAAATATTTCATTTTCTTTTTTTAAATCTTTTATATATTTAGTTTTATAAAAAATTGGATTGGTTTTGAATTTTATTATAAAAATATGTGATTTTATATTAAGATCAAATTATAGATTAAATTTATTTAGAAGTACAATTTATATATTTTAATAAACAGATCTATAAGTAAAAGAAATTTTTTATTTTATAAGAAATAAATCAATATAGATAGAATAATTATAGAATTAACTATTGTGTTTATTGAGATGGATTTGTTAGCTAATATTTTTTTTTCAATGTGTTTTTTAATTGATTTGATTTACAGGGAATAATTTTGAATCCTATGGTTTACATAATACTTTATAACATAGGCATGGTATGTTTACTAACTTATTTTATTTCCATATTTATTTTCATAATATGGTATAGCACTTTCAATATAAATCTTACTAGCATACTTTTTTTCAATAATTTTTTTGTTGACTTATTCACATAGGATTTAAACTTTGAATCTTATGATTTACATAGCTAGCCCTAATTACAACACTTTCAATGTGAATATACAAAAATATTGTGAATAAATTATTCCCTCCATTATAACCAATTATAAACAGTTACAACCAGATATAACCAGAAGTGACAATGAAATTCAAATTTTTTTTTTCAAGATATTGGACGAACCATTTTCAACCTACACAACAATTTCTTCTTTCCCATTCTGAGCAATCTATTCTTTTCAGAGGCTAATGAGAGAATGGAATCTGTAAAATTCTTCACATAGGATGTTAAATTTTGTGAGGTTAGAAACATTTTCCTTTCTCATTTTTTGCAATCTAAGTGGAATTACATTGATATTTGTTAACATGTTTGGTTTCTTCTTTCATTGATTGTATTTTATGGCTAATATGGTGGGCAGATGCAATGATCTACCTATCCTACACGAGTTTGAAAAGGCAATGCAGAGGCACTGATCTACCTTTCCTGCAGGGGTTTGAAAAGGAAGTGCAAACAATCACAGCAAAGGATGTTCATGGGTGAAATTGTCAGGCTCGTAAATAATATCACTATTTCTCAGTAGTATCACTCAAAACAGTGACATGACATTACAAAATGTTATAATATTTACACATGATGGAAAATGTAACATCCATGTAAACCGTTGGAATTTACATTTTTTAATTATCATGTTTAATATTTTACTAAAACAGTTGTATCAAGAATTTGTTAGGGTTTTAGTTTTGTTATAAACTACCTCATCATATCTTTCTAGGACACGTATTTCATTAAAGATGCATATAATTTATTTGATTCCGAAAAAAATTATATTGATTCGATCTTTAATTCATTCCAGGGGATAAAGACACAATTTAATATTTTACTAAAACAATTGTATCAAGAATTTGTTAGGGTTTTACTTTTGTTATAAAGTGGCTCATGATATCTTTCTGACACGTATTTCATTACAGATGCATATAATTTATTCAATTCCGGAAAAAGGTTATATTGATTCGATCTTTAATTCATCATTATATATGCATATAATTTATTCGATTCCGGAAAAAGGTTATATTGATTCGATCTTTAATTCATTCGGGGGATAAAGACACAGTTGAATCTTTCGGTGCCATTGAATAGATTGTATATTGTTGCAGAGAGTCCATCGACTATTTCTTTATCTCAGTTCAGTTCGAGGCCAGTGCTATGGAATAAAACATGCATATGATATATTGAAAATATTTTTTAAGAACATGTGTGGTGATTGTAAGAAGCATGTGTGGTGATTGCAAGAAGTGTTTGCATGACTTTAAATTTTCACACATTATTATTGAAAAGAAGCTTCATGTTGAAGGTGATGGAGGCCAGGAGTTTTCCATGGAAAATAAGTAACTTGCTCACATTTTTAAAGAAAAATGTATGCGATAATGAGGGAGGAAAGAATGACCGCTGGCTGTTTTATGTAAATGAATAGAACAGGGTTTACGACTAGCTGTTTTATGTAAATCAATAGAATAGGTTTCAGTCCATTCATTGACAATGGGAAAGGAAGTTGTTATGACATATTTAATCCTGTATGTAGTTTCTCTCTTGAAAAGACATCAACTATTGTGATACGTTGTGAGACATTCCCATTGCAGCCACCATTATGAAGAAAAAAACAAAGGAAGTGTTACTGTTAATGGATGGTGAACTGCCCCCAAATTAGAATCGTGGCCTTTTTATTTAATAAAGAGAAGTTCAAGTAGGAAGGTCTTATCGACTAACGAGATAAGTAACTATGCCTTTTTCTTTGAATAAAGGAACATATGAATGGTTTGTCTCTTTAAAAAAACCCATTTTCTAGAAAGAAAATAAAATATTTCATATGAATTGTTATAGGAAAAATAGCCATGTTTGTTCTTAGAGATATACTATGGTAAAATAAGGTGCTAGATTTTCGGAAAGTAATAAAGATTGCTATTATGTTAATCTCTTAGAAAGATATTGTTTTTAGTGATATACAATGGTAAAAGACATAACCCATGTCAGTTATTGAAAAGATTGGTATTATGTTAATCTTTTAGAAAGATATTTTTCTTAGAGATATACCATGGTAAAATTCTAACTTATTGTGCTAGTTTTTCGAAAAAGAATCCATGTGATTTCTTGCAAAGATTTTTATATGTATCTTGAGAGATGTCTGCAGTAGTAAAAGATAATATAAATAATTTTACTTGTCTTTATATATATGCATCTTATGTAAGAAAAATGAGATGCTTGTTCTTTTTTTAAAAGAAAGGGATTTCATACATATGTATGAAATTATAAGGAAATCCAAGTTATTTATTGAAAATTAATATAGATTAAAGAGTGTAATTCTTGAAGATATTTCATGGGCAGGGAGATAAGTTAATGAGTTTCTCTTGGAAAATAAGTCATGAAGAACCCATGTTAGTTCCTCATAATATTTTCTTTGGAAAAGATTCTATTGTTTTATATATATTATTCTTACTTGAAAAGAATAACCTCTTGAAAATATTAAATGGCTAAATGAATTTAGTCAACCTCTTGATTTAGGTGTATTAAAGGTTAAGTTAACCTTGTTAATGTTGCCTAGTTTTTATGCATAAAAGAGGCTATCTATGGTAAATTCTTGGAAGCCAAGCACGAACTTCTTGCATGTAGAATTATAGAGAAACAAGGTTCTTTGCCTGGATAGAAGATCTATTGAGTATGTGATTACTTATGCTATCGTAATTATTATGTTAGTTTCTTTTGAAACAAAATCATCTATATGCATGCAAGACTTGTATTATCTTTCATTGGAAAGAATATACATTTGTATGTGGGAAATGTTAGCATGTTTAGTTATCCTACATAGAGAAATAATCTTTGGAAAAGAAGATGGAATACATGAATAAAACCCATATTAATGTGTTAGTTTCCTTGGGATATATATATGGGTAATGTTGGTATAATATTTGAAATGAAGACATGTATTTGTATGCTTTATTGTAAACCGGTGTTTGGATACTCTGTTGTGTTAAACATTCATTTGGAAAGACTCTTTTGGAAACTATATACCTTGGCTTTCTTTACATGCACCAAAAGTAATAGATTAAGGGTTAGTTATTTTGACTAACTTTATGTAATTCATATGTACGAAGATTGTAACTGATATATTACAGTTTTATCAATTTTCCTTGCAAGAATGTGTGTTTATGTGAAGGAAATATTAGTTAATTCTTTATAGACATCCTTTGATGGGTTCACGCTTATAGCTAGCACATGCGCAGTGTTGTTAAAGGAAGTTGTTGTTAAAGGAAGCATGTCGTAATATTATGCTTGCATGTCATGACTCTACATGAGTAGATGGAGAAGCATCACAAAGTAATTTATGAATCTTGACATCAATGTATGTTGAAGGCATCATTAGCAGGGAATGATGGTGACATGTACAAAGGAAATATTATGCTTAACTTGGGGGCAGGTAAATGATTATGGTTCATGCACATGAGTGTGAGGTGCAGGATGATCCAATGTACGATGGTCCATTGTAGGTACATCCATGCCACCAAGACATAAAGATATGAGGATTAGTGGGTAAATGCTATCATATTTATTGTAATGGCTTTAAGCTAGATATTTGTAAATTTCTTTGTAAGATTTATAAACGATGGTTAAAGGATGGCCTCCCTTATAAGCCATTGAGTGAGGGCTGAACACCCTCACAAGCATTTAATTTTATACGTTTGATGGTTTTCACCCTACAGGGTTTCCAAGGTATATTGGTGTTCAATGATGTAATTGATTATTTTGTCAAATGGATGATGTTGATTCCTTTCTTGTTGTGATGTTCATAATGTCAAGTATGTGATGACTACATGAATAACGAAATTAATGCAAGGTTACATCTTACAGTTTTATGTTAAAGTATTACAATAACGGTTGTTAATGGTTAAGCAATTTACCATTCTTAAACCAAGTTTACACTATGAAATGGTGAACATTCTATCTAATGATGTGTAAGGAATATTTAATAGTGATTTGAATAGTTACCTGTGGGTAACTTGTATAAAAAAAATTAACTCCTTGCATTTCCATGTGAAGTAATCGGTATATGTTATAGAATATGACTGCTACATGGTATTTTATCAAGTTTTTCTGTCACTTTTTATCTTTTAATCTCGTAATTATTCATAGTTGCTAAGGCATTTTCTTCTAAGGCTTTTGCTATAATTTTTACAGTGTCTATATTATTATATTGACTGAAATTAAGATGCAAGCCTTACTTATAATTTTTTTATAGTGTATATATTATTATATGGACTGAAATTAATATGCAAGACTGAGTGTTAAAAGGATGCTTAGTGCATGATTTTATGAAAGCATAAATATTTATCTACTAAAAGTTTGACTGTGGCTGAGGGAATCGATCATGGATCTAGCTCTTGCTGGCGTTGACCTAGATTGTGTCGCCATGGTGCATCTCAAATAGTCTGTGCAGATTCCATGGACACTGGTGGGGGCTTAGACCCTCCTCCCCCTTAGCCAGATATTTATGCATTTAAGAAGCTAGTGGTGGGTTTAGCGAAAATATCTCTCACAGAGTCTCAACAGAAATTCGTTAAAAAGCTATACTGCATTCCCACAATTGAGTTGCCAATAGATGAAACGTGCAGATCGGCCCTGAATCTGGCAAACAGAGGCCTCATTGGACAGTTTACAGGCCTCTGGCCCTCCCCCAAAGCTGTGGAGGAGTGGGCGTAGAGAAATTGGTCGCCACTAATCTTTGATGGGATCAAGAGCCATTTTTTCGGGAAAGGCTTCTTTGTCTTCGCATTCAAAAATGCAGAAGATAAAACCCTCATCTTCTGAAATGGCCCATAATTCATGGGGCCTCAAGGGTTATATCTGAATAAATGGACCCCTGACTTCAACCCAACTCAAGATGTGCCCTTTGTGGTTCCAGTATGGGTTCGCCTCCCACATCTTCTGCTGCATTGCTGGAACCAAAAAGCCATGCAAACCATCAGCAATACACTCGGAAAATATATAGATCAAGCAATAAGGAAAGATTAGTACTCTTGTGCGCAGATCTGTGTGGAGGTGAATCTAGAAGTTGGGTTACCAGAAGCAATAAAGTTAACCGTCGCAGACTGGATGCACATCCAAGAACTAGACTACGAACAGCTACCATTCAAGTGCCGACATTGTCATGGATATGGGCACTTCACAAGGCACTGCAAAAAAAATACCGCAGAAGAAAGTGAGAAGGGGAAAGTAGACCAATGGAAAAAAGTGAAAAGAGAAGGGACAACAAAGCCACGAGGTAAAGGCCCAATAAGAGAAAGCACATCCATGCATGTATGACAAGATAAAGGAGAAGGGATCAATGGACCAACACCAACAACAGGAAAGAAAAAATCAGAGAGCGCAAAAGGTACAGAAGTAGAAGAAACAAATAAATATAGCAGCGAGCAAATGAAGATCCCCCCAAAGGAAAATAAATTGAGGAACTCAGGCAAACAGTAACAATCCCTGCAGTCTCCTCCTCCCCCTCATACGTAGACATAGCCAGGAAAAAAATCATTGACATGCCTAGCTCCTCAGAGGATGAGATCCTTGAAAGACTTGCAAAAATAGCAGTAAGGAAGTCCCGTAGAGAAGCGAGAGAGGAAGAAGAAGAAAAAAAAAAGACTCAAGGAAGCCAACCTACCATAGAAATGTCAATCGGAAGGAGCACCAGAACAAGGCCTCTAAAGGGAGGAGCTCCTAATACCCCCAGCAGTAAGTAATGTGAATCGTCTCTTGGAATTGTAGAGGATTGGGAAACCCATCAAAAATCGAAGCAATAAAGGACCTAATGAAAACGGAACCAGAAGATATCCTCATGCTCCAAGAGACAAAAATTAAAGGGGAAGCCCTTCTAGAAATTAGCAAAAATAAATGGCAAAAGAACGCAGGGAAAGAAGTAAGTGCAAGGGGAACAGCAGGAGGAATAGCCACCCTCTGGAAGGATGAACAGTTTCGGTTAGTGAGCTCCTACACCACCCAGCACTAGAGATACACAGAGCTGAAATACATAGCAAGTAACCTTTTATCTCTTCAATTTATATGTTCCAGTAGTAAATGCAGAAAAGAAAGAGTGCTGGCAAACATTAAATGAATTCCTTGAAATAAATTCCTCGAACAATATCATCATCACTAGAGATCTTAATCTAGTGATGAATGCTAAAGAAAAAAGAGGAGGGAGAAGCAGTAAAGATCAAATGATACATGTGGTAGAAGATATAATGTAGTAGTGGGATTTATTGGATTTCAAACCAAATAAAGGGTCATATACATGGACCAACAACAGGACGGGGGAAGATCACATCTTGGCCAGGCTGGACAGGATTTTAATACAAAGCAATATGTTGCTGGAGAGAAGACTCATTTCCTCAACCATTCTTCCCAAACTCACCTCTGATCACAAACCCATCCTTCTCTCAATGGAAGAGGAAGAAAATTTGGGACCCATCCCTTTCAGATTTAATCCACTATGGAGTGAAAAAAGCGGATTCTATGAGACAGTCTGAATGGCCTGGACCACCACAGTAAGTGGCTCCCCCAGCTATGTTTGGGAAAAAAGGCTGAAATATACTAAAAATGCTCTTAAGGAATGGAGCAAATTGCCAGCAAACACCCCCACTAATAAAAGAAAGGAAGCAGTGAAACACTTGGGAAACCTTCAAAGGGAAATGGACATTACAAACATAACAAAATCAAAACTGGACCGAGAGCAAGCAGCTCAATGCAATTCCTTTTGAGCCTTTCGGAATGAAGAAGAATACTGGAGGCTAAAGTCCCGTAGCCTCTGGCTGGAATCTGGTGACAGGAATACTCCCTACTTTCACTACCAGTGTAAAGCCCGACTATCCCATAATCACATCTCGGAGATCACAACCTCCGAAGGGATAATCTGCAAAGGAGTAGAGCCAATAAAATAAGTCATTTCCTCCCACTTCCAAAATATTTACAGCAAAGGAGTTGAAGGCAGAGATGAGGACATCACTAAATTT
This sequence comes from Pinus albicaulis, assembly GCA_034641835.2. Classification (NCBI taxonomy): domain Eukaryota; kingdom Viridiplantae; phylum Streptophyta; class Pinopsida; order Pinales; family Pinaceae; genus Pinus; species Pinus albicaulis. The sequence goes on along the minus strand of CM076570.1, from coordinate 1,205,884,969 downwards.
CTCAACAACATCCCCTCCGTGGTTAAAAACGAGGACAATTTAGCCCTCATGAACCAAATCAAAGAGGAGGACATAAGCAAAATCATTTGGTCTATGGAACCTGATAAAGCCCCCAAGCCGAATGGGTTTACTAATCACTTTTATAGGATATGCTGGGAGATAATTAAAACAGATCTGGTTAGGATGATCAGAGGATTCCTTCAAAAAGCAAAAATGGGGGGCGGCACCAATTCTCGTTTTTAGCTCTAATTCTGAAAGAGTCAAACCCGAGCTCCTTTGACAGGTTCGAGCCTATCTCTTTATGTAATGTCTCATATAAGATCATAGCCAAACTCCTCGCCAACCGAATTAAGCCTCTTCTGGGTAGGATAATCTCCAACTTGCAAGGAGGCTTCGTTAAAGGAAGACACATTCTGGATAATGTAATTCAGGTACAGGAAACTATGCACTCCAGCCATCTCAGAAAAGAAAAAGGCATGTTGGTAAAGCTGGATATGGCCAATGCCTTTGACAGGGTAAACCTATCATTTCTCTATAAAGTACTTCAATCTTTTGGATTCTCACAAGACTTTGTCAACTTAATTAAAGCTTGCACCAGTAGACCTTGGATTTTCCCTTTGGTAAATGGGAGGCCAACTGATTAATTCCAAGAAATGAGGGGGTTGAGGCAAGGATGCCCCCTCTCCCCATTCCTATACATCATCATGGCACACACTCTAAGAAGAAAATTGGATAAGGACAAGGAGGATGGAGCAACTCTAGGTCTGAGAATAATGAAGGAGCTAGATCCAATAAACCATGCACTTTTTTCTGATGACTCCCTCATGTTGAGAGGAGCCTCCTATAGAATCGCCTCAGCATTCAAAGACACCCTCCAAGCTTACTGCAGAGTCTCATGGGCTTTGATCAATGATAGGAAAAGTGTTGTTTACAGTTGGAATCTGGAAGAAAATGAGATGCAGAAAGTAGCTCGAATTCTAGGTTTCAAAGGCCACTCTAAATGGGATAAGATCAGCTATCTTGGCCTGCCTCTCACACTGGGCACTAATAGGACTATACTGTGGGAAGGAGTGATCAATAAACTTAAAAGTAAAATAAAAGGTTGGGGAGGCCAGTGGTTAACATACGGTGGCAAGTTAACCCTGATAAAATTGGTCCTGTCAGCACTACCGATTTACCAAGCCTCATACCTCTTGGCCCCCAAATTGATCACAGGGCAGCTAAACAAGTTAATTCGAGACTTTTTGTGGCACGGAGGCACAGGAAACCAGCGCAAGATGCACCTGATTAAATGGGAGACAGTCAAGCGTTTAGTGAAAGAGGGTAGCCTCCAAATCAGAGACCCAGAGCAGGAAAACATAGCACTTGGGTGTAAATTACTGTGGCAGATGCATAGCGACAGTTCTCACCCTGCCCGTCGCACCCTCAAATACAAATATGTCCCAGGTGCAACACTCAGGAAATTGCAAGAAACCAACAGTAAACATCGCCCGTAACTATGGAGTCTGTGCAACAAGGAAGTACGCTTTTTCTGTCAGCACTTATATCGCACTCCAGGGAATGGCAAGAAAACTAAATTGTGGAGGGACCAGATAATGGGACACGCTCCACTTGAAAGCAACACATCCATCGAAGAAATATGAGAGTTGTTGAAAGGCAGGGGTACCAGTGCACTGTTTTATATCTCTGAATGGGATGCAAAAGGCAATTGGGCAGCATGGAAAGTCAATCATGTCCCACCTCACCTCAATTAGCAAGCAGAACATCTCAAATTTAGCTCAGGGACACAGCACCAGTGCATAAAATCGCTGAAGACAAGTGGGGCTGGGGACCAATAGGAATTTATACAACTGTCAAAGGATACGATATTTACAAATCTTAGCGTGGCAGTCATCTTCCAGCAACCCTATGGGTTCAGGTATGGGAAAAAATGGCCTTACCAAAAATAAATTTCTTTTTTTGGACCCTCATGCACAAAAAAATACTTATAGGGGAAAATTTACTGAAGAGAAATATAGTGGGGCCTCACAGATGTGCCCTCTGCAAGCAAGCAATGGAAACTATTGACCACCTATTCATGGATTTTTCCTTTGCTAATAAAGTCTGGACACTCACTCTCCATGGCCTCAACGTTGCAGTCCCATCCAAAATTTCTATCATTAATCTCTACCAAACATGGAAGGACCATTACCCTCTCACCCTCAGCAGCAAATATCTTTGGGCCTGAATCTGGATCACCATACCCAAGTATGTGTGTTGGAAACTCTGGCTTGCCAAGAATGAGTATATTTTTAACAATATTGCCTTGACCCGCATCAATGTAGCAGCCAAAGCAAAAGGACTCCTTCTTGAAACTTTGAGTGGCCAAAACCTCAAATCCAAATCTTCACTGCACCCTGAATAAAAAGGATGGTTCGGGACCTATGTTTTCAGAAACAGGAATCAAAGTCCAACAATACCTCAACAGAAGCATAATGGAGATTAAGAGATAAGGATGACATTTTCCAAAGCTGGTGGAGGAAGCAAAAGAAAGCAACGATATTTTTTGACGGGGCATCCAAGGCAACCCCAGGACTGCCGGAGCTCGGGAACTGCTATATACTCCGGATGGGAATACAAGGGAGACCTTTAGCTGGGGTCTAGGAAAGTGTACAAACAATCAAGCAGAACTGTTGAGTCTCATTAAAGCCTACCAAATTTCCACAGAAAGAGGATATAATGAGTTACAAATATTCGAAGATTCAGAAATCCTGATAAAAAAGGTACATTCGGAAGGACATTTCAATGATGCTGGGCTCAACAAAATTCTACTAAGGCTGAGATACATCCTCCAAAAATTCACCTCCTTCCAATGTTTTCACATATTAAGAGAGTCAAATAAAGAATCTAATGCCTATGCCAACAAAGGTTGCCTTTTGGTTCAAGGAGAAATTAGTATAAATGAGGGAATAACAGTTCAAAGCTATATCCCATGATAGATATTCATACTGAAAAAGAGAATTGTAAATTTGTATGTACTAAAGGTTGTGAAGGCCTAGGCCCAATCTGAATTTCACTATCAATAAAATCTCAAAACCGTTTTAGTTTAAAAAAAAAAAGGATGCTTAGTGAACGTATTGATGTTGACATGCATTGCTAGGTCTCTATTTTGAAGTGGGTGGTATATGTTTCATTAATGAAAATAAAAATTTACTTAACACATTGTTGGGCCATGCTAGTGTTAGCATAGGTTTCACAAAAGGAATTTTTACTTTAAGATTTAGTGGTTCAGTGAACTTTCTGGTTGTATTTTTATGCATCACTCCAATAATTTACACTTTAAGATCCGATGGTTTAGTGGGCTTTCAGGGTGTGCAAGCTAGCACTTTCTACATATGGGTGTAGAATCAAGTGGGTGTAGAATCAAGTTAAGGAATTGGCTAATGTTTTTTGGGAATAGGTTCCCTACAGAAATAAAAAATGTGGAAAATGAAATTCAAGGATAACTTGGTTTAATCCATGATGGCCATTGATATCAAATTGGGGAATTGGGTGCTTTTTATAGGGAGTGGGATATTAAATACTAGAAAATAGTAAACTTGTATGGCTGTATGAAGATACTTGTAATGTGACGAGGCCAAGGAGAAAATTGTAGCTGCTAGCCTTTGCTTAATTAGGCCAGTGCCATTATACATACCAATTTTGCTCCAATACTTTTATTAATGATAGCTCTACCCCTCCACAGAATGCTAAAATTTGCATGATAGATTAAATTTGTTTTATGGTTATAAGCTCATTCATATATATTAGGATCCTTAGCTTCTTCTTCACTATCATAGGTTTTTTTTGGTATACAATTTTTTTTTATAGTGCTTGTGTTATTATATTAAATTTGAGAATATATATATATATATATATTATTTAATTTATTTTTCCAAAAAACTATTTTTACTTTTATGTTTTTTAAATGTGTTTTTTATTTTTTAAAATTTTGTTTTCTCTTTTTTTTTTTAATGTTTGATTTTTTTATTTTTATTTTAATTGTATGTTTGAATTATTCATTTATTTATTTTAAATTCTTTTAAATTTTTATTTTTTGTATGGTTACTTTTTATTTTTAAATTTATGTTTTGTTTTATTTTATTTTATTTTATCTATTTAATATATATATATATATATATATATATATATATTATTTTTTTCCTCTCTCAAGGCTATGTCCATGCTCTAATACCGATCCAATCCCATTATGTGTTAATTTGATAGTTTATTTTTAAGTTTTCCTTACAGTGGATAAAGTTTGCAAAACAATTTTAATTAAAATCTTATTCCACTGCTATTACTTTGTTTTCCAAATGTTAGACTAACATCATTAAATTTTTATATAAAATATTTCGGTGATAATCACATCAAAGCATATATTGTCGATGCTTTTCGAACCGGCCAGTGTGGTTCATCATTAAGATGTCCTGATGATCATGATGAACCACACTGGTGGGTTCATCATTAGGATGTCCTGATGATCATGATGAACCACACTGGCTGGTTCGAAACGTGTCGAAAATATATACTTTGATGTGATTATCACCGAAAAATTTTATGTACATTTTATGGATCAAAGTAGCCAAATTCCTAATCATTAAATTTTTTATATAATTCTATTTTTTACAAATTAATAATATTTTAACTTTTAAAAAACGTACATTTAGTATTGCTATTTTTTAATAAAATAAAGTGACAATATTTGTTTTAAATGATTTTAAATAAAAAAACTAGTTTAAAAATAACAAATAATTTTGATTTTACATGATTTTACTTATGAAGTCTTTTTATAAAAAAGGGTTCACAATAAAAATGATAAGTAAAATTATAAATTTGGGAGAATTTTATAATGGAAAATGATAATATTATATATCATGTTTACTTATCAAAATGATTGTTTTAAGTGTATGCTTGAGTTGGTCTAATGGTTTAGGATATGTATTTCCTCTTAAAAGGTCAAAAGTTCAAATTGGAAGGGGGTTAGAGTAAGTATACCTCTATAGGTCAATTGGAGTTATCTTGGGTGGTTGGGTGGAATGGGGAGGTTGATTTCTTTCCTCACGAAAACAAAGAAAGTATTCCTTTATAGATTGAGTAAGTATACCTATATAGGTCAATTGGGGTTATCTTGGGTGGTGGGTGGAATGGGGAGGTTGATTTCTTTCCTCACGAAAAAAGAGAAAGTATACCTTTCTATAATTTATCAATACAATATGTAGGTAAGTCCCTTGTCCACCAACAATAGGCAAAATTTGTTGATTATTATTTTTTCAATTATTTTATGTAATAATTTTATTTAATTATATAATGGTGTGGGGATAGTTGGCAGAGTTTAAAGTTGTTAATGTTATTGGACCACAGGGGAATGTTAAATCTAGTATTTTCAACCTCCTCCTGAATTATGTAATGACCCTCACTATATTTGAACATAATTTCACTAGTGGTGGGTGTAGTTCAATGGTGGCATAAAGTGTGCGAGGAACCTACATTCAATGGTGGTTTCCTCCCTTGGTGCTTATTTTGTGTAAGTTTCTCTTTTTTTTTTTGGTCAATTTGTTAGTGCCTCGCTATTTTCTATTTATAATTTGAAAGAAGATTACAAAATATAAAATTTAGTCTATGGCCTCAACCTGCCCATAGGAAACCAGGTCTGTTGGCCACCTTAAAGCATTAAATGCTAACCAAAATTGAAATAGTTTCATGCGACCATGTACTTCATTTACTAACTGACTATTAACCCGATTATCTACAAGTCTATAGATTAAGGTATGTTCTTGCAAAAACCAAAAATGCATCTGATAAACATGAGTAAACTCTAAAACTACTAGCCATCAGAGGAGTCAATCGGTGTTATATCTTTGGCTGTGGATCCAGGCATATCCACTTGCTGCAGCTGTTGGAGTTGTTTCTCAATTCTACCAACACGATCATCGATTCTACTGATATGGTCAGTAGCCTAATACTGGGTGATTTTGATATGATTCAACTGATCTTGAATCTCCTGTAGGAAATCCACTACTCGTGGTTCAATCTTCTCTTGATGAGGAGGAAAAATCTTCATAGCTTTGACCAGGAGGCACTTTACAATCCAGTAAGTATGAACTATTTGATGAAACAGTGATAAAATACCACAGGTATTGCCAGGATCTGTAATAAAATCCATGATTTCTGCTTCAGCAGCATTATATTCTTCATCAGTTTGAATTTCCCTCTCCCATCCTCGAATTTCTTGGCGAATAGTGGATGAAGTACCAATAACATAATTTGTAGAGAGGTTTTGTAAAACCTCCTGTCGCATATTCCTACCTCGTTTACTGAGGCTAACTTCAGGCTGAACCTGCTTTTGTTTTCCTTTATCAGGATGGTTACGAGTCTGTCTCTTAACCATGATGGAGATTGGCCCCAGCAAAACAGCTTGTCTGATGCAAGGTATGGCCGTCGTCGTCTGCCTACACTTCCTCAGAGTATCCACTGCAAATGAACTATGCATGGCATAATGAAGATGCTAGGTCAAGTAACCTACTATCACTCAGACATTCCCTTTCCGACCTGACATCACAGGCTGTCTTCCCATCATCCCCATTAATCGCGTATCTACCGCATGCTGCCATGAGAACTGTAATGACTGCTGCATCATTGTTAATAAAGGCTTAAGGACAGAGACCTCCCACCTAGCAAGCAAGGTGCTTACTCCCTCGAAAGGTGCACACCCCGATCGGGGAGGGTAAGTTTCTCTTTGTATATTTAGTTCCCCTCTAGTTTCTCCTTGGTTTATTATTTTTTCAAGAGGATTTTTCCTCCTCTCTTCACTCTTATCTCTCTGCTCCTTTTCTCTCTTTAATTCATTTATCTCTACCTTTCTCTTATCTCAAGCTTGTTTCGTGACCCCTCTTAGCTCATTTCCTTCACTCTACTGGAGTGCTCCTTTGCTCCTTGGACCCTGAAGAATAAATCTGCAAATTTGAAAATACTCAAGACAAAATCAATTTCTTCTCTTCTATTGTGATTCCTAGCGCCCAATACCATGTAAAAAATCTCTAACACAGCTCCGATCCTTGTATAGATTATATAGAAACTCTATACCAATGGATATCCAATCATGAAATGAAGCAAGATATTGAATCCTTCTACTATATTTGCGGAATATAAAACATGATTGCTCAATCACATGCAATTAAGAGAAAGGAAATTATCAAACACACAACACAAGATGTATCTAGGGAAAGCACCTGCTCAAAACCCCTATATCATATATTGTACATAGTCAAAGAATCATGAAACAATAAAATTCTTTCTCACACTGAAAAAATCATGCACTCTACTGATTGTCTCACCTTAATCCTACTCAAAACTGACTAGAAATTCTTAGGAAAAAATGACAAACACTTAACCAATTCTTAGCCCCTTATTAGCCCAGCCTTGCTCACGCAATCCCTAGGAAATTAATCCCTAATAAATAGGATAATCAACCTTCCTTGAAAGTGCAATCCAACATTGGCTCCCCATGACTTTATAATTGCGCTCGGGCAATTTTCTTATAATACAACTGATAGTTATCTTCCCTTTAACCTCTCTCTCAAGTGGGTTGTCATCAAAATTGGCATGCATACAAATATTAATAGTGAATCATCGGTTACTTGATAGATCACTACTTGTGAATTAAATATAATTTAATTCACTTGAACTCTCACTAGCTCATCACTCAGTTAGAACTAGTTAAACTGATTTTAACTCAATTAATTTGAGTTAACTGATTACACTCGCATCACACTAGTGCTACAACTGCAACTGGACCCTGAAAATAATAGAATCACTCTACATCCCTCACCTTTGACCCTCAACTCAAACTTCTTACAATTTACTTTCAATTTAATTAAGGGATAATTAAACCAAAAGCCTCACATGGTAGCCATTTTTTGGGTGCCATTTTCTAGATTTTGTTTCTGGATGCCAATTTCACTGTTTCTTGTTGCAAATTTCAACATGGTTGAGCACAAAAAATCTTTAGAAGAAACACTTCTCTCATAAATTCTTTACAGCAATAAGTGTTGAACCTCAGAATTATCCTCTCTCTGACATCCTTTCTCACCTTTTTCCCTTTCTTTATCATAAGTTCATATACTCCAATCAATGATAAATGTCATGTTTTGTCTCAAGGAATGCATTTAAATTATTTTCATGTTATATTCTGGTGTTCTTTCTATTCGAATGGATTTTTGTAATTTTCCTATGGAACACAGCCTATTCTGCAGTTAATCATGGGTTTCGCAACTAATTTCATGGTCTGACAGGCTCCAATGATCAAGTGGAGAAATAATCCACATGGGAATTTCAAGAATAATCTACACATGGATTTTGTCCTATCTTCTTGATCGAGATTGATAGAAAAGGATGCCTGAGATCATGGTCAAAGTCCGATCAAAGGACGTAAGCCAAGAACAGAAGGACTCTTGATTTTCTCTATCGTAGAAAATCAAGAGTTAAATAGTCAAATTCCAATTCTATAAGTCGGTTAAGATTAGTGACATGTCGACAAAATTAGCTCATAACAATTATGTTTGTTTTATTTAAATACTGGTTGTACAAAACCCGAGATTAAGTTAAGTTTTTATTGAACGCTGTGTATTGTTTTAAGACTCTGTTCTATTATAATACAAGGATCGTATTCATGGTACCAGTGATTACTTAAGTGCGTATATAATCAGCTAGGATCTCAACCAAATCTGTTGCAGAAGGCCCCTGCACAGGAGGAGGTTTTTTGTTCATTGTTTAGTTTAAATTCTTTACTCTATTTTTGTCAATTATTTTTTTCTGAATATATTAATGTTACATTTCAGTTTTGATCAGTAGCATAGAATTAAATCATAAATGTGTAATAATTGTTCTTCTAAAACATTTCATGAGGATAGATTTATCTATTTTCAATTTGAATTAAGTTAGAATCAATAAGAATTCACAATTATCTAGTTTCCTTTATTTTTTTGTCATTTACTTTCTTAGATTAAAACTATTAATTAATTGTATCAATGGATGTTCTTAAAAGTCATTTCAAGAAGATGATTCTAAACCAAATGATTGAATATCTAATTCATCCAGTTATTGAGCTTTCCTCTAAATACTTTACTTGTTTTTTCTAGAACATTAGAAACTAATCTATAATTGGTTGCTTATACATCATCTCAAGAGGATAATACTTCATATTGAATGCTGGAGTAATCAAACATACATTACTTTTTTACAATCAATCGAGATTTAATTTTACATGCTTTCACATTTGCTTTTAGATCCTCATATAATTGAATCACTGAATCTTCTTAAAGGTCATTCCAAGAACTTGATTTTAACATTAGAAACTAAGGTATAATTGGTTGCTTACAGACCATCTCAAGAAGGTGACACTTCATATTGAATGCTGGAGTAACTAAACATACATTAGTTGTTTTCTTTTTTTTCTTTCACTTATAATAGCATTGAAATTTCAATTTTAGTTATAAGATTTACATCCATGGAATAGGAATAATGTTAAATTAGAAGCCATTATAATAGACATTGTTTTTTTTAAGATCAGATTCTAACTAGCCAATAGTCTTTGATTCATTTTTATGGAAATTAGTTTAACTTAGGAAGACTTCCTTTTCTTCCTTCTTAAAATTCATTAAGATTCATTTAATTTCTCTCATATTTTTAGATTAACACTCTTAGATATAAATAACAAAGCCACTAAAACAACATGAAAATACATACAACGAAGTAGGAAGAAGGTTAACTAAGCACAGATAGTGCACCACACTTTATCAATTTACAAACCTCGGTTGATAATTTATGTAAGAAATTTAAGACATTAAATTGACTAAAAATTTTAGTGCCATTGTCGAGGAAGTTTAATTAGATAGCCCTTTTTCTTACATCTAAAAAAAATGATATGTGTAGAGAAAGAGATTCTAGGGGTAGATTCATAGCTAGAGGTAGGAGTTTAATTCCTACAATACCGCTCACTCCACCAAGACCACGAAGTGATACACCTCCATCTCAAGCTCATATTCCATACTTCAATAGACATAGACTTCCTGAAGTCCTAAGGTCAGAAATCCAATTAGGAGGATCTCCTACTTCATCCACTGAGGCAATCTTAGAGGAAGAAGATAATATATCTCTAACATAAGGAGTAAACATTTTCACCTCTACAGGGGAACATATTTTAGCTGAAGAGTTAGAAATTCCTAGTGGAGTGGAAGAGGAAGAACCTTTCTTCAACATATCATTGATAGAAGAACCAGAGGAAGAGTAGTTAACCTTGCAGGTTGAATATTATATTAGCTCTGAAGGATCTATAATGGCAGAAAGAGGAGGAGGAGAAGGAGAAGGAGAAATTATAAATGGAGAAAATGTAATATTTGGAGGAGGAAGAGGAAGAGGTAGAGGAAATACAGGAGGAGGTAGAAGAAATGGGGAAATTGATAGTTCTTTTGGAATCCCTATAGTTGATGGAGAGACAAACGCCACAATGAAAAATATATCACCTTTCGTCCTCCCAAATTTTAATGGATTAAAAAGTAAATATCCTAAAACCTTTTTGTTTGAATTTGAAGTCTTGTGTAGAACTTATGTTTATTTACAAGAATCTCAAAAACTTAAGTTGTTTCCTTCAACACTGAAAGGAGAAGCTTTCAAATGGTTCATGGGTTTAATCACTCAGTCTATCAAAACATGGAATGCCATGAAGCAAGAATTTTTACAAGGGTATTTGGATTATTGCATAGGATGAAGTATTTAAAATGATGCAAAAAGAGGATGATAATTTGGAGGATTTAATTGAAAGGTTCAATTATAACATAAAAAGAGAAAAAATGGAAAACTTAGATCAAGATACTTTAAAAGCTCTTTTATCAAAATCCATTAGAGATGAATGGATAGACATCCTCAACATGAAAATCTCCAAGCATAGACCCAACACAACAAGAAATATAGGATTACATAGAGTCACTGGAGAAGAGAAATGCAACAGTGAATCCAGAACCTCCTATCAATCCACAAGAACCTCTAGTTGATAATCTCAAACGGGAAATTTATGAACTAGAGATATTGAATAGGCATATTAAACAAGAGAACGAAGCCTTGAACCAGCATAACAAGTTGTAAAAGGTAATTAGTGACAATACCATTTTGCATTTAGGACTGTGGTACAAAAGAAATAGGAAGTTGAAAAGAAATAATAAAGATTAGCCATCTGTAGGCAGAATTAGCTCATAAAAATTATGTTTATTTTATTTAAATACCGGTTGTACAGAACTGAGATTAAGTTAAATTTTTGTTGAACGTTGTGTACTTTTTTAAGACTCTGTTCTATTATAATACAAGGATTATGTTCATGTTACTAGTGATTTATTAAGTGCGTGTATAATCAGCTAGGATCTCAACCGAATCAATTGCAGAGGGCCCCTGCATAGGAGGAGGTTTTTCATTCATTGTTTTAGTTTAAATTTTTTACTCTGTTTTTGTCAATTCTGTTTTTTGAATAGATAAATGTTACATTTTAGTTTTGATCAGTAGCATAGAATTAAATCATAACTGTGTAATCATTCTTCTTCTAGAACATTTCATGAAGATATATTTATCTATTTTTAATTTGAATTAATTTTGAAGCAATAAGAACTCACAGTTATCTAGTTTCCTTTACTATTTTGTCATTTACTTTCTTAGATTAAAACTATCAATTAATTGTATCAATGGATGTTCTTAAAGGTAATTTCAGGAAGATGATTCTAAACTAAATGATTGAGTATCTAATTTATACAGTTATTGAGCTTTCCTCTGCATACTTTACTGTTTTTTCTAGAACATTAGAAACTAAGGTATAATTGGTTGCTTACACATCATCTCAAGAGGATAATACTTCATATTGAATGCTAGAGTAATCAAACATACATTAGTTGTTTACAATCAGTTGAGCTTTAAATTTTCATGCTTTCACATTTTCTTTTAGATCCTCATATAATTTCATCACTGAATGTTCTTAAAGGTCATTCTAAGAAGTTGATTTTATCATATTTCTAGACTGAATTATTGAATATTTAATTCATACAATTACTGAGTTTTCCTCTACACACTTTACTTGCTTTTCTAGAACATCATAAACTAGGGTATAATTGGTTACTTACACATCATCTCAAGAGGGTAACACTTCATATTGAATGTTGGAGTAACTAAACATACATTAGTTGTTTTGTTTTTCTACCTTCACTTAGAATAGCATTGCAATTTCAATTTCAGTTATAAGATTTACATCAATGGAATAGGACTAATGTTAAATTAGAAGTCATTAGAATCTATACTCTGTTTTTTTCAAATTAGATTCTAACCAGCCAATAGTATTTGATTCATTTTTATGCAAATTAGTTTAACTTAGGAACACTTCCTTTTCTTCCCTCTTAAAATTCATTAAGATTCATTTAATTTCTATCATATTTTTATATTAACGCTCTTATATATAAAGAACAAAACCCCCAAAACAACATAAAAATACATACAACGAAGTAAGAAGAAGGTTAACTAAGCACATATAGTGCACCACACTTCATCAATTTACAAACCTCAGTTGATCATTTATGTAAGAAATTTAAGACATTAAATTTAGTATACAATAGGTAAACAATCTTGACACTAATTTTATCGCCAAGAAACTCACCAACCTAGACTTCAACAACAATGAGAATAATTAACAAAATCTAGTCCCCACCTAGGTACTTAAGTGGATTCTCCTACGGGTTTGTTATGGTTTACTTTGTGGTATTTTTGTGCTATAGGAGACTTTTCAAGCCATCTCGACTTACTATTAGCTTTCATTATGTTATATTATATATATTTTTAGATAGTTGTAGACTATTATTTAGACCAATACTATCAAACATTTGGAATAGTTTTTATGATCTTATAATTACTAGTATAGGATATTATCTTGATTTACCTAGTAGTAAATGAATAGTCATAGGTATAAAATGGTTTTCCTTTGATCAATAATAAAAAACTAGCTCAGAATGTTTTATTCTTATTACCTTTTTTAACCTCAAATAAAAACATGTTTTTTACTTGAATTTTTTGTATCTTTTTGTGAGTTGCACAAATATTCCTCCATGCATCTGAAACTGATATTTCTCAGTTCAGAGGGTGCGTCTAGCAATATTATTCATGATTTTCAGGGCTAGCTACAAACCAACTACCCAAAACTTTCCAGAATTCAATCTAAAGGTGATAATAAGTTTATATGATCAATATTAAGGCTATATATTTCCCAAACTTGCCAAGCACATAACAAAAATTTCATCAAACAGATAGTAAACATGATAATCGATAAGTCATAAATGTATATTTGTTCAATGTTTTCTTAACTTCATCAGAGAACCTTCAAGAAGGCTCAATGCCCTCTCAAAATAGCTGCAACAACACTAGTTAGTCCATGAATTCTTTTAAACATTCAATAAATTATCAAATCATGAACAAATCCATAATAAGAGAAAATCATTTAACCATGCTTGTAACCAAAATTTAAATAGAATGAAGCCATGCCAAACCAATAATAAAATCAACACAATAATCAATACATGCGCTCATTTATCTCAATATAAAATAACACATAATAACACATGCATAAATACAACCAAGGGACTTCCATGAACCACCTCACCATAGATAGGGTTGAACGAAATTTCTATTTCGTGCAATCACCCCCATGCCATATTCCAAGCATGAATGTGGGATCATATGGTTTAAACCAAAATAGAACCAACCAGGCATTCGAGAGGCCAAACCACCTCAACCCTTAACCACAATGATTTCACTTAAACTAGTCCAGAAATCACTAACACCAAACAATATTGGATTCCTTTGACTTCATTCACCATAACCAGAGGATTTTTCTTGTCTCCATCCACCCATCAAGAGTTCCAAGAGAAAAACCATCTCCACTCTCGACCCTTAGGAATTTTCCTGAGACCACCTCACCAGGATCTAAAGTATACTATCCATCCAATTCTTAATCAAAATAGGTAACCCACTTCACCATGGATATGCAGGAAATAACAAGTCAAGGCTAAAACCACTGTTTATCTAGACAAATAACGTGCCAATGACAACAAAGTAACCAAATAACCACATGCATGTACCGTGAACTCAAATCTCAGCAATGAAATCACTCATGCAACCTGTTACCTGCAATGTGTCTTGTTGTAACTGCTTTTCCAACCTTCTCTTTCCCTACCCATGAATTCCTTTACTTTCTTTCTTGCTTTTTTCCAATTCTCTCTCCTTCTAAATCCAAGTGAGAATGCTTCAATGTCCAAGTGAATGCTAGAATGCTCCAAGAATGCTCTAAGTGTGTAAGAGTGTAAGAGTAGACAAGAGTGTTAAGAGTGTTAAGGGCAACCAAGAGAGGCATAAAATTTTCTCCCTCTCCTTTTGTTTCATCTTTCCTTCATTTTACTTTGCATGCAAATTATTGTCTCTTCATTTTCCTTTTCTCTTATTTTCCTTTATTTTTTATATTAAATTTCCATTTATTGCCTCTTTGCCTTTTCCAATTCCCTTGCTAATTTTCATAACCATTAATAAACCACAAGTGATTCCCACTATAGTGTTTATCCCCTCACTCAACTTGGAATACATATCCCATGACATTGGTATTATTTATTTACATGGAAAATAAACCTAGGGATGTTACAAACCCCTCCCCTTTAGGGGAACACCGTCCTCAATGTTCTATGACACTTATGAACAACAAACCATTGAACCTGCCAAACCTACTTCTTATGGACATTTATAACAAAACTCAATGCAATGTCTACAATGACCAACATACTAAATACATGACCATCATACTTCTTATTGGATCTTTTTAATACCACTCGATGAAATATTTACAACATACCACTTATTGGAGATTCATAACACATCTCATTGCATTATTTCCAATATATATATATATATATATATATCAAAAACTTATTTTTTTTCGACCAGCAAATAAATAAGGATACAATGTCTGCATGCAATCAACTATCTCCCATGTAGCTTCATCGGGTCCAAAGTGCTTCCACTACACTTTAACTTGCTCTATTTATCATTTCCAGAGTATAAGCTATTTTCTTTGCAATATGCATTGTGGATCTGGCGAGAACTCTCCCTCTAGTTCCACTTGCAATACAAACCAATTAAACATATGATCAACATCCTGTACATATATCTTAAGCAATGGAACATGGAAAACATAATGGAATTTCACTATTAGTAGTAATGCGAGTCTGTAGGCCATTGGTTCAATCCTCTCAAGGATCTCAAAAGGCACACAATACCGAGGTGCCAACTTGGCACATGACCCAATCCTTAAGGAGCTCCTCTTAGGCTTGATGCACAAGTACACACGTTCCCTAACCTAAAACTCCTTGAATCCTCTAAGCTGATCCAAAAAAATCTTCTTCCTGCCCTATGCTACCCTTAAATTCCTTTTAATAACCTATGCATCTTGGTCCATATCTATCCTTTAATTCAATGAAATGGAAAGTAATCTACTTTCATTGTAATTTATTTATCTTTATTTTTCACATATCAAATGATACCTGATTTATATTATTAATAAATACAATTGAGATATAGTTATTTACATTGTTTATTATTATTAGATTTTAGTTTTACCTTTCGAAATATTTCATTTACTATTTTTACTTGTTTCCATAACATAAGACTCCACATGCTAGAGAAAATCTCAAAGGGTAACTAGACCCATTGAAATATTCTAAATTACCATTCCAAACAAAAAAGAGTCTAATTGGGTCTCTGACCGAGTAATTTATCAAATGTTTATTGGGGTTAATTTTTCACATCAACACCTAACTAGATAAAACACAGATATAAATACCTTATTTTGTGAAGAATTACAAGGGGAATCCAAGCTAAGGAGCCCCAGTAAACCGAGTTTGCTTCAATGAGTTATTTACACAGCACTAGTCTCCTTGCTCTCAAGAGCCATATGTTGCACCAAGTTCTAATTCTGAGCTCAATTTTAGAGAGGAGCCAATTCTAATCCGATTGTGTACATGTTTTTTGTTTTAAATGGAAACTCGTGTATTTTAGTGTGTTGGTTAGTAGCCACGGGTATTTAAGGAGGATTCTTGAAATATGTTTTTGTGTCCGTTGCTCTAAGAAATTTTCCATAAAGGGATGATTTGTCCTAATTTATCTACATACTTGTAGCCACGGAGAAGAGTTCTATGTTGTATTTTATGCATTGTGATACCATAACAATATATCCCAATATTATGATGATGTCATCTACAAAATAAAATGTGTGAGTGAACAATATTACATGGTACACATGACAAATATGTGATTTTTTATTTTAGCATCGAGGATATATTTACTAATACCTTCAAATATCATAAGGAAGATAAGGGGAATGAGTGGAAAACCTTTCCTTAGGCCCCTTTGACGGTTGAAGAAGGGGGGATGCATATCTATTTATCAATAAGGTCACAAAGGAGGTGCTAATATAACTATAAATCCAAGGGACAAAGGAGGGACATAATCTAAGGTGGAGGAGAAGGAGTATAATGTGTAACCAGTCGACCCTCTCAAAATTCTTCAAGAGGTCCAACTTGTAGATGACATTTTTTTTGTTTTTGAGAATGAATGGAGTGAAAACCTCCTTGTGCCAATCCTATGGCAACATGAATTTGGTGATTCTCCAAAAAATCGAATTTCTCTAGAGAATGTGGGAAAAGAGGATGGGATTTAAACAAAGTGATACTATTTTAGAAATAATTTTATAGATTGTGATGCATAGGGAAATAAAGTGGCCTTGAAGAGTCCATGACATCTTGTATTTTGTTTTCGGTTTCAAGGATAATATTTTCATCATGAATATTTTTTTCATGGGCCCATATGGAAATGATTCCTTTGTTTCTTTTTAGGTTCCTTTGGAATTGAATGGGTGGTGAGTCCCTTATAGAGGGATCGAAAGGAGTCTAGGAGTCTTTGATATTTTCTATGAGTGACAAACGATTAATATAGTGTGGGTTTAGCTTGAAGGGATCAATATTTTGTGAATTAAAGAATTTAGGTCCATGAAAATTGAGTGATGATTTGATTCTCCACCAAAAGGAACCCATTGTTAATTTAAAATTTTTGATCCAAAAATAAATTTGAGATGAGAAATAGGTTCAACTATTTTGAGATGTATACTTCTCCAGTCCTATTTTTTGACCATGTTGGGAGGGATTTGGAAGGAAGGACATTGATCAAGACCAATAATTCGATAATTTATGGAAAAAATTCAGTAAGAGGGTCTTGGCGAGTCATTGGTCCCCAAATTTAAGAATGACCCAAAAGTGAAATTTAAAATGTTCCACCATAATGACCTTCTTAGAGCTGAAACAAGGGAGGCTAATTTTTTTTTTCCATATGAATTTCCTATCCAAATATGGGTTTTATATATTTAAGCCCAAAAAAAAGAGGTCATTATCTCTAATGATGAAATAAGTTTCTAGATAGGACCAATAGTACCAAGCTAAAGTACAAGATATCATGCTTTGTTTCCTTCAATTTATCAATCCACCAAAGTGACCATTTATGTTAGTGTAGTGAAAGGATAAATTCTAGAGAATAGGAGCTAGAATCAAGATTTATTTTGGTCCCTCAATCATGGTTTCTTGGATATAAATAGTGTGAGGAGTGTGTAAGGAAATGGTTTCTTGTTAAGGGATAAAATTCTAAAGTTAATACTCTTTATAAGGAATTAGCTCTAAGGGCCCCTAAAATCAATATTTTATTCCCTTGAAAAATCTCAGAGGATTCTATCTTTACGGAAATTGGAAGGAAATATTTTATGCCCCACCCATGGCTACCAATCTCAGTGTCGATTTCTTTCCCTAGTCCTCCTCCTAGTTTTCGAATGAAGCAAATGAATGAGTCCTTGGGGGTGCCAAAAGAGAAGAAGAGTAAGAATGGAGGTTGTAGGATGAGGGTAGTGGAATTGAAGGAGGGGGGGATGCTTTCTAGGGAGGAAAGAGAGAACAGAAAGAGGTAGAGATGGTGAAATACTAGAGCCTATGGGAAAGTTTTGGGAAGGGTGCGAGATCAATATATTAGGGATATTCTCAAGGATATAAGTAACAATGAGAGAAAATGACAAGGAAAATTCACTAGCATTCAATGTAGGAAATTTTTTAGAGGAAACAATAATGAAGGGATGGGAAGGAGAAATCATACATGTAGAGTAAGATTTTCCTTAGTAGCGGTCTCTAGAAAGATGCCAACCAAAAATGAAAAATGAGCCTCTTCTATGTGTGCATTATGAGAAGCTCGAGTCTGAGCATCTTGAACACACATGGGGTTTATCCCCTTGGAAGGAGAATCTAGAGCAACTTCACGGGGCTTCAACGTGGGAATCTATGCTCCTTTATCTTCGAATTCATTTTTTGAAAACATTATTTTCTTGGTTTTCCATTATTTCAATCTAATCCTAAGTGTCCATATGAGTGGCAAGGTCCACACTTGAAAGGGATACCCTCATAATAGATTTTTTTCTTGTGGACTCACTTTCGATACTGAATAGAGATCGGGTCTGGGACACCTAAGGAAAAATTAAATCCTACTATAATTATGGCCAAATCCATGTAGCCTGAGGATTTAAATGAGTAGTTTGATTCATAGTAAAAACAAAATATGTTTCCAATTTCCTTGAAAAAATATTTAGAATAGTATGGAAGTGGAAGTCATAGGAGACAAAACCATATAAGAGTCATCGTAAGTAATTTTATTCAAGCATAAAAGTACACTTACCACTTCTTGAGATAGAGGGATTGGGAGCTTCAACTCCAAAATTTCAATGGGAGTTTATTCACATGCTCCATTGTATTTTGTAGCCAACCCTTCCAAAAATTTTCCAAAATGAGGTATCGCAACAAGTAACCCAGGTATGTCGAGAAATTTTTTTCCATCCACAATCTCATAATCACCATGGTCATCTCTTGTTGGTGAAATGACCTATTATTGTTGTTTCCTCCATTCAGAAAATGTCATTCAGTTTTACGTATTCTCCTAGAATGAGGTTGGGTTCCCCCACTCTTCGTTTTACGAATTATTTTCTCACCTTTTTAAAGTTCTTTTCTTCCACCTAGAGGGGTTTCGATTGATAGGGATAAAATGTGTCTCCGCTAAGCATCTCGTAAGTCAAAAAATTGTTGAGAAAAATGGATAGGCATAGGTGGGAGTAGGTCAAAAAATAAGTCAGCAAGAGAAATGAAAATGCTATCGGATCCATAAAAACTGCCAAGGGTTCAAGGGAAAGATGTAGAGATGGAGGGTTAACACACTCAAGGTCTGGGTTAACCCTAGTTTAATCGATTAGAGTGAGGAGATGCTTCAAAAAAGGGGTATTGAACTGAACGAAAGGAGAAAAGGAAGAATTATCATCAGTATGGTTCAAGGGGTCTTATAGAGGATCCAAATCATCAACTTTTTGATTTTGTGAGGTCCACGCTAGAGAAAATGATAGAGGCTCTAATGGGTTTGAAATATTAGCTGAATTTGTAAACACTAAAGAGGTGGTAGGAGGAGTTTCCAGATTTGGACGCCCTCAAGAAGATCATATGAGAAATTGATGAGTTCCTCATCCATTGCTTAGAAGAAAAAAATTATGTTGGATCTTGTAAGGAAAAGAGGAGTGAAGGGAAGTGCAAGGATTAGGATAGGAGAGGGAGGGCACATTTTAGGGTTGGGATCCCATGAATTACACCCATCATCAAACACTGGCCATCTGTAGAGGAAACCCTCAATATCCTCGAAAAATTTGATATTACTTTGTATCACTATAACCTATTATCCCATGCTCAAATATTCTACACCAATCTCTTGTATATATTACTTTTAGGATAAAAAATAAATTTTGAGTAATGATATTATTTATATATGATATTATTTGAAAATAAAATGTTTCAAAATGATATAATTAATTTGGAAGGATAAAGTTTAACTTGTAAAATAAATATAACAATTTAAATACATGAAAAATCGTTATTTTTACTAACATTATAGTCATGACACCTCTATACATACACTTGATTACTTTTATTTGATTAGTGACCACTACGTCCATGAAAATGTGTAACAGGAAAATCCACCAGAAGGGATCACTTCATAACTGCTCAACCACAGAGCCTGACCTTAAGGGTGTTGAGAGAATTCAACGCGTGACCTCTTAATAGCAAGTGTGATTTAAAAATGGAGATTTTATGAGTTTAGCTAACCTTCATGACCAATTTTAAATGATGTTATTATTTATTATATGTATAAAAAAATATTTTGTATTTTTTTTGGTAATATAAATTATGTAGCTTAATTCTTATTTTATGTTTGGGTTTTTTTTAGCATACACATTTTGGTCAATTTTGCTCCAAATTTGCTAGGAATTTTATGTTTGAGTTATGTAAGATGTAATCTATGCTCTCTATTCTTTGGATTTTTTCAAAGCTTTGAACCCATCTATGTAAACCAAAAACACATTTTGAATAACAAAAAAAGCAATAACATAAAATTTGAGTAGCTAAATAAAATAAAATAGTATAAACTTGTAAAAAAATGAGTTTTTCCTACTTAAAATAATTGCAATGAAAGTTGAATTAATGAAATTATTAGGCCTACTATTAATTTTTCTAATTTTTTTTTTCTCTTTCACAATATTTTTCCCATAATTTTGCCTAAAATCTACTAGGGATTTGTTGGAAACACAAGTTTAAGATATGAAATTTTCATATATATAAAATATTTTATTACTCTAAATCCATTTAAGCATTCAGAAATGAAATCTAAATAACAAAAGATCACAACATTCAGAAATGCAATCTAAATAACAAAAGATCACAATTTTACCAAAAAATTGTATCATTGAATTCTAACTAAAAAACCAAAATATAAAATAACTAAATTAAACCATTTATTAATATTTGAGATGATAAAATAGACATTATTACTCTTTGATTTGACTTTTGTGATCATATTTTTTTTTATATATATCTTTAACATTAATGACATCAATATTGTTTGGTCTAAGTTTTGGATCAACTAATATTTGTCAGGAGGATGAACCACATTAGATGGTTAGAAACATCAACCAAACAATAACGATGTGATTAATCCCAAAAACATTCTTAAAAAAAATTATTAATACCATAAACCACCTATATATATACGAGGCATCCTTATCTTGAGTGTGGATTTTGAAAATATTCTAGAATTTGAGGTGGTATCCAAGAAAATTATTAATGCCATAAACTACCTTTATACATATGAGCTGTCCTTACCGAAATTGCGTATTTCTTGAATATTTTAGAATTAGATATACTCGTGATCTGGACTGTAAATTTCGAGAATTTATAGTGTTATGGAATTTGAAAGGCAAGAGCCATGTGAATTGTTTGACCTCACTCATGTCAGGGATTTCTAAATATCTATAAAATCTATAAACAAACTTTTCATCTCGTAACAAATTAATTTTGAATGATGCTATATTTTATTATTTTTTACCAAGTCATTTTGAAAAGATAATTAGAAATAACAATTTTAATAAAAATTGTAACTTATATATTTGGTTCGAATATGTTAAAGTTTATTTAATAAAATAAAAAGGCGTAATGTGAAATAAAATAGAATTTTTCACCGAAATTCACGGATTCATAAATAGATTCAACACCCTAAAAAAAGGGCACTCTAACTATACATTAAACAATAGATTAAACGATTTAAAATCCTTGTTTTTAAAAATCTTTATCCGATTTTGATTAAAATTAACAAGAAAAATTGTTGTAAAAAGAAAAATTGTCGTGAAAAAAGTCGTTAGACTAAACCAAATAAAAATTTATTTAAAAAAAATATTGAATATAATAACTTTTGAGAAATTTTGATATTAGTTATTTTGGACCAAAATTTATTTAAGAAAATAAAAATAAAATAATCCAAATAAATGAAAAATGTATATTTTTTTTTTTTTGCATAGGAAAACATTTTGAAAAAGAGTGTTGGAAATAACAATATGGACCACATGAGTTGGTTCAAACCATTTTCTCCTATGTAATTATCACCAATATATATATATATATATATATATATATATATATATATATATATATATAGTAATAAGTCTTTGATATGGTGTTTTTTCTTATTTCTCTTAGGGTTGTTTTTCTTTTTCTGTATGGATTATTTTTGAAAAAAAATCATATAAAATTTTTAAATCATTTTTTTGAGATAAAATCATGTTAAAACAACCATTCTATTACTTAGAAATAAATATTCCAAGTCAAAAAATTACTAAACTAAATCTCAAGAGACTCAGTCAAACAAACAAAATCCACCTCTAAAATCAATTTAATAATAATAATAAAACTATAAAATTTTGTGAGTCAAACAAATCAGTCAAACAAACAAAATCCACCTGAAACTCTACCAACTCTCCCTCGCCTATAAATTAAATCCTTGGGCATTATCTCTAACATTCCATTTGAGCAGGTTCCACAAAAAAGTGAGACATGATGCTTAGCCAAGGATGATTTGCCTACATAATGTGACCTTGCAACAGGATGAATTCCTATTGTCAGTCATTTGTTTTGTCGGCAAATCATCTTGGCAAAGCATCCTTCATTACTTCTCTTACTTCACCATGAATGTACTCAGTGCGGATTTGGTATTAGGGTTGAGGCGATGAATTCCTATTGTCAGTCATTTGTTTTGTCGGCAAATCATCTTGGCAAAGCATCCTTCATTACTTCTCTTACTTCACCATGAATGTACTCAGTGCGGATTTGGTATTAGGGTTGAGGCAACAACCAGAAAAGGTATTAGGGTTGGGATTCTAAAATTTCATTTTCTTTTTTTAATCTTTTATATATTTAGTTTTATAAAAAATTGGCTTTTGTTTTGAATTTTATTATAAAAATATGTGTTTTTTTATTAAGATCAAATTATAGATTAAATTTATTTAGAATACAATTTTTATATTTTAATAAACAGATCTATAAGTAAAAAAAATTTCTTATTTTATAAGAGAGAAATCAATCTAGATAGAAATAATTATAGAATTAACTATTGTGTTTATTGAGATGGATTTTTTAGCCAATATATTTTTTTCAATGTGTTTTTTAATTGATTTGATTTACAGGGAATAATTTTGAATCCTATGGTTTACATAATACTTTATAACATAGGCATAGTTTGTTTACTAACTTATTTTATTTCCATATTTATTTTCATAATATGTTATAGCATTTTCAATATAAATCTTACTAGCATACTTTTTTTCAATATTTTTTTTGTTGACTTGATCCACATAAGATTTAAACTTTAAATCTTATGATTTACATAGCATAGTACTTCAGAATAGAGCTAGCCCTAATTACAACACTTCCAATGTGAATATAGAAACATATTGTGAATAAATTATTCTCTCCATTATAACCAATTATAAACAGTTACAACCAGGTATAACCAGAAGTGGCAATGAAGTTCAAATTTTTTTTTCAGGATATTGGACGAACCATTTTCAACCTACACAACAATTTCTTCTTTCCCATTCTGAGCAATCTATTCTTTTCAGAGGCCATGAGAGAATGGAAGCTGTAAAATTCTTCACAGATGATGTTAAATTTTGTGAGGTTAGAGACATTTTCCCTTCTCATTTTTTGCAATCTAAGTGGAATTACATTGATATTTGTTAACCTGTTTGATTTCTTCTTTCATTGAGTGTATTTTATGGCTACTATGGGGGGCAGATGTAATGATATACCTATCCTACACGAGTTTGAAAAGGCAATGTAGAGGCACTGATCTACCTTTCCTGCAGGAGTTTGAAAAGGAAGTGCAAACAATCACAGTAAAGGATGTTCATGGGTGAAATTGTCAGGATGGTAAATAATATCACTATTTCTCAATAGTATCACTCAAAACAGTGACATGACATTACACAATGTTATAATATTTACACATGACGGAAAATGTAACATCCATGTAAACCGTTGGAATTTACATTTTTTAACCACCATGTTTAATATTTTACTAAAACAGTTGTATCAAGAATTTGTGAGAGTTTTAGTTTTGTTATAAACTTCCTTATGATAATTTTTTAATTACCATGTTTAATATTTTACTAAAACAGTTGTATCAAGAAATTGTTGGAGTTTTAGTTTTGTTATAAACTTCTTCATGATAATTTTTTTAATTACCATGTTTAATATTTTACTAAAACAGTTGTATCAAGAATTTGTTATAGTTTTATTTTTTGTTATAAACTGCCTCATGATGTCTTTCTAGGACAGGTATTTTATTACAGATGCATATAATTTATTCGATTCCCGAAAAAGTTATATTGATTCTCTTTAATTCATTCCACGGATAAAGACACAGTTTAATATTTTACTAAAACAATTGTGTCAAGAATTCGTTAGGGTTTTAGTTTTGCTATAAAGTGCCTCATGATATCTTTCCAGGACACGTATTTCATTACAGATGCATATAATTTATTTGATTCCAGAAAAAGGTTATATTGATTCGATCTTTAATTCATTTTGGGGGATAAAGACACAGTTGAAGCTTTCGGTGCCAGAGAATAGATTGTATATTGTTGCAGAGAGTCCATCGACTACTTCTTTATCTCAGTTCAGTTCGAGGCTGGTGCTATGGAACAAAGCATGCATATGATATATTGAAAAGATTTTTCAAGAATATGTGTGGTGATTGCAAGAGGCATGTGTGGTGATTGCAATAAGTGTTTGCATGACTTGAAATTTTCACACATTATTATTGAAAAGAAGCTCCGCGTCGAAGGTGATGGAGGTCAGGAGTCTACCATGGAAAATAAGTAATTTTCTCACCTTAGGTGAGGGAGCCTAATAGTCTGCCATGGAAAATAAGTAACTTGCTCACCTTTTTAAAGAAAAATATATGCGATAATGAAGGAGAGTCTGCGATGGAAAATAAGTAACTTGAAAAATATATACAATAATGAGGGAGGACAGAACGACCACGGGCTGTTTTATGTAAATGAATAGAACAGGTTTTACGGTTGGTTGTTTTATGTAAATGAATAAGATAGGTTTCAGTCCATTCATTCTTTGACAACAGGAAAGAAAGTTGTTATTTTCAGCGTTCTAGGGACAGTTAATCTTGTAATAGTTTCTCTCGTGAAAACACATCAACTATTGTGATAAGTTGTGATACATTCCCCTTGCAGCCACAAAGGAAGTGCTACTGTAAATCGATGGTGAACAGTCACCAAATCAGAATCGTGGTCTTTTTATTTAATAAAAAGAAGTTCAAGTAGGGAGGGCTTATCGAGTAACGAGATAAGTAATTATGCCTTTAAGAAACATATGAATGGTTTGTTTCTTTAAAAAAAAATATTGTTTCTTTAAAAAAAATTAGTAGTTTTCTTTTAAAACTTTTATCTATTTTCTGGAAAGAAAATAAAATATTTCTTATGAGTTGTTATAGGAAAAATAGCCATGTTTGTTCTTAAAGATATACTATGGTAAAATAAGGTGCTATTTTTTCGGAAAGTAATAAAGATTTCTTTTAGTGATATACAATGGTAAAAGACATAATCCATGTCAGAAATCCAAGTGATTTCTTGCAAAGATTGTTATATGTATTTTGAGAGATGTCAAGATATTTCATGGGTTGGGAGATAAGTTAATGAGTTTTTCTTGGAAAAGAAGTCATGAAGAACCCATGTTAGTTCCTCATAATCTTGTCTTTGGAAAATATTCTATTGTTTTATATATATTGTTCTTACTTGAAAAGAATAACCTCTTGAAAAGATTAAATGGCTAGATGAATTTAGTCAACCTCTTGATTTAGGTGTATTAAAGGTTAAGTTAGCCTTGTTAGTGTTGCCTAGTTTTTATGCATAAAAGAGGCTATCTATGGTAAATTCTTGGAAGCCAAGCATGAACTTCTTGCATGTAGAATCATAAAGAAACAAGGCCTATGCATGCAGGATTTGTATTATCTTTCATTGGAAAGAATATACAGTTGTATGTGGGAAATGATAGCATGTTTAGTTAGCCTACATAGGGAAATAATAGTTGGAAAAAAGATGGAATACATGCATAAAACCCATATTAATGTGTTAGTTTCCTTGGGATATATATATGGGTAATGTTGGTATAATATTTGAAATGAAGACATGTATTTGTATGCTTTAATGTAAACAGGTGTTTGGATACTCTGTTGTGTTAATCATTCCTTTGGAAAGACTCTTTTGGAAAATATATACCTTGGCTTTCTTTACATGCACCAAAAGTAATAGATTAAGGGTTAGTTATTTTGATTAACTCTATGTAATTTGCATGTACGAAGATTGTAACTGATATATTACACTTGTATCAATTTTCCTTGCAAGAATGTGTGTTTATGTGAAGGAAATATTAGTTAATGCTTTATAGACATCCTTTCATGGGTCCACGCTTATAGCTAGCACATGCCCAGTGTTGTTAAAGGAAGTTGTTGTAATATTATTCTTGCATGTCATGACTCTACATGAGTAGATGGAGAAGCATCACAAAGTACTTTATGAAATGGTTGATTAATACTTTATGAATCTTGAAATCGATGTATGTTGAACACATCTTTAGTAGGGAATGATGGTAACATGTACAAAGGAAATATTATGCTTAACTTTGTGGCAGGTAAATTATTATGGTTCATGTAGAGTGCGAGGTGCAAGATGATCCAATGTACAATGGTTCATTGTAGGTACATCCATGCCACCAAGGCATGAAGATATGAGGATTAGTGGGTAAATGCTATCATATTTATTGTAATGGCTTTAAGCTAGATATTTGTAAATTTCTTTGTTAGATTTATAAACGATGGTTAAGGGATGGCCTCCCTTATAAGCCATTGAGTGAGGGTTGAACACCCTCACAAGCGTTTAATTTTATACATTTGCTAGTAGTGAAGGTTGAACACCCTCACGGGCATTTAATTTTATACATTTGCTGGTTTTCACCCTACGAAGTTTCTAGGGTATATTGGTGTTCAATGATGTAATTGATTATTGTGTCAAATTGATGATGTTGATTCATTTCTTGTTGTGATGTTTATAATGTCAAGTATGTGATGACTACATGAATAACGAAATGAATGCAAAGTTACATCATACAGTTTTATGTTAAAATATTACAATAATGGTTGTTAATGGTTAAGTAATTTACCATTCTTAAACTAAGTTTCCACTATGAAATGGTGAACATTCTATCTAATGATGTGTAAGTAATATTTAATAGTGATTTGAATAGTTACCAGTGGGTAACTGTCACTTTTTATCTTTTAATCTCATAATTATCCACAGTTTCTAAAGCACTTTCTTCTAAGAATTTTCCTATAATTTTTACAGTGTCTATATTACTATATTGACTGAAATTAAGATGCAAGCCTTACTTATATTTTTTACAATGTATATATTATTATATGGACTGAAATTAAGATGCAAGACTGAGTGTTAAAAGGATGCTTAGTGCATGTATTGATGTTGACATGCATTGCTAGGTTTCTATTTTGAAGTGGGTGGTATATGTTTCATTAATGAAAATAAAAATTTACTTAACACATTGTTGGGCCATGTTAGTGTTAGCAGAGGTTTCACGAAAGGAATTTTTACTTTAAGATTTAGTGGTTCTATGAACTTTTTGGTTTTATTTCTATGCATCACTCCACTAATTTACACTCTAACATCCAATGGTTTAGTGGGCTTTCAGGGTGTGCAAGCTAGCACTTTCTACATATGGATGTAGAATCAAGCTAGGGAATTGGCTAATGTTTTTTGGGAATAGGTTCTCTACAGAACTATAAAATGTGGAAAATGAAATTCAAAGATAACTTTGTGTAATCCATGATGGACATTGATATCAAATTGGGGAATTGGGTGCTTTTTATAGGGAGTGGAATATTAAATACTAGAAAATAGTAAAATTGTATGGGTGTATGAAGATACTTGTAATGCGCTGAGGCCAAGGAGAAAATTGTAGCTGCTAGCCTTTGTTTAATTAGGCTAGCCTTTGTGCCATTATACATACCAATTTCTCTACAAGACTTTTATTAATGGTAGTTCTACCCCTCCACAGAATGCTAAAATTTGCATGATAGATTAAATTTGTTTTATGGTTATATTTTTAAGCTCATTCATATATATTAGGATCCTTAGCTTCTTCTTCACTATCATAGGCTTTTTTTGGTATACAATTTTTTTTTATAGTGCTTGTGTTGTTATATTAAATTTGAATATATATATATATATTATTTAATTTATTTTTCCAAAAAACTATTTTTACTTCTGTGTTTTTTAAATTTGATTTTTATTTTTTTAGTTTTGTTTTCTCTTTTTTTAATGTTTGATTTTTTTTAATTGTATGTTTGAATTATTTATTTATTTATTTTAAATTCTTTTAAAGTTTTTTTTTTTTTTTTATGGTTACTTTTTATTTTTAAATTTATGTTTTATTTTATTTTGTTTTATTTTATCTATTTAAAAAATATATATATATTCTTTTTTTCTTCTCTCAGGGTTGTGTTCATGCTCTAATATCTCATTATGTGTTAATTTGATAGTTTATTTTTAAGTTTTCTTTATAGTGGATAAAGTTTGCAAAACCATTTTAATTAAAATCTTATTCCACTACTATTACTTTGTTTTCCCAATGTTAGACTAACATCATTAAATTTTTATAGAAAACATTTCGGTGATAATCACATCAAAGTATATATTGTCTGATGCTTTTTGAACTAGCCAGTGTGGTTCATCATTAGTATGTCGTGATGATCATGATGAACCACAGTGGTTGGTTCATCATTAGGATGTCCTGATGATCATGATGAACCACACTGGCTGGTTCAAAACGTGTCGACAATACATACTTTGATGTGATTATCACCGAAAAATTTTATGTACATTTTATGGATCACAGAAGCCAAATTCCTAATCATTAAATTTTTTATATAATTCTATTTTTAACAAATTAATAATATTTTAAATTTTAAAAAACATACATTTAGTATTGTTATTTTTTAATAAAATAAAGTGACAATATTTGCTTTAAATGATTTTATATAAAAAAATAGTTTAAAAATAACAAATAATTTTGATTTTACATGATTTTACTTATGAAGTCTTTTTATAAAAAAGGTTTCACAATGAAAATGATAAGTAAAATTATAAATTTGGGAGAATTTTATAATGGAAAATGATAATATTATATATCATGTTTACTTATCAAAATGATTGTTTTAAGTGTATGCTTGAGTGGGTCTAATGGCTTAGGATATGTATTTCCTCTTAAAAGGTCAAAAGTTCAAATTGGAAGGGGGTTAAAGTATACCTCTATAGGTAAATTGGTGCTATCTTGGGTGGTTGAGTGGAATGGGGAGGTTGATTTATTTCCTCATGAAAACAAAGAAATTATTCCTTTATAGATTGAGTAAGTATACCTGTATAGGTCAATTGGGGTTATCTTGGGTGGTGGGTGGAATGGGGAGGTTGATTTCTTTCCTCACGAAAAAATAGAAAGTATACCTTTATATAAATTATCAATAAAATATGTAGGTAAGTCCCTTGTTCCACCAACAATAGGAAAAATTTGTTGATTATTATTTTTTCAATTATTTTATGTAATAATTTTATTTAATTATATAATGGCGTGGGGATAGTTGGAAGAGTTTAAAGTTGTGCATGTTATTCGGCCACAGGGGAATGTTAAACCTAGTATTATCATCCTCCTCCTGTATTATGTAATGACCCTCACTACATTTGAACATAATTTTCACTAGTGGTGGGTGTAGTTCAACACTGGCATAGAGTATGTGAGGAACCTACATTCAGTGGTGGTTTCCTCCCTTGGTGCTTATTTTGGGTAAGTTTCTCTTTGTATCTTTAGTTCCCCTCCAGTTTCTACTTGGTTTATTATTTTTTCAAGAGGATTTTTCCTCCTCTCTTCACTCTTATCTCTCTGCTCCTTTTCTCTCTTGAATTCATTTGTCTCTGCCTTTCTCTTATCTCAAACTTCTTTCGTGACCCCTCTTAGCTCATTTCCTTCACTCTGCTGGAGTGCTCCTTTGTCAGACTATCGGCCTTGGCCCTCTTTTTTCATGCCAACCCTCCACTATAACTCTCTTCCATCCTTTTCATATGCTTCTTTTATACCTCATCATGGATGCTCTTTTCTTATTCTTTGTGGCAGTAATAGAGAAAAATTTCTCTGCACTTGAGCCCAAGAAAATATAGAAGCTTCAATTCATTGCCCTTGGGAATGTCCCACATAGTTTTCTGAAGATGAAATAGAATTAGTAGAAAGAAAAGCTCATGAAGATAGCAAGTTCCCATTTGATATTGAGGTGGTGGAGAATTTAAGAAAGTGAATTATTGATGGACAAACCCAATACATGTGAATAGCTCAATTAATTGGAAAATGAATAATTTGATGGGCAAAGTCTTGGTTTGAGAAAATCTCTAACACAGCTCCGATACCATGTAGAAATTATATAGAAACTCTATACCAATGGATTCAATCCGTTCATGCAATGTACTAAAGAAAGATATTGAATCCTTCTACTATATTTGTGGAATATAAAACACGATCGATCAATCACATGCCAGTAAGAGAAAGGAAATTATCAAACACACAACACAATATGTATCTAGGGAAAGCACCTGCTCAAAACCCCTCTATCATATATTGTACATAGTCAAAGAATAATGAAACAATACAATGCTTTCTCACACCAAGAAAATCATGCACTCTACCGATTGTCTCACCCTAATCCTGCTCAAAACGAACTAGCAATTCTTAGGCAAAATTGAAAAATAATTAGCCAATTTTTAGCCCCTGCTTAGCCCATCCTTGCTCACGCAATCCCTGGGAAATTAATCCCTATTTAATAGGATAATAAACCTTCTTTGAATGTGCAATCCATTATGGGCTTCCCATGACTTTATAATTGCACTGGGGCAATTTGTTAATAATAAAACTAATAATTATCTTCCCTTTAACATCTATCTTAACTAGGTCATCATCAGAATTGACATGCATGCAAATATTAATAGTGAATCATCAGTTACTTGATATATCACTACTTCTGAATTAAATCTAATTTAATTCACTTGACCTTTCACTAGCTCATCACTCAGTTAGAACTAGTTAAACTAATTTTAACTGAATTAATTTGAGTTAACTGATTACACTCACACCACACTAGTGCTACAACTACAACTGGACCCTGAAAATAATAGAATCACACTACATGCCTCACCTTTGATCCTCAACTTGAATTTCTTGAGCTAACTTAGTATTTCTGACTTAGTTAATTGATACAATTTGTTATGAGACGAAATTACAATTTACTTTCAATTTAATTAAGGGATAATTAAATCAAAAGCCTCACATGGCAGCCATTTATGGATGCCATTTTCTGGATTTTATTTATGGATGCCAATTTCACTATTTCTTCTTGCAAATTCCAATACTCCCTCTCAACAAGAATGGAATCAATATGTCTTGATCTGGTACCTTTGGAATGTTATTGCGTGCAACACTTCTCTAGTGTTGTTTTCACATGCAAATCTCCTTAAACTGAATAGCCTCCAAAAAACTAAATCAGTATAATGCATCTGTCATTAGAGTCTTTTGACTGCTGGATCCTATTGCACATGTCTACTGGACTCTCTGCATTGTTGTTGACATCTGCATCCATGCACTCCGCACTGCTTCCAACTCTAATCTGCGCTCTAGTACCTGACATCTGTCACTCTGATTTATGTCTGCCTGACATCTGACTGCATCAATCTAACCAATCCTTCCCACTACTACTATACTATGGGTTCCTCATAGCCAGGCTTTATCCATGAGACACACCATCTCAATGGACCCTACCCAAATTTATTCTTGGGATTAATTTTTCACATCGCCCCACATCACACCTGGAGGTATAAGTACATGGACTCTCTTTGCCCATCTGGCTTGAAATTCCCCCCTCTTGGAGGTCTTTTCTTGAGTGGAATCTTCCACTCAGTCTCCTCTCTGCTTCTTTGATTGTGGCTACTCCACAACCTTCTAAGACTACTTCTGAGGTTGCCTGTTGAGAGATAATTGCTCCCTCTCAACCACCAAGTCATTTACCACTGCTTTTCTCCTCAAATATTTGCATGCATCCTCAACCTCGAGAGCATATAAGTTCTTGAATATTGCATCGATCCGTTTCACCTATCCCATGGCTATGTGTGTAAGGAAAACCTTTCCTTTTCTAAACATCACATCATAACCATAGTTTTCCAATACCTCTATAGAGACAAGATTCTTCCTTAGGCATGGAACATACAAAACATCCGCTAGCTTGAGAGGGGAGAGAGAATCCCTCTGAAAGGTAACTGTACCTATGTCAGTCGCACTATCCCTCCCGTCGTCTCCAAACTCTATGTTATGATGGAGGTCCTTATCCTCCAAGTCACTAAGGAGATCTCTATTCCTCGTCATATGGAATGAGGCACCGTTGTCTAGATACCACATGCATCCCATTACAGTTCTGGCCATGCATGCAATGAGAGTAAAGTCAAGCTATAACTATGAATCTAATGCTACACCCACTGCAACTCAAGGATCCTTATTGCTTGCCTTCGTATGTGGACAATTCGAAGCATAGTGCCCATGCTTGTGAGAGTGAAAACATCTGATTTTGGACAAGTCTCTCTTGCCCTCTTCGCCTTGGGATTTTTTTCCCTTGGATTTCTTTTATTTTACCACTAATGCATAATCTTCTTCTTTGTTGGTGCTGGAGGTCCCGTCTCTAGTGCTCTGCCTTATCTCTTTTATTACCAAGTTGGACCACAAACGCTCCCAGTCTGGTAACTTCTCCCTCCCATTCGCAGAGTCCTGGTAATTATGCCGGCTCTTGGGAAGGCCTAGAAGTGCTAGGCTCACGAAGTCGTCATCGACTACGGTCACACCAACACTTCCAAGCTCATCTCGACATTGAGTGAACTTCACCAAGCATGTTGGTATTGTCTCACCCTCCTCCTTCTTGATCTTTCTGAGCTTGTCCTTCAGCGGCAACCTCCTTTGGTCGCTGTTTTTATGAAATGGATCAGTCAAGGCCTTCCACATAGCATATGAAGTTGCCTTCCCATGGAGACTCGAGATAATATGATCTCGAACTCCCTCTAACAAGATCCTTCTCGCCTTTGCTACCTTCTTCTACCATGCATCAAGTTGGGCATCTGCTGTTGCGGGCTTGGGAATATCAAAATATATGAATTCCTTCAACCTGTTGTCCTCCAACACTGCCTCCATATTGTCCTTCCATGAAATATAATTTAACTTTCCTTCAAGTGCAGATTCAATTCTCAATCCATTGAAAGACATCTGGATCTACTGCTGGACCCTGAAGAATAAATCCACAAATTTGAAACTACTCAAGACAAAATCAATTTCTTCTCTTCTATTGTGATTCATGGCGCTCCAATACCATGTATAAAATCTCTAACACAACTCCGATACCTTCTAGAAATTATATAGATACTGTATACCAATGGATATCCGATGATGAAATGAAGCAATATATTGAATCCTTCTACTATATTTGTGGAATATAAAACATAATCGCTCAATCACATGAAATTAAGAGAAAGGAAATTATCAAACACACAACACAAGATGTATCTGGGAAAAGCACCTGCTCAAAACCACTATATCATATATTGTACATAGTCAAAGAATCATGAAACAATAAAATTCTTTCTCACACTGAAAAAATTCTACACTCTACTTATTGTCTCACCTTGATCCTACTAAAAACTGATTAGCAATTCTTAGGAAAAATTGACAAACACTTAACCAATTCTTAGCCCCTTCTTAGCCCAGCCTTGCTCACACAATCCCTAGGCAATTAATCCCTAATAAATAGGATAATCAACCTTCCTTTAAAGCACAATTCATCATGGGCTTCCCATGACTTTATAATTGCGCTCGGGAAATTTGCTTATAATACAACTGATAGTTATCTTCCCTTTAACCTCTCTCTCTCTCAAGTGGGTTGTCATCAAAATTGACATGCATACAACTATTAATAGTGAATAATCTGTTACTTGATAGATCACTACTTGTGAATTAAATATAATTTAATTCACTTGAACTCTCACTAGCTCGTCACTCAGTTAGAACTAGTTAAACTGATTTTAACTCAATTAATTTGAGTTAACTGATTACACTCACATCACACTAGTGTTACAACTGCAACTGGACCTTGAAAATAATAGAATCACTCTACATTCCTCACCTTTGACCCTCAACTCGAACTTCTTGAGATAACTCAGTATTTCTAACTTAGTTAACTAATACAATTTGTTATGAGATGAAATTACAATTTACTTTCAATTTAATTAAGGGATAATTAAGCCAAAAGCCTCACAGGTAGCCATTTTTTGGGTTCCATTTTCTAGATTTTGTTTCTGGATGCAAATTTCACTGTTTCTTGTTGCAAATTCAACATGGTTGAGCACAACAAAGCTTTAGAAGAAATACTTCTCTGCATAAATTCGTTACAACAATAAGTGTTGAATCTCAGAATTATCCTCTCTCTGACATCCTTTCTCACCTTTTTCCCTTACTTTATCATAAGTTCATATACTCCAATCAATGATAAATGTCATGTTTTGTCTCAAGGAATGCATTTAAATGATTTTCATGTTATATTCTGATGTTCTTGCTATTCGAATGGATTTTTGTAATTTGGCTATGGAACACAGTCTATTCTGCAGCTAATCATGGGTTTTGCAACTAATTTCATGGTCTGACAGGTTCCAAGGATGAAGTGGAGAAATGAGCCACATGGGCATTTCCATAATAATCTACACATGGAATTCGTCCTATCTACTTGATCGAGATCGATAGAAAAGGATACATGAGATCGTGGTCAAAGTCTAGTCAAAGGACGTAAGCCGAGAACGGAAGGACTCTTGATTTTCTCTATCATAGAAAATCAAGAGTTAAATAGTCAAATTCCAATTCTATAAGTCGGTTATGATTAGTGACCTGTAGGCAGAATTAGCTCATAACAGTTATGTTTGTTTTATTTAAATACTGGTTGTACAGAACCGAGATTAAGTTAAGTTTTTGTTGAACATTGTGTATTGTTTTAGGAATCTGTTCTATTATAATACAAGGATCGTGTTCATGGTACCAGTGATTTCTTAAGTCCGTATATAATCAGCTAGGATCTCAACTGAATCTGTTGCAGAGGGCCCCTGCACAGGAGGAGGTTTTTCGTTCATTGTTTTAGTTTAAATTCTTTACTCTATTTTTGTCAATTCTTTTTTCTGAATAGATTAATGTTATAATTCAGTTTTGATCAGTAGCATTGAATTAAATCATAAATGTGTAATAATTTTTCTTCTAAAACATTTCATGAGGATAGATTTATCTATTTTCAATTTGAATTAAGTTAGAAGCAATAATAATTCACAATTATCTAGTTTCCTTTACTTTTTTTTCATTTACTTTCTTAGATTAAAACTATCAATTAATTATATCAATGGATGCTCTTAAAAGTCATTTCAAGAAGATGATTCTAAACTAAATGATTCAATATCTAATTCATACAGTTATTCAGCTTCCCTCTGCATACTTTACTTGTTTTTTCTAGAACATTAGAAACTAAGTTATAATTGGTTTCTTACACATCATCTCAAGAGGATAATACTTCATATTGAATGCTGGAGTAATCAAACATACATTACTTGTTTACAATCAGTTGAGATTTAATTTTGCGTGCTTTCACATTTGCTTTTAGATTGTCATATAATTGCATCACTGAATGTTCTTAAAGGTCATTCCAAGAAGTTGATTTTAACATTAGAAACTAAGGTATAATTGGTTGCTTACACATCATCTGAAGAAGGTGACACTTCATATTGAATGTTGGAGTAACTAAACATACATTGGTTGTTTTCTTTTTTTTCTTTTCACTTATAATAGCATTGTAATTTCAAATTCAGTTATAAGATTTACATCCATGGAATAGGACTAATGTTAAATTAGAAGTCATTAGAATAGACACTCTATTTTTTTTTCAGATCATATTCTAACCAGCCAATAGTCTTTGATTCATTTTTATGAAATTTAGTTTAACTTAGGAACACTTCCTTGTCTTTCTTCTTAAAATTCATTAAGATTCATTTAATTTATCTCATAGTTTTAGATTAACACTCTTAGATATAAAGAACAAAACCCCTAAAACAACATAAAAATACATACAATGAAGTAAGAAGAATGTTAACTAAGCACATATAGTGCACCACACTTCATCAGTTTACAAACCTTAGTTGATAATCTATGTAAGAAATTTAAGACATTAAATTGGCTAAACATTTTGGCGCCATTGCCGGGGAAGTGTAATTAGATAGCCTTATTTCTTACATCTAAAAAAATGATATGCATAGAGAAAGAGATTCTAGGGGTAGATTCATAGCTAGAGGGAGGAGTTTAATTCCTAAAATACCACTCACTCCACCAACACCACGAAGTGATACACCTCCATCTCAAGCTCATATTCCATACTTCACTAGAGATAGACTTTCTGAAGTCCTAAGGTCAGAAATCCAATTAGGAGGATCTCCTACTTCATCCACTAAGGCAGTCTTAGAGGAAGAAGATCCTATATATCCAACAAAAGGAGAAACCTTTTCACCTCTACAGGGGAACATATTTTAGCTGAAGAGTTAGAAATTCCTAGTGGAGAGGAAGAGGAAGAAACTTTCTTCAACAGACCATTGATAGAAGAACCAAAGGAAGAGTAGTTAACCTTGCATGTTGAATATTATATTAGCTCCGAAGAATCTATAATGGTAGGAAGAGGAGAAGGGGGAGAAGGAGAAGGAGAAATTCTAAATGGATAAAATGCAATATTTTGAGGAGGAAGAGGAAGAGGTAGAGGAAATGCAGGAGGAAGTAGAAGAAATAGAGAAATTGATAGTTCTTTTGGATTCCCTATAGTTGATGGAGAGACAAATGCCACAATGAAAAATATCTCACCTTATGTCCTCCCAAATTTTCATGGATTAAAAAGTGAATATCCTAAAACCTTTTTTGTTTTAATTTGACGTCTTGTGTGGAACTTATGTTTATTTACAAGACTCTCAAAAATTTAAGTTGTTTCCTTCAACATTGAAAGGAGCAGCTTTAAAATGGTTCATGGGTTTAATCACTCAGTCTATCAGAACATGAAACGCCATGAAGCAAGAATTTTTAGAAAGGTATTTGGATTATTGCATACCCATCAAAGTATTTAAAATGATGCAAAAAGAGGATGATAATTTGGAGATTTAAATGAAAGGTTCAATTATAACATAAAAGGAGCAAAAATGGAAAATTTAGATCAAGATACTTTAAAAGCTCTTTTATTAAAATCCATTAGAGATGAATGGATAGACATCCTCAACATGATGGGAAAGGGGGATATCTCTCAACTTACATTATCTGAAATTGGTGAATTATGTATTCATCTCTCAAGGGGAAAAGCAAAAACTGGGAAAATTCCAAGGGATCCTTCTCTTGCTAGAGTAAATAAATCTGCAACTGGAACAGTAAGTAGGGCAGAAATTGGAAACATGCTTGATGAATTTAAAATAGATATTTTAGGGAGTCTTAGTGAACAAATAAACACCTTTAAATTACAAAACAAGTAGAAAGGTGAGACTGATGTGTTAGCCCCCTAATTTGTCCCCTTTTTACTACTTTTCTCTTCCTAAATCTTAACCATTTGCCCTTGTTTCACCTCCTTTATGTACCCTCATCCTGCACCAATCCAAGCATGGTGACATATTTTGCACAAACCTTTATTCTTCATATTTTAATTTGATTTATCATTTATTAAATATTTATTACATGATTTCTTACTTTTAAATTATTCTTTGTAATTTATCGATATCTCCAATGTTGTTTGGTGGTTAGAATTCTTATCATGATTATTGATCCTAGTGCAGGATCAGATCCTGTACCATGACCAACACAGTAGATCTTCACGTTGGATCTGAATCCTCTTGATCACTGCCTTGACTCAAGTAGTTTCCACCACGATAGCACAAACTCGACGGTAGCCAAAGATTAGATCTATGAAGGAAGGAAGCCAAAGATTGGTCACGACCAGTTTTGTAAAACCATTTCATTTTGAAGACCGAACAATCTAAATTCTGCATTTTTGTTATGTAATAGTTGAATGATATGTTTCGGCCTTCGGCCAATAGATCTATATAATGTAATTTGTAAATAGGACTTCGAGCAAAAAAGTTTTATAGAACAGAGGGGTGATAGCAGGTTATTTCGTTATCACCCGAATCTGGGTTGAGCGTGTATTCACACATGTATTTTCCTCGATGATCTAATAAAAAATAATTTCGCCTCGGCTTCATGAATCGTGTTTTATGGTTTGGTTGATTAATTAAATCGAGTGCTAAGTAGCATTTTCGCTTAAGAGGGAAACGCACTGGTTGGCTAGGGCCCAGCCAAACCAGCACGTTTACCCCATTATTTTCTTTCTGTAATTTATGTTTTATTGTCAAAGTGTGATTTAGCTTTTAACATGTAAATTCCTGTCTGTGTGAAACAGATCCATTGCGTGAAGCAAGTAGAATTTATTTTCTCTACAATTTACTTTCCTTTCATTTACTTTCCTGCAAATTTACTTTTCTACACTTGATTTCGCATTGGCTTTCTCCACCTGGTCCAAGCAGGAGAGATCATCCTGACCCAGTGCACGTTGGTGTGACATTTCCTTTCTTCAGTTTTGGTTGATTGTCTTTCCCGCCTGGTCCAAGCAAGAAACATACATCTGCACTAGCGCACGTTGGTGTGTTATAGCAAGTCTTTATTTACTTTCCACAACTTTCTTTCATTGAATGATTATGATAGGATGGATGTTAATGTTTCTTTATTTCTACACTTCGCTAAATTCAGAAAAATTTACTTTCCATATATGCAATCTGGCTTTACAACAAAGTAGCACTTATGAAAATTAAACAATCATTTCAAGAATCAAAAGTTAAGTGCGGGAAGCTCTGATTTGGTGCAAGAACTAGTTTCTTGTCACAGGATCTGAGTGCTCTGAACCTTTAATAGTTCGAGCCCTTGCATGAAGCAGAAAAACCTTCAGTAAGTACACAGTTTATACTTTCTACATAAAACTTTGATCCTGCACTAGTACAGGCACTAATGCAGGACAGATTAATGCAAGAAAGAAATCTCTAAGGAAGAAAATTTAAGGGCCCATCTAACAAGGCTGCTAAAGTGCCTCTGCTGAAGAGAAACACACTCTTAATAGTTAATCAACTAGAGTGATTTCCTTTTTTTCTTTGATCTCCTTTTGCAAATGCATCCTTTCTCATTTCAGTCTTAGATTATTGTGATGACTCAAGTTATCTTTTTCTCGTCTTGATTTGATTCTACAACATTTCCTTTAAAAGAAAGTAAGGATTTGTATTAGAAATATTCGTACCATCTCTGGCATTGCCTGTGCTTCATCTCTAAGTTTACGGATCCCTCGGGTTGACAATTAAGTGTTGAGGAGTTTTCTTAAGTGTAATTCCTACACCCAACATTTTGGCGCCGTTGCTGGGGAGGCGATTTGATTTGGTAAGAATTTTCTGATTAGACAAATAGAGGTAATATTTTCCCTTATTTTTGCAACATTGTTTGGAAAAAAATTTTGAAGTAATTTTACTGGTGTTAATTGACATATGACAACATTTTTTAGAAGTTGTTTTGTTATTTTTCTTTCTTTTTTCGTTTTGAAATGAATGCCTAGGAAAGGTAAGGGTTCAAAGCCCACTAAGGGCCAAAATAATTTTTCTCATATTGGGTCTCCTTCTTCAAGAAGGAAGCCCAATTCAATTCAAACCCATCATGCAGGAACAATCCACCTGGATTCTGGTAATAATAGCTCAGGTGTGGATCAGCTTGTGAAGAGTGGTACAAGTAAGAAGGGAACAATGGTGGACCAAGAAGATCATTTGGAAGGGACTGGTGACAACCAGGTAAGTGAAGGACAATCCACTTTTGTGTTTCCAATTGTCGATCTTGATACAGTATCACAGATGAAGAATGATTCCACCATCAGCTCTCCCTCATTTCCATGGTAAGGTTCATGAAGATCCTGACTCTTTTCTATTTGAGTTTCATATTCTGTGTAGAAGTTAAGATTATGCAACTGAGGCTCAGAAGTTAATATTATTTCCTGTTACCCTTAAGGACTCAGCTCTTCACTGGTTTATAGGGTTAGGAGGAAACACCATAACTTCTTGGGATCCTATGAAGAGATTATTTCTGTCTAAATATCAAGAATATTGCAAAACTTGGGACATGTAGGATGAAATTTTTGCAATCATACAAGATGATGATGAAATGCTTGAAGAATATTTGGAAAGATTTCAGTATAATTTACAAAGGTCAAAACTTAAGTTTGATCTCAACACTATTAGAACCTTGTTCTTGAGAGGAATGATTGATAATTCTAGAAACAATTTGAATCTGTTAGGACAAGGTGATATTTCTCAGCAAATTTTTGTTCAAATTTGTGAATTATGCCGGAAATTTTCATGAAATCAATATAGATCTGGTAGAGGAACTCGAAAAAGAAATACGAAAATTGAGTCTACTAATGCTATGATTATTGGAGTAGAAAATAAAATGGAAAACATGAAAATTGATATAATGAACACTGTTACCAAACAGTTAGACTCCTTAAAATTTTAGAAGAAACTCATGAAGGAACAAGATTCATTATGTATTTTCTATATTAAATGTAGAGACAAGCATCCCCCTAAAGAATGTCCTCTTAATTTGAAAGAAACTAATAAGTGTGCTATTTGTGCAGAAGACCATACCATAGAAAAATGCCCCTCTATACCAAGACTTAAATTTTTATTTACAAGGGGACATCCTGAAGCTGAATAATTGAATGCTATGGAAGCAAGAAGGAATTGGCCTCAGGTAAGTACAGGTATGGCTCCTGAATTTCCTCCACACTATTTTGGTTATAATTCACATGCATATTCTTATCCAAA
Organism: Pinus albicaulis; assembly: GCA_034641835.2. Classification (NCBI taxonomy): domain Eukaryota; kingdom Viridiplantae; phylum Streptophyta; class Pinopsida; order Pinales; family Pinaceae; genus Pinus; species Pinus albicaulis. The sequence continues at coordinate 1,205,843,814 of CM076570.1, read as the reverse complement.
CTCTCATCAGCAGTGGCAGTATGGGAATCAATATCAACATGGGAAACCTTCTCAACCATGGAAAAAAGGTTGGAAAGGGCCGACTCATTTCCCATATTCCTACCAGCCACCTATGCAGTCATACCCATCTAAACATGCACCTTATACAATGCCTCAACTTCCGAGTCAGTCCACTCCACCATTGCCTTTACCTCCACCCTTTCGACCTCCTCAGTTGCCTGCTCAACCTATGCCATATCCTAATAATAATAAAGTAGTGCAAATGATCCATATAACAAACCCACCTTTACCATTCGAATACCAGTCTATTCTAGTTGGAGTTCATGATATACAATTGAGATCGGGAAGGACTGTAACATCAGAAAATTAGAAGTAAGCTATGGTGATTTTTGAAGAGAAAGGAGAAGAGGAAACTCTTAACCATTCTCTGAAGCTGTCACTAAGCATCCCTTACTCTCTGAATCCTTTCCATCCTCTTTCAACCAGCCTCCCTTTCCAGAGAGGCTAGTAATGGAAAGGAGTGAGCCTATTTCTAATACTAGTTTGGCATCCGAGCTTCGGAATCTTTTCATTAAGATACCTTTGCTTCAAGCCATCAAAGAGATCCCCACTTGTACCAAGATTATTAAGGAACTCTGTCTCAAGAAACCCGGGAGGAAGAGATTGGAACCCCAAACCATTCAATTTGTTGGTAGGGAAACAGAGTTGATGACGGGATGTGTGTCTATGGAAAAATATATTGATCCTGGAAACCCTGTCGTCTCAGTTCAGATTGGTAATGTCCTTGTCTCTAATGTTCTTATAGACCTGGGGGTAGCCATTAATGTCATGACTAAGCAAACCATGGATCAACTTCAGTTATCTCATCTTCTCCCTACTCCCACTGTGCTTGAACTAGCAGATAGATCTAAAATTAAGCCAGAAGGAGTATTGGACGATGTGATAATCTCATTAGATTCTTGGGAATATCCTGCTGATTTCATTGTGCTTGAACCAAAGAACCCAATAGGAGGACATCCCTTGATCTTAGGTCGACCATGGCTTGCTACAGCTGATTCATATATTGGATGTTGTTCCAGTGATATGTATATCTCACATGGAGATTCTAGGAAGAAAGTTACTTTATACCCCCTTGCTAGATCCATTCAGGACCTTCGAGATACCTTATGGTTGGATCAAAGCAGTGATGAAGAGACTCAGTCTATTTCCCTTATTCATCATTATAATGGGTCTTCATAAGAAGATGAGATTCAAGATTTCCTGAATAATCTAGACATTATGCCTAATTATGAGCCTTTGAGCCAAATTTTCAGCCTAGATTTTCAAGAAAATCATGATTCTCATTCTTCTGTGCCACTGCATTTTACCACTCCCTTAAGTACTCCTAAGCCTGATACCACTCTTGTTGAGATTAGCCCTGGTAAATCCTTGCATATTAGTTCAGATTTGGACTCATATCAACAAGAGAAACTTGTGAATTTGTTGCAAAACCATCTTAGTGCCTTTGCTTGGGGTTACGATGATATGAAGGGTATCCCTCCTGAAACTTGTACACATTACATCTATATTCAGAAAGGAACCCTGTTAGCCACCTATAATATTTTTTTATACCAAAAGGTGGCTAAGACTTTTTGAGCCTCCAAGGAACAAAGTTTATCACTAAATATTGTTGGCTCTTGAAGGCTCCTTGAAAACCTCATGCCTCTGTCCAAAATCTTCATTACTATTTCCATTTTATACTCAAAATTTTCTGCTGATTCCAAGTGAAAGACTGCTGAAAAGCCATCTTTTTTTTTTCCCCTTTCTCTACTCAAAACTAACCTTCATTTTCACCCCTTTCTTCCATAAAAATCCTCTTTTTTCATGATTTTCCTTCTCCCATTCATAAAAACCCACTATGTAAGGTTTAAAACCCACTTTTCCAAAGTTTTAAGTTAAAAACTTAAATCAAATGTTGAAATACTTTAATGGGTAGATCAAAAGACCGATTGCGCAATCGCAATCAGAGAAACGAATGGGTAGATTAAAAATACCAGGCTCGATGGTCGGATTGCGATTGGCCCTCATTTTTAACAGACTCCGGGCATATTACAGTTCATACAACCCAAGGGCCACGCAAACGGGCGCCTAACTATCATACATATATACATCCCGTCCGTATTATAAAGAACCTTTATTTTTGATAAAAGGTCGGTTTTTTCCTTGTTTAAAGTTTTTTCTGCCGGTGCGTAAGTTAAAACAATCCTGACCATTGATCTAGTCCTTTGATCTGACAGTCTGCGCAAAATCGCATCGAAGTTTTTCTTTCACAACATTTGTTTTGACCCCCTGTTTGCCGATCGCCGATTCATTTCCCACCGTCGATCTCGTTTTAGATCGACGGTCCGTGCATAATCACATCGCAACTTTCCCCGATTACGCAATCACATGCACCTACTTGCCACCTCCGATTGCGATTACCCCGATTCAATTCCCACTGTTGATCTGAGTTTTAGATCAACGGTCCGTGCATAATCGCGTCGTGTGATTCAATCGCTCCATTTACTCGCTCCCCCTCGATTTCAAACCCCGATTGAGACCTTCCAATTCAAAATGGACCGTCCACGTGTCCGGATCAGACGATCCGGAAATCACCCCACCTTATATTTTCTCCTGCTCTTATTTTGTCCTTTTTTGCGCAGATCTCCACCGTTGGATGTTTTCATCCAACGGCTACACTCCTTTCCTCACCATATGAAGCAGTTTAAACCTAAAAAACACAGGATTTCTTTATTATTTTATGTTTTATTCAGGTTTTAAAGAGTCTTCATTGTTATATTGAAGAAAAGCCAGGAGTTGAGAATGACGATTCCCGTGCCTTCGACCTATGAAAAGAACCATTCGCAGGGTTTTCATTTGAATGTTTGATCGACATTCCATGGGCGCCGATACCATAAAAAATCCCTGTGCGGCTCTGCACATTGACAAGACACTGCGTTTTAACGCGATTTTAAAAAGAGTATAAGTTTTGAAGAACAGAGCATAGAAGGACAGAAGGTTGAAGACAAATTTGGGGGATTATGGCTAAGAATGCTTATAAAAACCTAATTCCTCGAATTAAGACACAATTAAAGAAAACCTAAAGTGTTTCACCAACAGAAAGGCCTCCACCATTTCAAATGAGGCGAATTGATTCCTCAGCTACCGAAGGAGCCACCTGTTGCCTCAAACCTTTCAAACAGGGGTTGAAATTATTTCAGAATCAGATATTTCTCCTCCAGTGCTGCCCAGAAGTTAATTCTGCCACAGAAGTTTAATAGAAAATATCTGCAAAGTTACTCCAGTCAGAACACAGAGCCTCAAAGTCAAAATAAAGCTCCCACCGAGCTTGAATTCATAATTGTAAACATTAATACAGTAGATCCACCTGCAAATTTCTCTCTCGAGCCCCCCAAAAGGCCGAGAAGTCTTGAACCTGTATTAATTATCCTGAGAGATCTTTTCTCAGATCACCTCCTCATTCTTCTATAAATACCTCAGAAGAAGATGAGAAATTGTTGGTTGCAGAACTTTGAAACACATTTGATCTTAAACTTCTGATTGTAAATAGTGTTCACTGGCCCTTGGAGCTCTATTTGTGATAGATTAGTTAGGCTGAATAGTGAAGATGATTGCTGAACTAAAACATTGGACTTGAAGACTGTAACCGGTTTGACATCAATATAAAAGCTGTTTCTTGGGATCCTAGTCTATGTCATCGGTGAATTGCACCTCTCTTTGTTATTGTTTTCCTTCTATGTATGCCATATTGTTCATATTCCTTTGTAAAGAACAGTTTAAACAGGGTTAGGATCTACTGTATACCAATAACCTTCTCTGGCTGAGAAATATTTATCTTAATGTTTTCCTCAAGTTTGTTTATTCAAGAATGTTTTAATACAGTTTAAACAGTTAGGACTGTTGGCGTTCCCTCATCCTACTGCTGGCTTAAACATTGTTCTTGAATGTGATCTCCATTATTTGCTATTAAAGTTAGACTAGAGAAGATATGGTTTTCCCTGATTCCTAGATTCTTTTCTCCAAAGGCAGATTCTGAAAACTTCCCTTGGTGTTGACTGAAAGCAGACTAGGTTTAAAAGTACTTTGTTTGATCTTAAGTTACACTTTGTTTCTCTTATATGTTTTCATACTTTCTGAAGGTAATTATGTGGATTACTAGATTGTTTGTCAATTAAGCTGCTTTAATAGAACTTGCGCAATAAGTTTATGGTTAGCCCCGTCCTTGGTTGGTTTTAAACAGTTACTTAAGAGGCTTTTCTTGTTTGGATTGACTATAAATCCTCTGAGAAATTATTATCAGTTTCCACCCCTCCAACACTTTTTTGTTTCCATCCCATCACTCCAATCTCAATAATCTTGTGGTATAGATGACTTGCCCCTTGGATCACTCTTGATGTTGTTGCTCAATTAAAGCCCAGATATGACTCCATAGCCCAATGGACTAAAAACCAGCGTTATATCTATCTATCAGCCAAAGCTGTTCTATATTCTTGCAACTTCTCACTTTTGAAACTTTTCACTTAGAACTTTCCCCTCAAGTAACATTCATGCTCAACCATCCAAAAAACAAAACAAACCCTTGGCCTTCATAACTAGCCTAATATCATTATCTCAAACTTCAAAGACAATATCCATATTTGTACATTTGGAGAGATCCCTCTCCAGATTCAGGAGGGCTAGATCCTAGAATCCCAAAGTTGGTTGAAATGATGTTGTTTCTGTAATTGGACTCTGCCAATCTTGCTAATAAATTACAGATTCCTAACATTTCTGACGACTCCACTGGGGAATGAGTGTTTGTATAAGACTTTAGAGACCTCAGAAAACCCTTGATTCAAGAAAACTTTGAGAGTGAAAAGCAGCCTTTTCAAGCACTACCAAGAAATGGTAATCATGATGAAACTTGTTTGAATCAGTGACAAACTAGGTCAACCCTAGGATTCTGACAAGGCTTCATATAACCTTGAAAAATCAACTGGCTTAGCCATAAGAGTAACCTGTCTTTGTCTCACAACCGTAGCTAAGTTTTGAAGCAAAGTTAGGACATTCTTGCAAACCACAAATAAAAACAATTCAGAAAATACCAAAAAGAATTTTATATTGGTAGTAAAACACTTGCTCTTACTTTTCGCTTACCATTGGATGTGTTTTACTTCATACTCTTAGACAGAGTCTGGAAAGGGCCAGGTAGCCTCTAGATCTCATCCTCTTTTAGAGGTGACATATCTGGTGAATTCCCTCCCAGTCAATCTTTGGTTAGAGTTTGTTGTGTTTCGGGATACCCTTGAAAAAGGATGTTTCACAAGCACTGTGGTGGACAGTGTATCTCTTTGAAAACACTCTGAACTTTCCACCTGGCGACTCCACAATCCCGAACAAACCTTAAGACTCCACTGGGAAGAACCCTTATCATCATAACATCATTTAAAACTCAGTTAGAGGACTGTAGGATTAAATTTGCGTAAACAGATTAGTTAACCTCTTTAAGATTGTCATATCTGGTTGAACTTGTCTTTTTTATTCAGGTCTAAAAACACAGCATAGTCGCTTCTAGAAATATTCACACTAGAGCCCATCCTAACCCTAATCCACCTGAGATAGTTGATGACCCAGAAAGTCTCCTTTGGAATCCTCCTAAGGTTAAATTATCAACTATTTTCAGATCACCCTTGAGAGCTAATTCAGTCCCTAAAAATCTTTCGGCTCTACAACAATCACAAATTGACTTGGTAAATCCATTCAGAACTAGGTCATTTGATGATATAATACAGCTAGACTCTGAGTCTTCACTTTCATCCTCGGAGACAAGTAAACATCCTAGTAGTAGAGAATCAACACCTCCTGATTTACATTTTCTTCATAATCTAGGTGTCTCTCATCCAAGATCAGCTCAGCAATCTACCTGTTGGGTATGTGTTATATTCTTTCCACGATTATCCCCACGTGCTATATGTTGCGTCGGGCGTAGCTGAGGGGTCACGAGGGGCGAAGCAGTCCCCACCATTGGGGCCAAAATTTGTTTTTTGTGCAGACCCACTCATAGGCGAATCCGCCCATGGTTTTGTGCATGGTTTTGCACATGGTTTTGGGGTTCGATGGTTTTCGGCCCCTGGTATTTTTGTAGATTCGGTCAAGGGAACTACGGTTATGTTATAATCCAGGGTTAATGGATTGGGGTTTATGTATGCTCCGGCATGTATATATATGTGTTGTAACACTAAAAGGAATATAATGAAAAATCAAGCTGGTCGTCCCAATTTGGGATCCAGGGGAAAATCTCTGTGTTTATATGTTTTATGTTTTATGCTCTTGCTATTGTTTATTTTCTGTTATAAGAATCATGTGTAGATATTTCTGTTCAGGGTTAAAACCTACATTTGGTATCAGAGCTGTTTCGGCTTCAAGGGGACGCCTTTGTTGTTGAGGGTTTTTTGCTCGGGCCTGTGGTAGACCCTGTGCAATGGGAGATCTGCGGGATCGATTCTTGCGGTGAAAGAATATGGCGAGCAGCGGAAAGATAGAGATCGAGAAATTTAATGGTCAGAGTTTTGAGTTGTGGAAGCTCAAGATGGAGGATCTGCTGGTGGATAAAGATCAGTGGATCGCGGTAGATCCGGGTACTAAACCAACGGCAATGTCAGATGAAGACTGGAAGAAACTGGATCGGAAGGCTAAGAGCACAATACGGTTGTGTGTCTCAGATTCAGTATTGTTGAATGTATCTGGGGAAGCTACGGCGAAGAATTTGTGGGAGAAACTTGGGACTTTGTACCAATCTAAGTCTCTGGTGAATAAGTTGTTCCTGCGGAAAAAGCTGTATAACCTGAGGATGAAGGATGGAGACTCGGTGACAGAGCATCTGAACGCCTTCAATACTGTGGTAAGTCAGTTGTCGTCTGTTGATATTAAAATCTCAGATGAAGATAAGTGCATCAATTTGTTGTGCTCTCTACCAGACTCGTGGGACAGTCTGGTTATTGCAATAGGTAGCAATACAACTACCTTGAATTTTGATGACATTGTCTCAGCCTTGCTGTCGGAGGAAATGAGACGGAGAAATATGGAGGTTCAGAATGGAGATGCCTTATCTGTACGAGGAAGGTCCCAGAACAGAAACAAGAATAAGGTTTCGAGTGGGAGATCTAAATCTAGAGGGAGATCTAAATCTTCTGGAAAGTTTGTAAAGGTGTGCTGGAAATGCGGAAAGGAAGGACACTACAAAAAGGAATGCAGATCTAAAGCTCCTGAGAAAGGAAAGGGATCTGATGAAGGTCCTTCTGCAGAGGCAAAAACCACCTCGGATGAAGATGGGGATGTGTATTTGGCTTATTCTTCAAATACACATGTAGATCATGAGTCATGGTTGATTGACTCAGGTGCATCCTTTCACTTCACTCCCCATAGGGAGTGGTTCTGCGAGTATGAGAAATATGATGGTGGTGATGTCTTCCTAGGGGATGATAGGAAGGCGAGAATCATCGGACGTGGAAAAGTCAAGCTGAAGCTGCAAGGTGGAAGGATTAGAACACTTCCGTGTTACATATTCATGATGACCAGAGAAATACGATTCCCATGCTTGGAGATGGATGATGCGGGTGTAAACGGTGTTGAAATATTCTGCAAGATGGTTCGAGAACCTTGGTATTAATGCGGGAGTTGGTGGAACTCTATACAAGCTAAGGTAACCTTGTTATTGATAGATTATAACAGTTCAAGTTCTGAGAAGTGGACGGAATTATGCGCTGTCTCTGGGAGAAAAGACCATGCTATGGCATCAAAGGCTTGGACATATTGGAGAGAGGGCCTTCGGATACTCACGAAAATGGTATGGTAAAGAAGGTATGTCTAATTGCTCTACGGATTTCGATTACCTTGAACATTGTGTATATGAAGCATAATCAGTGAGTATTCCTTACATTTTTAAGGGCTAACAAGAAATATTAGAACACGCACAGTGATGTGTTTGGACCTGTGTCAGTTCCATCACTGGGAAAGTCTATGTACTATATTTCATTCATAGATGACTTCTCAAGGAATACATGGACATATTTCTTGAGGAAGAAATATGAAGTCTTTGACAAATTTAAAGAATTTAAGGCTCTGGTGGAAAACCAGACAGAGAAGAAGATAAAGGCATTGAGGACAGATAATGGTGGGGAGTTCTGCAAGAAGGAATTTGAAGAGTTCTGTAAGAAGTGTGGTATAGCATGGCAGAAAACTACTCCATACAAACCTCAGCAAAATGGAGTTGCAAAAAGAATGAATAGAACGCTAATGGAAAAGGCAAGAAGCATGCTCAGTGGTACTGGGTTAGGACAAGAATTCTGGGCAGAGGCAGTGGAGACTGCATGTTACTTAGTTAACAGATCACCTTCATCAGCGTTGGAGGATAAGACCCCACATGAGGTATGGACTGGTAAGAAACCCTCTCTTTCACCTCTAAGGGTATTTGGATGTGATGCATATGTACATGTTCCAAAGGAGAAAAGGACCAAGTTGGATAATAAATCTGAAAGGTGCATCTTTATTGGGTATAAGGATGGTTTAAAGGGTTATAAGCTTTGGAACCCAGAAACAAGGAAGGTTGTGTACAGTCGAGATGTGGTGTTTAGAGAAGTGAAAGATGTTGTTAAACATGAATTCCTACCAAAGGAACCTGAGAAGATAGAGTTTGAGCTAAAGGAGGATGAATCAGACTCTACAACAGAAGAAGACTCAGAAGATGAAGAGCCACAAACTCCGGCTTTGAGAAGATCATTTCGGGAAAGAAGGCAACCAGAAAGGTATAGTCCATCTGCTTTCTTTTCAGGTTTTGCCTTAACTATAACTGATGATGAACCCAGAACTGTCAGGGAGGCAGTAGATTCAGAGGATGGAAAACTCTGGAAGGAGGCCATGGATGATGAAATGGCATCCTTGCACAAAAATGAGGCATGGGATCTGGTGGAGTTGCCGGCTGGAAGGAAGCCCATCAGGAGCAAATGGGTGTTTAAAAAGAAGATGAATGTAGAAGGCAAGGTGGAGAAATACAAAGCTCGGTTGGTAGCAAAAGGTTATTCCCAGGTGCCGGGAATTGATTTTGGTGATATTTTTTCTCCTGTTGCCAAGGTTACTTCTATTAGATTACTTTTATCTGTTGCTGCTGCATTTGATTTTGAGATAGAACAGATGGAAGTGAAGACAACATTTCTTCACGGGGATCTAGAAGAGGAGATCTACATGAAGCAACCTGAAGGCTTTATGGTGAAGGGTAAGAAAGAACTAGTATGCAGGTTGAAGAAGTCTCTGTATGGGTTAAAACAGTCACCAAGGATGTGGTATCAGAAATTTGATACCTATATGCGGGGACTTGGCTTCACCAGAAGCAAGGAGGATCACTGTGTTTATTTTAAATTAATTGGTGACCGTGTTATTTATTTGGTCTTGTATGTGGATGATATGTTGTTGATTGGAAATGACAAAGAAATTATCCAAGATTTGAAGACCCAACTGTTCTCCAAATTCGACATGAAGGATCTTGGTGCTGCAAAGTATATTTTGGGCATGGAAATTAAGAGAGATCGGGCAAAGAGGAAGCTCTGGTTAAACCAGAGGAAGTATGTCGAGACTATATTGCAGAGGTTCAATATGCAGGATAGTAAACCGGTGAAGGTTCCTATTCCTATAGGTGTAAAGCTGTCTGCTGAACAGTGTCCCAAGACACAAGAAGAAGAGGAGTATATGTCCCGTGTTCCATATGCAAGTGCAGTGGGTAGCCTGATGTATGCAATGGTCTGTACTAGACCAGACATTGCACATGCAGTGGGAGTATTGAGCAGGTTTATTTCAAACCCAGGGAAGGAGCATTGGACAGTAGTGAAACGGGTTTTCAGATATTTACGTGGCACTAGTGATTATGGCTTGTGCTACCAGGGAAGACCAGGATTGGAAAGAATGTTGGACATTCGTGGTTTTGTTGATGCAGACTGGGCTGGAGATCTGGACCAAAGAAGATCTACAAGTGGGTATGTGTTTAGACTATTTGGAGGCGCAGTCAGTTGGATGAGTAAAAGACAGTCTGTAGTGGCTCTTTCAACTACAGAGGCAGAATACATAGCAGCCACTCATGCAAGCAAGGAAGCAGTTTGGTTGCAAATATTGTGTTCAAGTATGGGGTTGATACAGCAAGCTATAAGGATAGACTGTGATAGCCAAAGTGCAATTTTCTTGGCTAAGAACCCTGCTTATCATTCAAAGACAAAGCACATTGATGTTCAATATCACTTTGTTAGAGATATGGTTGAGGCTAAAAGGGTGTTGCTGGTAGAGGTGGACACTTTGAAGAATGTTGCAGATGCATTGACGAAGTCTGTGAGCACTCAGAAGTTCTCTTGGTGTAGAGAAACAATGGGTGTTGAAGAATTGGACCAATGACTAAGCTCTCCTGTGGCCCCCTGTGGAAAGAAAACAACAAGTGGGAGAATGTTGGGTATGTGTTATATTCTTTCCACGATTATCCCCACGCGCTGTATGTTGCGTCGGGCGTAGCTAGAGTCATGAGGAGGCGGCAGTCCCCAGGTTAGGTGCAGGCGCGCCCGTCAAAATTGTTTTGTGCGGACCCACTCATAGGCGAATCCGCACATGGTTTTGTGCATGGTTTTGCACATGGTTTTGGGGTTCGATGGTTTTCGGCCCCTGGTATTTTTGTAGATCCGGTCAAGGGAACTACGGTTATGTTCTAATCCAGGGTTAATGGATTGGGGTTTATGTATGCTCTGGCATGTATATATATGTTTTGTAACACTAAAAGGAATATAATGAAAAATCAAGCTGGTCGTCCCGATTTGGGATCCAGGGGAAAATCTCTGTGTTTATTTGTTTTATGTTTTATGCTCTTGCTATTGTTTATTTTCTGTTATAAGAATCGTGTGTATATATTTCTGTTCAGGGTTAAAACCTACACTACTGTTGTTCCATCCACCTCAGTTCATCCTTCACCCACTGTTTAAACCACTCCACTTCAGCCCACACCTCCTCTTGTCAACCCACCCCCACCACATATCATGGAAGCATGGTATGCTCCCTTAGTCCTTCCTCTACCATTAGCCAATCTTCCACAGGACTATCAGTCCAAAATTCCATTATATGATGCTAGCAATATTGTAACTGCATCACAACATGTGGATGAGATGAATGACTACTTTGACAGAAATGAAATTGATGATGATACTGTCAAGATGAGACTATTTGCTCAAATTCTGGGGGGAGAAGTGAGAAAATGGTTTAAAGGCTTAGCCCCCCATGGTATAAATGATCTCCAAGGCTTCCATCAAACATTCTTAAACAAGTGGGAAGTAAGGAAGAACCCTCTCCAAGTTCTTGCTGATTACAACAATCTCCATAGGAACCCAGGGGAAAGTGTACAGGCTTATTGTACCAGATTTAACAGTGTGTATAATGCGCTTTCCCCAAAATTAAAACCTCCACAAGGTTCAGCTTTAAACAAGTTTCCTGAAGGGTTTGATGCTGATATGACCTATTCATTAAGAGAAAGAGATTTTGCAACCCTTGAAGATATGCAAAGAGGTGCTCTTTCTGTGGAAGTGAACTTGATGGAGAAAAGAGCAAGAATGAAGAGCGAGAAGAGAGTATCTTTTAGAGAGGAGTCCACACCTTCTACTTCCAACTCAAAAATGGAAAGGATGATGGAAGAAATGATGAAAGAGATGAGCATAACTAAAAGAGCACAAGCAATTCAAAATCAAACTACTCCTAAAAAAAAAAACCAAAACCAGAATCAGAATGTTAGAAGGAACCAACCTCCAAACTGACCTAGGGAAGATGATCAATAGATCACTCCTCCCTTTCATCAGAACTATATAAGTGAGGTTGAGGAAACAGACGAAATAATAGAGGAAGATGCTATCAACGTGCTGGAGGTCGATGATGATGATTTTGATATTCATTATGACAAAAAACAAGGTCTATATACACCGTATGATGACAAAGGAGATGATGATGAAAATCATTATCAATACATGGAAAATGTCATCATAGAGCCACAAAGATAATATGACCTTAGAAGCAAAACCAGTCAACAGCCCTCCAACACCAAAACCTCTGACAAATATTCACAAAACAACACGTCAACCAAGCCTAAAATGGTCAAACACAAGGAAAAAACGGTGGCTGTAAATTCTGATAAAGGTAAAGAGAAAGGCACTCAAAACACTAAAAAACTGAGTGCAAACTCTAGTAGTACTAACACTTCAACTAGTACTCCTATTACAACCGTTATGTCAAGTGTGAATAAAACAAATCAGCAAGCTGTTGTTGCTGATAAAGTGACAACCAACAAGGCTGAAACCAGCACTTCAAAGAATCAAATTCCTTTCAGCCTGGAACAGGAAATTTCCAAAATTAAAATCTCTGTTCCCTTAACCGAGTTAGCTACCCAACACGTATATAGAACTCAAATTTTGAAGGCTTTAAATATAGAGGAAAATGGAGATACAGTGAATCTTAGTGATGACCAGCCCGAGCTTATTTTTGGTCCAAAGATTGAAGGTAGATACCAAGAGGGACTTGTTCCTCCTTTCTACATGAGTTTAAACGTTCATGACAAAATTTTGCACAACGCTATGCATGATTCCGGGGCTTCTCATAATTTAATGCCTAAAGCTGTGATGGAGAGCCTGGGACTAGAAATCACCAGACCTTACAAAGACCTTTACTCCTTTGACTCAAGTAGAGTAAAATGTCTAGGATTGATCAAAGACCTCTGTGTTAACTTAGCCTAGATCCTAGCCAAATGCTTACTCATGGACATTGTTGTGGCTGATGTGCCCCCAAAGTATGGAATGCTATTATCAAGATCTTGGGGAGCTAAGTTACAGGGGACTATGCAGATGGACATGTCGTATGCGACTATCCCTGTTTTCAATCAGACTAGAAGACTTTACAGGGAGTCTCATATGCAATATACGGTCACAAGTCAAGACAGACCTCAAAACTTTCCTCTCTATTCCGTAAGTACAGGCCTTGATTCTTTTATCATGTTTAACGATGAAGCACTTAGTGAACAAATCACATTATCAAGATTAATGGCCAATATAAAGGAGGAGGTAAATACCACGGAACTGTCGAAACATTTTGCTGAACCTGTACAATCTAGTGAACAAAACACAGGTCTCGAGCTTCTAACTATGTGTCCTTTACCTTTGAACATTAAGAGTCAGGAAAGTGCATCTCCATTCACTGAAAAATCTGAAGGGATAAAACAAATTAAATTGGGGGTTGCTAATCATGAACAATCACAAGGCACCGTAGTTGTAGAGGACATCCGCCAAACAGACGACGCTAAAAACAGTCCTCTATGGAGTATGCATTTTGACGGGTCATGCACTAGAAATAACGCTGGTGCAGGTGTCTGGATTCGCAACACTGTAAGAAACCACACCGAATGTATTTCCTATAAATTAAACTTCCAGTGTTCCAACAACATAGCGGAATACGAATCCCTTCTATTAGGCTTACATTTGTTGAAAAATTTAGGAGCCAAGAGAATTAAAATTCACAGGGATTCAGAATTAATCATTAGGCAAGTCAATGGGAAATATAACGCTCATGACCCCAAACTTAGGACCTATCAAAATGATGTCGTGGACCTTTTAGAAACTTTTGATGAATCTGAATTAATTTTTGTCCCAAGAAAAGAAAATATTGCCGCTCACAATTTAGCCTATGCAGCTAGAACATGTCTAACACCATATGAAACCGGAGATAACACAACTCCAATAAAATTTAGACCAGCCGTTCCTGATAACAAAAAATATTCGCAGGTGTTTGAAAACAACAAACAAATAGAAGACTTCATGCAATTCAGAAATGAATTCGAACCACACGGTTCGGACTCAGATCATGATACAGACTGCAGCAAAGAAAATTTTCTTAATGAAGAAGAACCGTCCCCTGAACTCGCTAATATAAACCTGTTATCTGGAAAACTTGAAGTTAAAATAGAAACGAATGCAGAGTCTGAAACAGAAGAGTTAGAAACTCTGCACTCCAAAGATGAAAGCTTGCCTACGGGTCTGACCCCTTTAGAAGAGTTGTTTGATTTTAACGATGTGGCAAATAAGCCAAAACTGGAACTTGTAGAGACTGAAGTGGAGGAATGCAATATCGGTAGTAAGGAGAAACCAAAAATGATTAAACTGTCCAAAACCTTACCAGCTCACATTAAACTCAAATACATAGAGCTGTTCAAAGAATTTTCTGATGTTTTTTCATGGAGTTATGAAGATCTCAAGTCCTATGACACTGAAATAATACAGTACAAAATCCCTCTTAAAGAAAACCAAAAACCATTCAAACAGAAACTGCGCAGAATAAATCCTGTCCAGTTGCCGTTGGTTCAGAAGGAGATCATGAAAATGTATGATGCTGGTATTATTGTCCCCGTTAGATATTCTGAATGGGTATCTAATCTGGTGTATGTTAGGAAGAAAACTGGAGAAATCAGGCTTTGTATAGACTTTAAGACAAACAAGCTTCATTAAAAGACAACTACCCTTTACCAGATGGATCACATCTCTGGTGGTAGGGGCTAGAAAATTTCTTCTAATGAGATGTCTTAAATTTTCAATCAGATCTTGGTTTACCCTGCTGATCAGTAAAACAAACTTTACACTACACCACAGAAATTTACCTTCATGTGCTGATGAAAATGCCTTTTGGTCTGAAAGCCCAGATATTTAGACAACCTTTCAAAGAGCCATGGACATAGCATTCTCTGGAGAACTGGGCTACTTCATTATCTATCTTGATGATGTTCTTGTGTTGCACCATGAGATGAAGAGCATTTGGAACATTTAAGAAAAGTTTTCGAGAAATGTAGAAAGTTTGGGATATCTTTAAACCCTAAGAAGACATTATTTGGTCTCCAAGAGGGTAAAATTCTTGGGCACATTATTTCGGAAGAGGGTATAAAGATAGATCCAAAGAGGATTGAGGCCATATTGCAAATCTCTCCTCCTCGAAACATCAAGGAGTTGCAATCTTTCATTGGGAAGATTAACTTTTTGAGAAGGTTCATCCCTAACTTAGCTAAGCTCCTTAGGAATATCACAAACATGTTAAAGAAGGAGCAAGGGGTAAAATGGACCTTGGAAGCAAAGACATCCTTTGAGCTGGTGAAACAAGCATTAACCAAAACACCGGTTCTCATAAGTCCTGATTTTTCAAAGGATTTTTATATCTTCTCATTTGCATCAGAACATACCATAGCTGCTATCCTTTTACAGAAAAATCCACAAGGACAAGAGCAGCCTATTGCATTCTTTAGTAAGGCATTGAGGGATGCCCCATTGAAGTACAAAATTATGGAAAAGCAAGATTTTGCTTTGGTTAAGGCTTTAAAAGACTTCAGGGTATACATCCTTCACTCACACATCATTGCCTTTGTCCCAAATTCAGTTGTTAAAGACATTTTAACATAGGACTCAGATGGTAAGAGAGGTAAGTGGATTGCTGTCATTCTTGAGTATGATTTAGAGATAAAACCCACTAATTTGATCAAAGGCCAAGGTATAGCTAGATTAATGGCTGAGTCAAATTGTGAAGTTCTTGATATTCGTATGATTAATGCTTTGGATAACCAAGAAGAATTCTCAACTCCCATTGTTGAAAACCATTTTATGAATTCTCCTTGGTATGCTAATATTGTTTATGTTTTTCTTAAATTAAATACACCTCCTGGTTTATCAAAAACAAAGGCAAGGTTTTTGAAGCTGAAAGCAGTAAACTATTGCATTATTGATAGATGTCTTTATTGGAAAAATGCAAGTGGTATATTGCTTAAATGTTTTCCTGAGTTTGATGCAGAGAAGGTTAAGAAGGAATTCCATGAAGGAGAGTGTGGAGGTCATTTGTACTGGAAGTCAACAGCCAACAAAATTTTGAGGGATGGTTTCTATTGGCCCACTCTTTTCCACGATATACAGATTGACCCTTTAACCCTTCATAAATGCCTTCTATTTGAAGGCAAACTGCTGCCTGCTCTTTTGTCTGATCAACATTATTGTTTCAACGGTGGGGACTTGACTTCATAGGAGAAATCCATCACATCTTAAACGGCATAGATGGATCCCTTCTTTACCATAATTATTTCACTGAAGTGGATAAGCCATTCCTTGTAGGCAGGCCAATGATTCGGTTATCATAAAAATTTGTGAGAACTAATATTCTCTCCAGATTTGGCTGTCCTTCCAAAATTATCACTGATAATGCAGCAACATTTGGATCAAAGAAAATGGTTGACTTCTGTCATAAATACCAGATAACACTAGGGCATTCCACAGCCTATTACCCTCAAGGTAATGGACTTGCAGAATCTTCCAGCAAAAGCTTAGTGAATATAATCAAGAAATTGTTGGAGGACAAAAAGAAGTCTTGGCACACAAAGCTGGTCCATGCACTTTGGGCTGATAGATTAACTTTGAAGAAATCTATTGGTATGTCACCTTTCCAGCTTGTGTATGGTACAGATGCAATTTTCCCTAACAGCCTTGGTGTGCCAGTTATGAAGTTGATTCAGGAGTTGCAGACTAAAGAAAATGACATGACCAGGAGAATAAATCAGACCATTCATCTTCAGCAGACCAGGGAGGAAGTGTATAACAAAGCATTGTAGAAACAGGACAGCATTAAGAAGCTTTTTGATAGAAGAACAAAGGCCGGCAATTTCAAGATCGGGGACAAAGTTTTAAAGTGGGATTCAAGGAGGGAGGAAAAGGGCAAGCATGGAAAATTTGACAACCTGTGGCTTGGCCCTTATTCTATTCATTCTGTTGCTGGGAATAATGCATTTTTATTACAGGAACTGGATGGAACAGAATTGTTTGGGGGTCCTGTCAATGGCAAGATGCTTAAGCATTACTTCTCTTGATCCTTACTATGTTTTGAAGCCTTTTTATCTTTTTTCCATTATGAATATTCCATTCACCATTGCATTGAAAGTTATGAAAAATCAAAAAATACAAAAAAAAACAAAGAAAGGAAGAAAAGAGGGCAGGAATGAAAATAAGAAAGGCAAAGCCCCATGCCAAAAAAGAGAAACAAATCTGAAAGTGTGCAAGCTCAAATGCCACTCCTCAAAAACACACTTCTAGTTAGTCAAACTGTTTAACCTTGACTAATTAGCTTTAAATTTTTCTGCTGATAGGATAGTGAATTCGATTTGCCAAACTGTTCAATCTTGACTCATCAGTAGATAGATTAGGATAGAAATTGAAGGTTCAAACAAACTCAAAATCTGAACCAAAGTTTCCAAAAGAAGAATGACTCAAAACTCTTTTATTTTCTGAGTCACAAAAGAGAAAAATTGGTTCTAATTTTCTCAAAACCTGAACCAGAAGAAAATCAAAGACAACTCAAAACAAGATTAAAATAGAGCTGTAAAGAGAGAAGGCAGCACTTTGAATTTTCAGATCTTAAGCCTTCTATTTTTTATTTTAAATTTTCTGCAAATAATAATCTAT
Source organism: Pinus albicaulis (assembly GCA_034641835.2). NCBI lineage: Eukaryota > Viridiplantae > Streptophyta > Pinopsida > Pinales > Pinaceae > Pinus > Pinus albicaulis. The sequence goes on along the minus strand of CM076570.1, from coordinate 1,205,826,256 downwards.
GTGCAGCATGTTTTTATGCCATAGATCACAGCAAGTCAAAACAGCTTAACCTTGACTTGACTGTTTTTAAATTTCTGTTGTAGAATTTAGAGAATGAAAGTCTGTTGGACAGTTTAATCCCAACAGACAGTAGATTAGGTAGAGAAATATCTGAGCTCAATTGTTTAATCTGAGTTCAGGGAGAAATAAGGAGTACAATTAGATTAGTTTTTATGCTTTCAAAAAGAATAAAATGTTGTAAGAGAGTTTGCCAATTCAAGTGCACTCTATGAAGAAAAAATGTTAGATCAGTAGGATTGGGTAGGTAGAAATGTTTGTATTGATGAAAGTCCATTGTTTTCATAGCTTCTAAATATGTTTTCAAAGAAGATCCTCCTGGAAAAGGAAGGGCAGCCCAATGAATCAGGCACAAGTCAGCCTCCCAGAGAATCCAAGTCTGAAGTTCTTGATACCTTCAAGAAGGCATCATCCCCAAGTGGAGCCACTGTTAGCCACCTATAATATTTTGTTATACCAAAAGGTGGCTAAGACTTTTTGAGCCTCCAAGGAACAAAGTTTATCACTAAAAATTGTTGGCTCTTGAAGGCTCCTTGAAAAACTCATGCCTCTGTCCAAAATCTTCATTACTATTTCCATTTTATACTCAAAAATTTATGTTGATTCCAAGTGAAAGACTGTTGAAAAGCCATCTTTATTTTTCCCCCTTTCTCTACTCAAAACTAACCTTCATTTTCACCCCTTTCTTCCATAAAAATCCTCTTTTTTCATGATTTTCCTTCTCCCATTCATAAAAACCCACTATGTAAGGTTTAAAACCCACTTTTCCAAAGTTTTAAGTTAAAAACTTAAATCACATGTTGAAATACTTTAATGGGTAGATCAAAAGACCGATTGCGCAATCGCAATCGGAGAAAGGAATGGGTAGATTAAAAAGACCAGGCTTAATGGCCTGATTGTGATTGGCCCTCATTTTTAACAGACTCCGGGCATATTACAGTTCATACAGCCCAAGGGCCACGCAAACGGGTGCCTAACTATCATACATATATACATCCTGCCCGTATTATAAAGAACCTTTATTTTTTATAAAAGGTCAATTTTTTCCTTGTTTAAATTTTTTTCCGCCGGTGCGTAAGTTCAAACAATCCTGACTGTTGATCTAGTCCTTTGATCCGATGGTCCGCGCAAAATCGCATCGGAGTTTTTCTTTCGCAACATTTTTTTTGATCCCCCGTTTGTCGATCGCTGATTCATTTCCCACCGTCGATCTCATTTTAGATCGACGGTCCGCACATAATTGCATCGCAACTTTCCCCGATTGCACAATCGCATGCACCCTGCCACCTCCGATTGCGATTACCCCGATTCAATTCCCACCGTTGATCTGAGTTTTAGATCAACGGTCTGCGCATAATCGCGTTGCGTGATTCAATCGCTCCATTTACTCGCTCCCCCCCGATTGCAAACCCTGATTGCGACCTTCCGATTCAATCTGGACCGTCCACGTGTCCGGATCGGACGATCCGGAAATCACCCCGCCTTATCTTTTCTCCCGCTCTTATTTTGTCCTTTTTTGCACAGATCTCCACCGTTGGATGTTTTCATCCAACGGCTACGCTCCTTTCCTCGCCATCTGAAGCAGTTTAAACCTAAAAAACGTAGGATTTCTTTATGATTTTATGTTTTATGCAGGTTTTAAAGAGTCTTCGTTGTTATATTGAAGAAAAGCCAGGAGTTGGGAATGACGATTATCGTGCCTTTGGCCTATGAAAAGAACCATTCGCAGGGTTTTCATTTGAATGTTTGATCGACGTTCCATGGGCGCCGATACCATAAAAAAGCCCTGTGCGGCTCTGCACATTGACAAGACACTGCATTTTAACGCGATTTTAAAAAGAGTATAAGTTTTGAAGAACAGAGCGCAGAAGGACAGAAGGTTGAAGACAGATTTGGGGAATTATGGCTAAGAATGCTTATAGAAACCTAATTCCCCGAATTAAGACACAATTAAAGAAAACCTAAAGTGTTTCACCGACAGAAAGGCCTCCACCATTTCAAATGAGGCGAATTGATTCCTCAGCTACCAAAGGAGCCACCTGTTGCCTCAAACCTTTCAAACAGGGGTTGAACTTATTGCAGAATCAGATATTTCTCCTCCAGCGCTGCCCAGAAGTTAATTCTGCCACATAAGTTTAATAGAAAATATCTGCAGAGTTACTCCAGTCAGAACACAGAGCCTCAAAGTCAAAATAAAGCTCCCACCGAGCTTGAATTCATAATTGTAAACATTAATACAGTAGATCCACCTATAAATTTCTCTCTCGAGCCCCCCAAAAGGCCGAGAAGTCTTGAACCTGTATTAATTATCCTGAGAGATCTTTTCTCAGATCACCTCCTCATTCTTCTATAAATACCTCAGAAGAAGATGAGAAATTGTTGGTTGCAGAACTTTGAAACACATTTGATATTAAACTTCTGATTGTAAATAGTGTTCACTGGCCCTTGGAGCTCTGTTTGTGATAGATTAGTTAGGCTGAATAGTGGAGATGATTGCTGAACTGAAACATTGGACTTGAAGACTGTAACCAGTTTGACATCAATATAAAAGCTGTTTCTTGGGATCCTGGTCTATGTCATCGGTGAAGTGCACCTCTCTTTGTTATTGTTTTCCTTCTATGTATGCCATATTGTTCATATTCCTCTGTAAAGAACAGTTTAAACAGGGTTAGGATCTACTGTATACCAGTAACCTTCTCTGGCTGAGAAATTTTTATCTTAATTTTTCCCTCAAGTTTTTTTATTCAAGAATGTTTTAATACAGTTTAAACAGTTAGGAATGTTGGCGTTCCCTCGTCCTACTGCTGCCTTAAACATTGTTCTTGAATGTGATCTCCATTATTTGCTATTAAAGTTAGACTAGAGAAGATATGGTTTGCCCTGATTCCTAGATCCTTTTCTCCAAAGGCAGATTCTGAAAATTTCCCTTGGTGTTGACTGAAAGCAGACTAGGTTTAAAAGTACTTTATCTGATCTTAAGTTACACTTTGTTTCTCTTATATGTTTTCATACTTTCTGAAGGTAATTATGTGGATTACTAGATTGTTTGTCAATTAAGCTACTTTAATAGAACTTGCCCAAGAAGTTTATGGTTAGCCCTGTCCTTGGTTGGTTTTAAACAGTTACTTAAGAGGCTTTTCTTGTTTGGACTGACTATAAATCCTCTGAGAAATTATTATCAGTTTCCACCCCTCCAACACTTTTTTGTTTCCATCCCATCACTCCAATCTCAATAATCTTATGGTATAGATGACTTTCCCCTTGGATCACTCTTGATGTTGTTGCTCAATTAAAGCCCAGATATGACTCCATAGCCCAATGGACTAAAAACCAGCGTTATATCTATCTATCAGCCAAAGCTGTTCTATATGCTTGCAACTTCTCACTTTTGAAACTTTGCACTTATAACTTTCCCCTCAAGTAACATTCATGCTCAACCATCCAAAAAGCAAAACAAACCCTTGGCCTTCATAACTAGCCTAATATCATTATCTCAAACTTCAAAGACAATATCCATCTTTGTACATTTTGGAGAGATCCCTCTCCGGATTCAGGAGGGCTAGATCCTAGATTCCCAAAGTTGGTTGAAACGATGTTGTTTCTGTAATTGGATTCTTCCAATCTTGCTAATAAGTTACAGATTCCTAACAAACCTGACCTGTCCGACAACCTCAAAGGCGAATGAATCCAACACTAAGAGACATTGTGAAAGAAGAAGTACAGAAACTCTTAGATGCTGGTTTTATTTATCCTATTTCCGATAGTCAGTGGGTCTCTCCATTAGTACTAGTACCTAAGAAAGATGGAAGATGGTGTATTTGTATTGATTATCAAGAATTGAATAAAGGTAAGATTACTTCCCTCTCCCTTTCATTGATCAAGTGCTTGATACCCTTGCAGGAAAGAAATATCTCTCCTTTATGGATGGCTTCAGTGGTTATTACCAGACACAAATTGCACCCGAGGATCAGTATAAAACTACTTTTACATGTCCATGGGGGACATTTTCTTACAAAGTGCTTCCCTTTGGTTTATGTAATGCCTCATCTACCTTTCAAAGGGCAGTCCTAACTATATTTTCTGATCTAGAATTTGTAGAAATTTATATGGATGACTTTTCTGTGTTTGGTGATTCTTTTCACGAAGCTCTCAAAAATCTGGAGAAAGTACTTCTTCGTTGTCAGGAATCCCATCTCGCTTTTAGTGATAAGAAATGTAGATTAATCTGCAAAGTGGGAGTGGTGCTTAGCCATTTGATTTCTGACAAAGGTATCCAGGTTGATCCGGCAAAGATTGAAATCATTCTGAATCTTCCTACACCCAAAACTCAAAGGGAAGTAAGAGGTTTTTTAGGACATGCTGGTTATTATAGGAGATTCATTGAATTTTTTTCAAAGATAGCTGCTCCTCTTTTCCAACTTCTAGCTAAGGATAGTGAATTTTCTTGGTCCATGGCTTGCTAACAGTCTTTTGAAACATTGAAGGAAAATTTGGTACAAGCACCAGTTTTGTGAGGTCCAAATTGGTCCCTGCCTTTTCACATTTCCTCTGATGCTTCATATTTGGCTATTGGTGCAACCTTAGGACAGGAGGAAAATAAAAAAATCCTATGCTATTTATTACATTAGTAAAAAAAATTCTTCCGCTGAATTAAACTATGCAGTTACAGAGAAGGAGTTTTTAGCTATGATTTTTGCAATTAATAAGTTCAGACACTATGTTACAGGATATAAAGTATTTGTACATATTGATCATTCCACGATTAAATATTTGATGAATAAACCATTGACAAGTGGTAGAGTGACTAGGTGGTTACTATTGTTACAGGATTTTAATGTTACTATTGTTGATAGACCATGGAAATCTAATGTTGTAGCAGATTTTCTTTCTAGATTAGATAATCCTGGTGAAGTAACTCTTGTTAATGATGATTTTCCAGATGAACATATTTTTGCTATGTCTATAGATTATCCGTGGTTTTCTGACATTGATAATTACTTGGTTACCAGAAAAACACCACCTCACTTATCTGCTCATGAGAAGCAGAACATTATTCAGAAAAGTGTTGCATATTTCTGGATTCAAGGAGACCTCTTTTTCACTGGTCCAGATTTGATTATCCGTAGATGTGTAAGAGAGGAGGAAGTGTTTGACATATTGAAATATTCTCATGATGAACCATGTGGAGGCCACTTTGCTGGTAAGTGGTCTGCATATAAAGTATTACGTGTTGGTTACTTTTGGCCTTCCTTGTTTAAGGATGCCAAACAGTATGTCAGGCGATGTGATAGCTGTCAACGAATGGGCCAGCCTAATCAAACCAATATAATGCCTTTATGCCCCCAAGTTATGATTGAGCCTTTTGAAAAATGGGTTATTGATTTTATAGCGCCAATAAATCCAACATCTTTAAGCAAAAATCATATTTTGGTTTGTACAAATTTCGTTACAAAATGGGTAGAAGCTAAAGTTGTTTCTTTTTCTACATAAAAAGTTGTTGATTTTATTTTTTCTGAAATCTTTAATAGATTTGGTGTGCCTAGAGAAATTGTTTCTGACAATGGTCCACAGTTTATTTCTAATCTGGTACAGGGTGTGATGGAGCAATACAAGATTCAACACAGGAAATCCATGCCCTATCACCAGCAAGAAAATGGCCAGGTGGAATCTAAAAACAAAGTGATCGAGTCCATTCTTACAAAGACTGTTAATATGCATCAGAAAGACTAGGCTGAAATATTACCAGAAGCTTTATGGGCATACAGAACCACTTGGAGGAATAGCACGGGACATACACCATATGAGCTTGTATATGGAAAACAGGTTCTGTTACCGATTGAGTTCTAGATCAAAACCTTCAGAACTGTAGTTCAGTTAGGATTAGATCTCTCCAAGGTACAACAACAATGTCTTCTTCAATTAAATGAGTTAGATGAATTTCATAGAGATGTTGTTCAGTAGAACATCCTAATTCAGCAGCAACAGAAAAGGTGGCATGACAAGATTATTCAGAAAAAATAGTTCCAACCAGGTGATTGGGTACTCCTCTATGATTCTAGATTTAAAATTTTTAAAGGAAATTTCCATACACGTTGGATGGGACCTTATGAAGTGATCCGAGTATTCGAGAATGGAGCAGTAGAAGTCAAAACTATTGATGGACAAGATTCAGTATTCTTGGTAAATGGGCATAGATTAAAGAAGTATTTTCAGCCACTTGCCAAGAAAAATTTTACACAACAAGTCCAACAACAATTTGGGATGGTAGTGGTAAATAGTAAGACCAACCTTTTGAAAACTTGAACTCTTCTTCTTCTCAAAGAAAAAATTATAATATAAATTTAAAAATGAAAAAAGTAAAGAAAAAATAATTTCCTGTAATTGTGAAAATCAATTCGCTGACACGATTGCAAAAGGGTCAACCTGAAAACCAGCTTGCTGGCGGGAAGATCAAAAATTTCTAATAAAAAGAGAATGTTGCTTGATCTTTAGATATGCTAGTAACCACCGAAGTAAAAGCAGGTTCAATAGAGCCAACCTTTATACAATTGGGGTAATTAGCATGGATATTTTTATTTTCAAGCAACACTTAATTCTCGTTGCAGTTATTTTTTCTTGCACCAGTGTAGGTAGATCTTCCAGAAAATTTTCTGCCTTTCTTCACATCCCATTTTGTAATGATCCCTCAGTTTTCTTCTTGAAATCCTAGTATAATTTACCTTCCCATATTCTTCTAAATTTACCCTATCCACTTCGTAAAAAATCCCACTTACCCCTGAATTTTTTCCCTATCCCACTTCTGTTTATTCCCTCTATGGTACTATTCCTGGAATCCCTGTAATGAAATTCCTTCCCATTCCAAAAATTCCCCTTTCCCACTTCTTTTTTCCCTCGTGAATTTATTGCAGAATCTTATACACATAGAAAAAGGATATGCTCTGAAGCATCAAGAAAGGGCGAAGAAAAATTCCAGAATTAAGAAAACTGTTAGAAGTGCAGCCTATATTTTATTTAAATTCTCTATTTTTATTATGCCTACACCAGTACAAGCATGTTTTCCTACATAACAATGTAAACAGATACTAGCAGAACAACTTAGTCAAGCAGTGTAAGCATAACAGTGCAAGCATGCACCCCATCTGAAGCATAATATTTCTTCTTTTCAGAAGTGTACGCCATAGGAAAGTGGTCATCATAGAATTTATGATAAATTCATTCATTTTGTAATAAGTACCTATGCTATCATATCAACTAGGAGAAACATTTTTCATAGTACAAATTTTTTTAAGAGTTAAGAGTCATAATTATTTTTAATGAATGCTAAATATTTTTTTGATTATGAAGGAATGTGCGAATATTTAACCATTGCTCAGACATAATTACTCCTTATTCCACCATAAACTTAATGTCCTTTCACTCATATCATTCCCTTACCTAGCCATTAAAACCGTCACCACCAGTGCAAATCCGGCATGATTCAAAGATGTTGTGCAGCTATGGCTATTTCGGTGGAAGGAATTAGTGATGGACTAGAAGGGACGGGAGTCGGTTGGATCCCTATTTATAAAAAGCTGAATTTTCCGGTGTTACATGCAGCTTTCATTGGAATGTTCATAACTGTTAGCAGCAATGCCACCTGTTCGTTGTGAACCGTCGTCCCTCAGTGAGGTAGATTAGACCGCTGAGTTTCGCAATAGTCTTACAATATTGCGAGACTCAGGCTTTCTTCTGTTCCTGCAAAAATTTAATGGGCACAACAAGCAGGTGGCCCTACAGTTTGTATAGAGTTTTAAAAACGGTCATGTAAAGATTGGGCCCCTAAGATTTAAAGTCACGGAGAAATCAATAGTAGCAGCAATGGGATTACAGAACACTGGTGTGCAGTACTTTAAAAATCAGAAGCTCGAGAGGAAGCACTGGCAGCGTTTCGTTGTTGATAAAGAAATGAACGTAAATTGGAAGAAAGGAGTTTCACGTAGTGCCCTGCTGGGACAATAGCGGGACCTCCTTTTTATTCTTCAGAAATTTGTGACTTGTGAGGGGAGGTACTACCTCACTTTTGTGTATCATTTCAGGATGCTGCAACACTTTGAACCTGGTCGGCACGTCCGATGGAGGATGGATTTCACTTACTTTTGCTTAAGAGTTTAGAGAAGATGGCCAAGGGTGTACAAGGAGCACGGGTGGACCAAGTCGATAAGAAATTGTATCATAATGGCCGGATCAAAATCCTGGTCCAGAAACAATTGAAGACTAAAAATATGACCTAGGAGACACTGTTGGAACAGCTAAAGGAAACAGAGAACCCCACCAGTAAAAGCAAAGGACCGAGTAAGAATGCGAAGAAAACTCCTTCCTGCACCAGTGCAAGAAGGAAACAAACCAGGGAATCAGCAGAAAAAACAGTCCCATCTCCAAAGAAACAAAAGACAGCGGGTACGCCTGTCAAAGAAACTCCTTCGATGCCCCCAGCACATGAACAGACCCCTGAGAAACATGATTTGCTATCAGTCCTTGCCGATGCAGCAAAATCTGTTGAGGTTGAAGATGATATACTATTGGCCGATTTCCTTAAACAGAGCCAGAAAAAGGATAATGAACCTAATGCGGGTGCAAAACCACAGTCTCCACAAAACATTGAGTCCTCGCCTGCACCAGTGCAAGAAGATGAACCAGAACTAGAAGAACCAGCACAGGAAGACGAAGAATCGGAAGAGCTAGAAGACGAAGAAGAGCTAGAAGAAGTGGAAGTAGAAGAAGAAGAGCTGGAAGAGCTAGTAGAAGAAGAAGAACCAAAAGAGCAAGAAATAGAAGAAGAGCTGGAAGAGTTAGAAGAAGAAAAAGAACCATAAAAAGAAGAAGTGTTTATTGAAACTCTAAGGGATACTGAGGTCCCAGAAGAAAATACAGCCCCTATTGAGATAGAAAAGGAAGAAGATTCGGTAGCTTCTACTAGGATATTTGAGCTCGAGCTTCAAGTACAGAATTTAGAGCAACTCGTAGCTAAGACACAGGAAGAAAAAGAGAAAAATAAGGAAGAGTTCATGGTGGAGATCAAAAAGAAGAAAGGAGAAGTCAGGGTATGGAAGTACCGTGCTTCACAGTGTTTCAAACGGCTTAAAAAGGTGACAAAGAAATTGAAAAGCAAGAAAAAGATAAAGTCTGAAACATTGCAAACTGATGATAGTATGTCGGAGCAGGAGTGAGCTGGAATGCTCAAAATTTTGAAGTTTTTTGTAGAGGTAAAGAGTTTTGTGAGGAAACAGAATAGCTTAGGGATGGGAGGATTTTAGCCCCCCAATTTGTCCGCTTTTTACTACTTTTCCCTTCCTAAATCTTAACCATTTACCCCTGTTTCACCTCCTTTATGTACCCTCATCCTGCACCAGTCCAAGCATGGTGACATATTTTGCACAAACCTTTATTCTTCATATTTTAATTCGATTTACCATTTATTAAATATTTATTACATGATTTCTTACTTTTAAATTATTCTTTGTAATTTATCTATATCTCCAATGTTGTTTGGTAGTTAGAATGCTTATCATGATTGCTGATCCTAGTGCGGGATCAGATCATGTACCGTGACCAGCACAATAGATCTTCACGGCAGATCTGAATCCTCTTGATCACCACCTTGACTCAAGCAGTTTCCGCCACGACAGCACGAACTCGAAGGCAACCAAAGATTAGATCCATGAAGGAAGGAAGCCAAAGATTGGTTACGGCCAGTTTTGTAAAACCGTTTCATTTTGAAGACCGAACAATCTAAATTCTGCATTTTTGTTATGTAACAGTTGAACACTCTGTTTCGGCCTTTGGCCAGCAGATCTATATAATGTAATTTTTAAATAGGACTTAGAGCGAAAAAGTTTTATAGAACAGAGAAGTACAAAGAAGCGATAACAGGTTATTTTGTTATCGCCCGAATCTAGGCTAAACGTGTATTCACGCATGTATTTTCCTCGATGATCTAATAAAAAGGAATTTCACCTTGGCTTCATGAATCATGTTTTATGGTTTGGTTGATTAATTAAATCGAGTGCTGAGTAGCGTTTTCGCTTAAGAGGGAAACACGTTGGTTGGCTAGGGCCCAGCCAAACCAGCACGTTTACCCCATTCTTTTCTTTTTGTAATTTATGTTTTATTGTCAAAGTGTGATTTAGATCTTAATGCGTAAATTCCTGTCTGTGTGAAACAGATCCGTTGCGTGAAGCAAATATAATTTCTTTTCTCTGCAATTTACTTTCCTGCAAATGTACTTTTCTGCACTTGATTTCAGATTGGCTTTCTCCACTTGGTCCAAGCAGGAGAGATCATCCTCCACCAGTGCACATTGGTGTGACATTTCCTTTCTACAGTTTTGGATGATTGGCTTTCCCACCTTGTCCAAGCAGGAAACATACACCTGCACCAACGCACGTTGGTGTGTTACAACAAGTCTTTATTTACTTTCTGCAACTTTCTTTCATTGAACGATTATGATAGGATAGATGTTAATGTTTCTTTATTTCTACACTTTGTTAAATTCAGAAACATTTACTTTCCATATATGAAATCTAGTTTTACAGCAAAGTATCACTTACGACAATTAAACAATCATTTCAAGAATCAAAAGTTAAGTGCAGGAAGATCTGATTTGGTGTAAGAACTAGTTTCTTGTCATAGGATCTGAGTGCTCTGAACCTTCAACAGTTCAAGCCCTTGCATGAAGCAGAAAAACCTTCAGTAAAGACACAGTTTATACTTTCTACATAAAATTCTGATCCTGCACTAGTGCAAGACAGATTAATGCAAGAAAGAAATCTCTAAGGAAGTAGATTTAAGGGCCCATCTAACGAGACTACTAAAGTGTCTCTGCTGAAGAGAAACACACTCTTAATAGTTAATCAGCTAGAGTGATTTCCTTTTTTTCTTTGATCTCCTTTTGCAAATGCATCCTTTCTCATTTCAGTCTTAGATTCTTATGATGACTCAAGTTCTCTTTTTCTTGTCTTGATTTGATTCTGCAACATTTCCTTTAAAAGAAAGTAGGGATTTGTATCATAAAGATTCGTACCATCTCTAGCATTGCTTGTTTTTCGTCTCTAAGTTTACGGATCCCTCGGGTAGACAATTAAGTGTTGAGGAGTTTTCTTAAGTGTAATTCCTACACCCAACATGATGCTTTAGCTATTTTCTGTCCTAAATGTAGAAATAAGAATGCTTTAAGAGAATTTCCTCTTGATGCAAAAGTCATGGAAACCTGTATGATTTGCTCATAAAGTCATGAAACTAAGAGTTGTCCTTCAATTCCAGGTCTTAAGGCTGTCTTTCGAGAAGAAACAACTTCAAATCCAACATAATATATTTTCTTTGTCTCTAGAAGACCATGGCAGGGGTCACAAAATCAAGGCTTTAACAATCAAATGTATACTCAGCTCCCACCAAATAATTGGAATTCTTGGAAACAACCTTGGCCTCAATCTCAATCTCAATATCAATCTCAATCTTAGGCACAAGGAATGAAAAATCCCTATGGGAGATTCTCTCAATACTATCAATATCCTCCATCATATCCAAACTATCCTCCCCAAGAAATTACTCAACAAAATCAGCAACCCCAACTCCAAAACCAAAATTCACAACTTTCATTACCATTTCCACAAAAACCAAATCAACTACCCACCCAAACATTACCAAACCCCAATAATAAAAAACCTCAAAATACTTATATGATAGAAGGAAAACAATTTCCAACCTACATAATTACTCCTCTTGATCTCCATGATGTCCAACTTAGATCTGGTAGGATTATAGAAAAGAAAAAACCTTTTGTAGTTATTCAAGAAAAGGATAATTTTGAGGAAGATTCTCTATAGCCAAATAAAAGGTTTGAGGAAGGAACATCTCTTCAAAACCAACATTCTGAAAATGAAAAACAAAAAGAACCAGTAAACTCAACTCCTATCATAGAGCAACAATCAGTACTTACTTCGAAACCTCCTTTTTCTGAAAGATTACAAGTTGATAAAGGGGTAGAAAAGAATATTATGTTGCCCAATTATGATTTTATAGATGAATTGAAAAATGTCTGCATCAAAATCCCTTTGTTACAGGCCATTAAAAAGATTTCAATTCTAGCCAAAACAATAAAAGAGTTGAGCATGAAGAAACTAGGAAGAAAAACAAAAGAAATGAAAAGAATTTAGCTAGTAGGAAAAATTGCAGACATAATGATGGGAAAAATTGCCATACAAAAATATTTAGATCCAGGAAGTCTAGCTATAAAAACACATATCAATAGTGTTGAAATTCCAAATACATTGATTTATTTAGGAGAAGCAATAAACATCATGAGCAAACAAACCATGGAACATCTCAAACTTCCTAATCTTATGTATACACCTACATTACTGCAATTAGCAGATAGATCTATAATCAAGCCAGATGGTGTGTTAGAAGATATTTCAGTATCCCTAGACTCTTGGGAGTATCTTGTTGATTTTATGATCTTAACTCCTAAGAAAAATCTAGGAGGACATCCACTTATATTAGGAAGACCTTGGCTGGCTACAACTGATGCTTTCATTAGCTATAGATCTGGTGATATGTATATCTCTTATGGTAACTCAACAAAGAAATTCACTCTATATCCTCTAGCGAAAATAATCACAGAGTTAGATGACAAAGAATGGATTGATGATGACAATGATTACAGCCTCTCTTTAGTATTTCAACCATTAGTGAAGATAGTCAAATCTTAAATTCAATAGAAAACTTTGAATCATCCCCAGAATATGAACATGATCAATTTCAAGAAAAATGCAATATTGAATATTTGTCATCCAGACAGATGTCTCTTCATTCTATGGAAGAATTTGGTAGCTCTATAGTTGAAATATTTCCAAGAAAAACTTTGAACATAAACAAAAACTTGGAGAGATTACAACAAGAAAATTTAATCAAAGCATTATAGCAACATTCTTTTGCATATGCATGGGAATACACTAACATGAAAGGAATTAGTCCTAAAACTTGTATACATCACATCTATATTGAGGAAAATTGTAAACTTATCAGACAACCTCAAAGAAGGATGAATCCAAATCTTAGGGAAATTGTGAAAGAAGAGTTGCAAAAATTTCTGAATGTGAACTTCATTTACCCAATTTGAGACAGTAAGTGGGTTTCCCCTTTAGTGATTGTACCAAAAAAGAATGGTAAATGGAGGGTATGCATTGATTATCAAGAATTGAATAAAGATACCCTAAAAGATCATTTTCCTTTACCCTTTATAGATCAAGTATTGGATACATTAGCAGGTAAAAAGTATTTCTCATTCCTGGATGGTTTTAGTGGTTACAATCAAATTCAGGTAGCACTTGAAGATCAAGATAATACCACATTCACCTTTCCATGGGGAACTTATTCCTACCTAGTACTTCCTTTTGCATTGTGCAATGCACCTGCAACATTCCAAGGGGAAGTATTAGGAATTTTTTTTGATCTAATACATGATTGTGTAGAGGTGTACATGGATGACTTTACATTTTATGGGAATTCATTTGAAGAAGCTTTAGAAAATTTGGAAAAAGGTTCTTAAAAGATGTAAGGAAGAAAACTTTTCACTAAGTCATGAAAAATGTTTTATGATGCTTACATAAGGGATTCTTTTAGGACATCACATTTTAGGAGATGATATTAAAGTTGATACATCTAAAGTTGAAGTCATCTCCAAACTATCAATTCCAAGTTGTCAAAATGATGTTAGAAGTTTTCTAGGATTCACAGGATATTATAGAAAATTTCACTAAATAGCATCCCCACTCTTCAAGTTACTTACCAAAGATTGTGAATTTATTTGGAATATTGATTGCCAATTGGCATTTGAAACTTTAAAAACAAAAATTTCTGAAGCACCCATCTTAAGAGGTCCAAATTGGAAACTACCTTTTCACATTTCAATAGGTGCTTTAGATATAGCTCTGGGAGCTGTATTAGGACAAAAATATTTGATCCCCTATGCCATCTATTACACAAGCAAGAATTTGACTCCCACTGAGTTAAATTACACTATAACTGAAAATGAATTCTTAACTATTGTTCATGCTGTCAACAAATTCAGTCATTATATTACAGGCTATGAAACCTTTTTTCATACAGATCACTCTGCAATTAGATACTTAATGAATAAATCTATTACTAGTGGCAAAATTACAAGATGGTTATTACTCTTGCAAGAATTCAACATCACCATTCTAGACTGACCTGGAAAACAAAACATAGTTGTTGATTTCTTGTCTAGAATTCAGAATATCAAAGATGACACTCCAGTTGAGGATAATTTTTCTGATGAATACAAATTTGCAATAATTATTAAAACTCCTTGGTTTGTAGATATTGCTAATTACTTATTCACAGGAAAAATACCTTCACATTTGTTTCCTAGGGAGAAAAGAAAAATTATTCAAATAAGTGCAAGGTACTCATGGATTGCTAATGAACTGTATAAAATAGGTCCAAATATCATTAGTAGAAGATGTGTTCGAGAAGATGAAATGCCTGAAATTCTTAAGGCATGTCATGATGAACTTTGTGGTGGACACTTTGCTGACAAGAGGATAGCCTATAAAAGCCTTCATTTGGGATATTATTGGCCATCCATCTTTAGAGATACCAAAGAATATGTCAAAAGGTGTGACAACTGCCAAAGGATAGGGAAACGTGCTCCACCAGATGAAATGCCATTGTAACCTCAGGTACTCATAGAACCATTTGAAAAATGGGACTTGGATTTTGTTGGACCAATCAATCCACCATCTAAACAAAAGAAATATATTTTGGTATGTAATTAATTTTCTTTTTGAGGATATCTTCACTCGTTTTGGTGTTCCAAGAGAAATTGTGACAGATCAGGGATCCCATTTTACATCCAAGTTGGTGAAAAGGCTCGTGGAAAATTACAAGATCAAGCACAAAAAGTCTACTCCTTATCATCCACAAGCAAATGGTCAAGTAGAATCTACCAATAAAGTGACTGAAGGAATTCTCACTAAGACTGTACATCTACACAGAAGAGATTGGGCAGAAAGGTTTCCTGAAGCCTTATGGGCCTACAGAACTACATGGAGGAATACAACAGGACATACTCCATACAAACTTGTTTATGGAAAACAAGTCCTGTTCCCTATAGAGTTTCAGATTTGAACCTTCAAGATGGTAGTCCAATTGGGACTTGATTTATCAGAAGCACAGAAATATAGATTGGAGCAACACAATGAGCTTGATGAAATTAGGAAAGATGCAGTTCAAAGAACCAGTATGGTCCAACAACAAAGGTCTAAATGGCACGACAGATATATTAAGGAGAAGAAGTTTCAAGCAAGGGATTGGGCACTTTTATTCGATTGAGATTGAAAAATTATTTGACAATGGAGCAGTCAAGATAACAACAATTGATGAAGAAAAGGTACCTCTTCTTGTGAATGGTCATCGGTTGAAAGTATATCATAAGCCAATTTCAAGAGAAGAGTTTATCAATATTTTTGAAGATAATATTGATATGAAGTTAGTGAAGAAGAATTCTTCTTCTTCACTAACTTAGATTTTATTTTTCCTAAAGAAAAAATATTAAAAAAAAATTAATAATAATAATAATAATAATAATAATAAAGTGTATAATTATGAAAACCAATCAATGATTGGCATCCTTATACAAAAAATACAGGGTGAAAATCAGAGATTTTCTGACATCCTATATTTTTCCATTTCTTTTCTGGAATAAGTAGTAATACAGAACTACATTCATATTCCATTTTTGCAGCCCATAATCTGCAGTTCCATTCCATTCCATAGACATATTACATTCTGCAGTTGATTTCATTCTGCAAGTTGATTCCACATTCTGCAGCTGATTCCACATTTTGCAGTTGATTACATTCTGGAACTGATTCCATTCAACAACTAATTCCATTCTGCTACTGATCCATTCTGCAACTGATTACATTCTGCATCTAATTCCATTCTGTAGGAACATTCCATTTCATTTAGTAGATCTGACACATTTGTACAGCCTACTAAAAAAAATGATGAATACAGGAAATTGAAGGACTACTTTTGAGGACCACCATGCTAAAACGTCCCTGAAGAATCAACACCAAAGAAACGACAACGAAAGGTTAGTTCTAAAGGTAAAGTTTCAAAAAATGATTTTAATAGCAAGGTCAGAACATTAACATGTATAATATGGATGATCATATGCTCCCTTGACATAACATCATTTGATTTGATTGAGATTTCCATCATATCATAGATCGGCACATCATCCACATTATGTTTCATAACGGTTCACAATAGACTCCCCCATTTATGATTAACAGTCATGACATGTTGACGTGACATATCCATCTATGTTTCTTCAAACCCCAATCTATACAAATTATTTATTCCTACAAACCCTGGATGCCTTTCATAAGATTTGTAATCCAATTCATTTCATAACAGAGAAGGATAATTCTAAAGGTTAGAACTCTTCATAATAGAAGGCATGGGACTGATAGTCAGAAAAGAACCAGTGGGAAAAAAATATATGGAAGGATATCCTCAAGTCAAGGAAATGTTGCATAAATCTAGATGGCTCAAATCCATAGAGAAATTTGATGGTTTTCAAAAAGATATCACAAAGTCTTTTGCTAGGTCTTTTGATGGCACATAAGTGGAAATTTGAGACATCAAATTCACAGTTACTGAGACATTCATAGACGAAACCACAGAAATCCCAAGGGTTAGCAAAAGGTGGTTCAAAAACAAGGAATTTCACAATGAATCATGGAAATTTTTCCTCGAAAGCCCAGGTATGGATGCTTCTATTTTCAGAAAAGGTATCCCTAGCTCATCTCTTAAAAATAAATGGAGGAACATGCTTTGGTTTTACAGAAATTTATTAGCCATGAAGGAATGTTTGGTTGCATGTATGTATATCACATTCGATTGTTGATGAATTTCTTAGAGAACAATGAAATCAATATTCCCTTCTTTTTACTGAATAGCTTAAAAAGAATGTCTACAAATGTGCAGAAGAGAATACAGTTTATAGATAACACTATGCACCATCATGGGTTGATAAAAATACTTGTTGAGTTTCATTTAAAAATTATAGGAGATTCCTGGGAGAACGGAAAGCAAAATAAATTCAAGACATGAGGTAAGATAAGAAAGAGGAGCAAGAGTACAAGTGAGGAAAATGTAAATCCTCTACAGCTAAGAAGGAGTGCCAGACTCCAAGGTTCGATGAAAGAAACACTACCAAAAGAGACAGAGTGGATAAGTTTAGATGAAGAAACTCCAATACGGCCATCTCTTGTCAATATTTATCTTCCACACGATCCTCTAAATTCTTCTATTCATAATTTTGAAGGTAGCCCCAACAGAAAATCTCCAGACATAGACCCAGCAAAACAATAAATATAGGATTACATAGAGTCACTGGGGAAGAGAAATGTAACATTTAATCCAGAACCTCCTATCAATCCACAAGAACCTCTAGTTGATACTCTCAAACAGGAAATTTATGAACTAGAGATATTGAATAGGCATATTAAATAGGAGAATCAAGCCTTGAAGTAGCAGAACAAGTTGGAAAAGGTAATTAGTGTTAATACCATTTTGCATTTAGGACTTTGGTACAAAAAAAACATGAAGTTGAAAAGAAAGAACAAGTCACTAAACAAGGTAGTCATTAATCTCAAATACAAGCTCCTTATGAGAAAGCCCAGGATGGCAATCACTTCAAAGAAAATAAAAATAAGGAAATTGGATGTGTTAGCGGAAGTGTCTAAACAAATGCAGTAAGAGAGGAAAAATTCACATTTTTGATAAATTGCATGAGGACATGCAATGACTTCTTAGTGGGGGTATGTTGAACCTCAAAATTATCCTCTCTCTGAAATCCTTTCTCACCTTTTTCCCTTCCTTTCTCTTAAGTTAATATACTCCAATCAATGATAAATGTCATGTTTTGTCTCAAGGAATCATTTAAATCATTTTCATGTTATATTCTGATGTTCTTGCTATTTGAATGGATTTTTGTAATTTGGCTACAGAATGCAGCCTATTCTGCAGCTAATCATGGGTTTCGCAACTACTTTCATGGTCTGAAAGGATCAAATGGAAAAATGATCCACATGGGAATTTCCAGAATAATATAAACATGGATTTTGTCCTATCTACTTGATCGATATCAATAGAAAAGGATGCTTGAGATCGTGGTCAAATTCCGGTCAAAGGATGTAAGCCGAGAACAGAAGGACTCTTGATTTTCTCTATCATCGAAAATAAAGAGTTAAACAGTCAAATTCAAATTCTATAAGTCGGTTAAGATTAGCCACCTGTAGGTAGAATTAGCTCATAATAATTATGTTTGTTTTATTTAAATATTAGTTGTACAGAACCGAGATTAAGTTAAGTTTTTGCTGAACATTGTGTATTGTTTTAAGAATCCATTCTATTATAATACAAGGATAGTGTTCATGGTACCAATGATTGCTTAAGTGCATGTATAATCAGCTAGGATCTCAACCGAATCAATTGCATATGGCCCCTGCACAAGCGGAGTATTTTCGTTCATTGTTTTAGTTTAAATTCTTTACTCTGATTTTGTCAATTCTGTTTTTTGAATAAATTAATGTTACATTTCAGATTTGATCAGTATCATAGAATTAAATCATAAATGTGTAATCATTGTTCTTCTAAAACATTTCGTGAGGTTAGATTTATCTATTTTCAATTTGAATTAAGTTTGAAGCAATAAGAATTCATAGTTTTCTAGTTTCCTTTACTGTTTTGTCATTTACTTTCTTAGATTAAAACTATCAATTAATTGTATCAATGGATTTCTTAAAGGTCATTTCAAGAATATGATTCTAAACTAAATGATTGAATATCTAATTCATACAGTTATTGAGCTTTCCTCTACATACTTTACTTGTTTTTTCTAGAACATTAGAAACTAAGGTATAATTGGTTGCTTACACATCATCTCAAGAGGATAATACTTCATATTGAACGTTGGAGTAATCAAACATACATTAGTTGTTTACAATCAGTTGAGCATTAACTTTGCATGCTTTCACATTTTCTTTTAGATCCTCATATAATTGCATCACTGAATGTTCTTAAAGGTCATTCCAAGAAGTTGATTTTATCATATTTTTAGACTGAATGATTGAGTATTTAATTCATGTAATTACTGACTCTTCCTATGCACACTTTACTTGCCTTTCTGGAACATCATAAACTAAGGTATAATTGGTTACTTACACATCATCTCACTACAAGGAAAAGACCCTCTAGCAGATGTTTTTGAGGAACCCCTTATAAAAATACCCCAGACATCCGTTTCTAGTGGAGGTTCCTAGAGGGGGTTGGCGGGCGATGGTTTTTGCGGATGTATTTCGTCTGGTGCTCTTATCACCGTAAAACACACCGATGCGTTCAAGACAACATAACACCAATGTGGTTAAAAAATTGGCACACCAGACACCGCGCGCTCCGTACACACCCACCCGGTGCATTGTAATTTTGTAGAGTACCGGTACTTTACATAACTTCCGCATCGGCGCCTCATAAAAAATGCATGAAAACTGACACCACCCGGGTCGCCCTTAAACACACCGGGCCGCCCTGAAATCCCTGCGCACCAGCACAGGGTTAAATAAATAAAAAATTATGGCAAAAAAAGAACACAAAATATAGGCAAATTGAGATCCGGGTGCTCCTAACACCCTCCCCCGGTGCATCATATTCCTGTACAGCACCAGTTCCTTACATGTCTATCGCACCAGTGCTTTCGAAAATGTGCGCAAAAATAGATACTGCCCAGTGTGGATTAAATCAAATGCACCAGGGCACCCATAAAATGTGCGCACTGGTAGATGGTTAAATAACAAAAATTACGACAAAAATACCGCATAAAACATTGGCACATCGGAAACCATGCGCTCCGTACACACCCACCCGGTGCCTCTCATTAAGGAACAACACTGGTGCGTGTCAACTCGTCAGCACTGGTGTCTCATAAAAAGCACACGGAACAGAAACCGCCTGAGGCAGAATGACCGAAACGCACCGGGGCCCCATAAATTCCCCACACTGGAAAAGGGTTAAAAAAAACAAAATTATGGCCAAAAAACCACACAAATCATTGGTTCACCGGACAGTGTTCACGATGCATCTTATTACTGTAGAGCACCAATGCATTACCGCTAAGCTGCCTTGATGTCTCATAAAACGCGCACAAAACAGAAACCGCACGGTGCGGAATGACGGAAATGCATTAGGGCCCAATTAATGCCGTGCACCGAAAAAGGCTTAAAAAAAACAAAATTACGGAAAAAAAAAACTGCACAAATAATTTGTTCACCGAACAGCATGCCTGGTGCGTCTTATTACTATAGAGAACCAGTGCATGACTGCTACGCTGCCCCGGTGCATCCTCAATGCGCGCGAAAATAGAAACCGCCTGGGGCGGCATAGTGCAAAGGCACTGGTATGCCAATAAAAACCCCACACACCAGAACAAGGTTAAATAAAAAAGAATTGCGGCCAAAAAACCACATTTTTTACTTTTGTCAGTGCTACAGAGCTCTCAAGCACCGATGCAAGTTATCCTTGTTTGAGCCGCACTGACATCCGTGCTCCCATTGCACTTATTGCACGCACTATTGTTGTGCATTGCCACCAATTCTTTAGCTTGAATTTTAAAAAACAGTGGACAAATTTTATTTTACAAATTGTACAGCCAATATGCCTCCTCGATGGGTAAATGTACAGGTATTTTTCTTGTTTTTCCATAATTAAACCTTTTAGCGGATTAGAATTTGAAAAAACCTTAAAATTAACCATTAAAAAAAAAAAAAAAATTGTCGCGCAGTGCGCTCGAGCCGTTCGGCTCGCACTAGTTTGCGGTGTTGCCTGTAAATTTACAGGCCACACTGTACCCAGTGCTGATGATATCTACACTGGTTACGGTGCGGTACCACGTAGCGTACCATGTTATTTTAAAAAATGTTAAAAAGTGTGGTGCGTTCGGTTACTAGGCCGCACCGTTGACAATGGTGTATCGCGGCAACTCGGTGCGTTGATGGAATTATCTGCCCCAGGGCATGTAATGTTTTCAGTGCACTGGAACCGCATTTCGACATTGTCAACGATTCGAGATGGTAAACCGGTGCTAAGGGTATCCGCACCAATTCTGGGGCAAATACCAAAGGTGCATCGTGTTATTTAAATTTCTTTAAAAAGAGCAGTGTGGTTGGCTACCTGGCCGCACCATTGACCTAGTTGAATTGTTGTGATGTGGTGCGTTGACTAAAATAACTGCCCCGGGCCGGATATTTTTGTCAGCGCACGACTTACCATATTTGGCCTAGGTCAATAGTGCAACCTCTTAAAATACCGCACCGATGACTATGTATGGTGGAAGGAGGGCATTGTGCTGACTTAGTTATAAGCCTCAGGGCATATAGTGAAGTCAGTGCACCAGCCTCCTGGCACCGCACGTAGTGAACGATGCGCTCACTAGTAAAAAATGATGAAATTAGTGACTAGGTGACTAAAAAATTTATTCATTGCAATTATTTAAAGTGAATTACTACTAAAATTAAGCAACTTTAAGTGATCGAACTAAAAATGACTAGCTTAAACGACTAATTTAATCCAGGGATAAAATATACGACTAGATAAGAAATGACCCAACTAAAAACGACTAACTTAAATGACTAATTTAGTCCAAGACTAAAATATATGACTAGATAATAAGTGACTAAATAAAAAAGGATTAACGTAAATGGCTACTATAGTCCAAGAATAAAAATATGACCAACTAACAAGTACAACAAGTATATGAATTAGTCATTTATGCTAGTCATTTTTAATTGTGTGACTCCAGAAATGAAAAATTACAATTTTGATATTGAAGTGTTACATTTCATTAAATTTTAACACTGTAGATGGATTCAAAGACCCCATGGTCTCTGAATCAAATTGTAGCATTAAGATTTAGAGACAAAGAGTTCGCTAAATCCATCTAATGTTAAAATTTAGGTAGATGAATTCAATGACCCATTAGAAGAGTCTATGAATCCATTTGTAATGCTAAAATTATAATAGTTTTATACACTATATAATTTTTGTTTGTTTGTTTGTCAAGTTGTTTGTGATCCTCCAGGCTTGACCTGTGGCTTGAGGAGCCACAACCCGGGGGCATCTAATTAGCCATCAAAGTCACCTGGGGATCGCACCTCGCTTGGGCCACACCAGCCCTTAGCTGACTAGATTTTTTTGCATGTCTCCTTCTCCTAGCACAAGACACAACCACCCCTGTGAGGTTTGATCCTGGGTTGCCTTGCTGAAGAGGCCCATCCTCAACTGATTGTGCTATTGAGACTTGACATTATACCATATATATATAATACTACAATATATAATAGTTTTATTACCCTTTTACCATATTATTATTATTATCCAATTTTAAGGTCACGACCAAGCCAGACTCCAAATTGGTGTATGAGACCTCTTGTTTGTGGAAAAAGGGACCCACCTCCGGGCATCGATTTGACTGCTAAGTCTATGAAAACATACATACTTTACCCCCTCTGATTTTAAACATGCGACCTCTTAAAAGGAATCACACACTCCTAACCATTAGACCACCTCAAACTATATAATAATTTATAAAATATAATAATTTTATACTAATCCTTCTTCTTCTCATACCATGTTCTCGTGCCATTATATTATTGGTTTATCACTATATAATAGTTTATAATATATAATGAGTTTATAATTGCAAAGGACCTTTAATTTTTATATTTAATAATAAACGTTAATTAACAAACTAATATATTGGCAAATAACCTTTTCCTTTTTAATTTAATACTCAGCTTTAATTAACACAATTATATATATATTCGGTTTAAAACTTAATATTTTGTAATCTTGATTATATATTATTGAATTTAAATGGAAAATATGCTATCAACTTTATTTTATGGCTTACATAGTATAATTGAAGATACATAATATAAAATTCTTTGTAACTTTATTTTATGATTTACATAGTATAATTGAAGATACATAATATTAAATACTTTGTAACCAGATATTTATTCCTTATCAAATAATTATTACTTGATATAAATGAAATGAAAATCTATATCATTTTTATTTTTGCGTATTAAATTTAAAATAACTTTCAAATTTAACAATGTAAAAATTATACTACAAAACATCAAATACTTTATAGTTGGTTGTTTATTATTCCTTTCCATTTGTTTACTATTATATTTGAAATATATTTATGAATGTATAAATATAACCAGCCTTGACAACCCTCAAGTTTTAAATTTATATAAATTTAACAATTCAATTTTTATCATTTAAACATTTTCATCAAAAAAATAAAATTAAGAAAAAATGAAAAAAACAGAACTTTCAGAATATGATTTTGAAAAGGAATAAAAATGTTATTTTCTTAAAAATCATGATTTTCTATTCTTTTTAATCAATAGTGAGAAAATGTATTATAACTCAATTTTCAAAATCAATACTTAGACAATCATCACTAGTTGCTATTTGCTTCATCCCATTATTCAAAAAAACCACATCACTTATAATAATTGATTAGTCTTCCTAGACTTTCATTTTTTCTAAGATTTTAAATCTTGGACCGTCAAAGCCTACAAATCACAAACCAAATAAATAAATAAATAATAAAAAATAAACCATACTACAAGACCAAAAACATAAAACAATTAAAAAATAAATCCTGGTATAGATTTTATGATCCTGTTTATCTCTTTATTACAATAAAGAAAATATAATCATAAATTTAAATTTTGAATGGAATCCGCATCGTATTAATTAAGTAATTGTTATTATTCTAATTGTGACACTAGAAAATTATAAGGTACACTGCGTACATAAAATCCAAGTGGAAGCTTAACAAAATCTTCGACTTTAATCTACGTAGAGAAATGAGTGACAAAAGAGATTTGGATATAATATCTAATTAGTTTTTAATATATAATAGTTTCATGCATTGGTAATGTAAAGAGATTTGGATATATGATATTTGCGTGCAGTTCTACTAACTTTTGAATTTTGGTTTGGCCATACACGGGAATATCAAATTTGGTGTGTTCAAAGTATTACTATCACAACTGCCAAAATAATCAAACACCAAGGGTGGACAATTGTGCGAGCATCGGTGTTTCGATCTTTGGTTGTTTGGTAGGAGATGTAGGAGGGCCATTCTTAATAATGGATTGGAAATAATGGCAATATAGAGCAGGGCTGGTGGATTGGCAATACTGGCAATACAAAGCAAGGTTGGTGCTATTGGTGTTATGGTTTTCATATGGGTTACTTTCTGCCGAAGTTACTCAGGTATGTACTACTCGAACCTGGACCACTAGAGAAGGATTTCGTGTGTAATTTTCTTCATTACAAAATATCAGATATGGTAGGTTGTATAAAGAGTTATGAATTTTGTATGAAGGATCAATTGAATTAAAGAGAAAATTATCTACCTTCCCTGCCCTGAATGTACATCCTATGACGGGGACTCGCCCCACGACCATTAGATGTGCACTTTTTTTTGTGCTCATTTGTTTTTATTCCTTAAAAAGCCCAGAGAATGAGTTATTGCTACTCTCATTGTTAACAACAATGCATGCTCTTGATGGTCATACACTAGAGCCTGCAGTGGAAACTAGTTCTAATTGATGTAGCTGCCACATGTTGTTGCGGGTCAATCCCATTAAACAAGAGATTTTACAGGTGTATGCATTTTTTCAACATGTGATTCATATTGGACTTTTCATGAGACGAAATAATAAGTTCGATTATGAAGTGGTTGTGGAGATCTGAGCAACCAAGGGATAGGCCCAATGTCTATTGGTATGCATGCGACCAAATTCTATTACAGCATTATACAAAGCCCGATGTAGTCAGTCTTGTCTACATCGTAGACATGTGAGCTCTCACAAAATTCTGTAAAAGCTACCATGCATTCTTTTGAGTTTGGTTCTTTGAAAATATGATGTGGGTCAAATGTTCTTGCAAACAAAAATTAAATGGCAGTTTATGTTGAGTTATAAATGGTCATAAGTACTTTGAGCTTTTCCAACATAGAAGGCTGAGGAGTTTTTATTTTTATTTTGAGTTGACAAGGTTTAGGGTTCAAGTACATGTTACCTTATTGCAATTAAGTGTGTGATTTTTTATTTGATTAGGATATTGGTTGAAGGTTCAAACCCTTTTTGTGCCTTTATAGATGGGATGATGTCTCATTTTATTGAGCCATCCACAACTAGCATCAGATAGTCATTGCCCCTACAACTTGTCAGCAAACCTAAAGGAAATCATTTTCTCAAGAATGAGATGCATGAGTTTGAGTTAATATAAATGATGCATGAACTAGACCACCAAATTCTCTTTCTGAGGAGGAGATTAAGTATCTGAACAAAATCAGCTTACTCCATATTCTTGTTATTTTCGTGAGAATGATGGTGTTTTTTAATAAGATGAAGTTGTAGCATCTTCCTCTCCTTCAGAAGTTAAGGAAATTGACTTGGGGAAAATAATAAATGAAATGAAGGGTCAAAAGCTTCTTCTCATGAAAGAAATTCAAGAATTTTACAGAAAATAAAATGTTACCCAAACATGTTCTCTTAAAGGTGGTGTTTCTTTAGAAGATTCTTTTGCAGATCCAAATAGTTACATGCCTGATGAGTACTTTAGGCCCATGACACTACTAGCCTTGCTGAGAATGAGGATGAACATGTCCAAGAGTAAATACTTCCCACCCTAAAATGTTAATATTCTAGAAGCCTTTTACCAGGAAAAACAGTGTCCTTGGATATAATCAGTGACTGAAGAGTTTCCTTTGCAACATCCCCAACATTTGAGTTCATGATTACTATTTTTCCTCTCCCCAATCCTTAAAACTCTGTTCACATGCATTCATTATAATTGGTTAGAAAGTGACATTAAACTTGTATTCTAAACTTGTAAATGCAACCAGAGGTAGAGATTAAAGATCATAACAAATGAGAACTATCAAATATTCTAGGGTCCTTCAAGCCAATGACCACAAAGGAACGAGATGACCACCATGACTATTGAACCTTAATGAATCATTTTGCGTTGAAGAAAAAAAACCAAGTGACAATAGATGTGGAGGTGAAATCCTTAGGATAACTGTGCAAGTCACTCTCTTTTGTGAGATTATACTAGGCAAATCTAAAACAATGTACATTTTATGGCACTTGTATAGTACCTAAAACTCTGTTTAGACAAAGAAATTTTAAAAGTGCAGGTCTATAGAATTCAATATTTGGAAAGGAAAAATTCTTATAAGTGAAATGTTTGTTCATTGAGGCAAAAAAAGTTCAAATATATTTTTTATTTGTTGTGGTGATGGGTTATTCCAGCTTTCAGGAAGAGCTATTTTTCACTATGGTCTTGCAAGTTCAACTTTTAAAGTGCCAGTATCTCTGGAGATAAAATTATGGCCATTTGGTTTATTTTAGCTGTCCTCATCTGTATTTCCTAGGAATTAAAATTATGTTTGCATGAGGAGGTTTAGAATCACTTTGATCCATATAAGTTATTGTTGTTTCCTTATAGTCCTATGGAAGAAAAATATATTCCTTGCCACAATATTAAATACTTGCTTGGCATCATAGGAATTAGTGTGGAATTCCTATATAATTTGGTTGATTATATGACTACACATGGAGCTTTTCCATGCTTGTTATTTGTATCAAATCCAAAATATCAATATATATACATGTTAGTCTTGACATATCTCTAGGCACCTTTATCTACCAGTATTTTAAGTTGACCCATAAGTATTTCAAACTAACCAACCAAGGTTTGTGGGAATGATGACACTACTTTTGAAATCAAGGTGCAAGGAAAAGCATCAGATAGAGAATGTACAATATTAAATATTTAAAGCAAAGCCAATAATTGTTGAATGAGACTTAGGTCACTTAATGGCCAAAAATTTTATAATCATTCTCCTGAAAAATAGATAAGATAAAATTAAATATTGATGAGTCCTCAAAAGCCAATCTGGTGTGGCTAAGGAAGAAGAATTTTTTAGGAACCATCAACATAATGTCATCGCTATTATACATCAATTCCTAGTAATCAAAACATATAATCAAAGCAAAAATGGAAGCTTTGCTTTATAGCATCTTGTAGTCCCTAAGGTTAGGATTAAAAAAAATTGAGGGGCTCAAATGCTATTAGAGAATCATCTTAAGTACCAGATCCATGTATGGAATGGGCCATTTCCCATCAGACAGAATTGTAAAGGGTTTCAATGGGTTTGATGATCTAGTCCCAATAATAAAAATGTTGTAAAAATCCAACCAAACATTGCATAACGGGCTAGAACAAACTTAATTGAAACTTACTTGTAAACAGACTTATTTTTTAGACCTAGAATATTAGTCAATATAGCCCTCAATCTTGGAATGCAGACCAAAGGAAGTATGTGCTATGTAGTCCATCCCCTCATGGTGTGTTTCTAGAAGCACTTATAACTGAGGAAATGGGTCACTACCCATCAGAGGGAATAGTGAAGGGTTTCAATGGGTTTGATGCCCCAGCTTTAATGAGTGAAGCAAATCTGAACTTGTGATAGGTTATTAGGTGGGAGGTGTTGGGGTTCCTATGTTTTGGCAGGTTTGTCTCTACCAAAAGATAAGACAACATCAAAACCACTTTGGGACCTCAGGATCTAGCCCTCTTGGGTCGAGAGAGGGATATCTCTACAAAGGCAAAGGTACATGTCTTTGAAGTTCAGTTTCAAGGTATTAGGCTAGTTATAGGCACAGGGTTTGTTTGTTTTGTTTTGTTTGTTTGGTTGTTGGGAAGCATGAATGAAGGGTTAAATATAAGACAAAGGGTGAGCAAAGAGGATTTTAGGCAAAGGAGAGATACTTCAGAGAACACTCGAGACCATTGGGCAATGGAGTCATAAAAGGGTTAACTTGTTATTCAGTATCCAAGGCTTTCAATTGGGCTAGTCATCTAAAACAGAGGATCTTAAAGATGATAGTGTGGTATGAAATGATTAAGGAATGAAGGGGAATAACAAGGAAACCTCCAAGGTGACCACTTAGGAATTAGATCTAGGGACAGGACATGCCATTAAACACCTATGATCCACCCCCTAAAAGGTTAACTCTTCAGACAACAAGAAACACTTAAGATGTAAACACAAAGGTGAAACTTGAGATCAGAGAAAGGCTTTAAACTTTCAATGCTTCGACATTCAACTTAAGGGAACTTAGAAAGGTTCAATTGATTGAAAAAGACCCTAGTGAGACAGAATCAGCATTATAAACTCTCGGTATCCCAATTCTTTCAATTAAAACCCAACAAGAACATCTAAGAGCAGATTCATAAATTCATACATCAGTTAGCAGTGAATAACAACTACTACACTGGTTAAATTATCTTGAATTAGTTCTCAGATAACACAATTAGTAGAAAACATCAAAGATAAGAAGAGCAGGAGCATTAGGGTACCATACATGGGTAGATCCTAAGCCAGATTTCTGATTCTTACCAGAGAAATAAAATGTAATGAATCACAGAAGGAAAACAGAGACAAAGGCAGAAAACATCACCTCTACTTTAAATCAGGATCCAAAGAAATGTCCTTGTCATATTAAAGAGAAACACCAGTCATATACAACATTTTCCAACAGCTTGATATTCAGTCTGAAATCATCTCCTCAACCTATTTTACAATTTTACACACAGAACCAATATCTCAAGAGAAACAACTCACAATTCACAGATATCTGATCAACAACAAACAACGTGTTTTTCTTGAGTTCTTATAGCTGAAAGAGAGGCAGAGGAGGTAGATGAAACACTAAATGAAACATTAATACAGAAGTAGAAGAAGAGGGCTTGAGACCCATTCTGTCTTAATATCTATGCATTGATTTTCAGTACTCTTGGGATGAAAGAGTGGTCTTCGACAGGCTGATATTAACTCCAGGTATGTTCTTTGATGTACTTTTAGGCTGTAGTACTTTGTAGTACTCTGGTATAAGAAAATGTAGATAAATGACTTTCAGGTCTCCCATACTGCATAACAAATGCTCTGGCAACATTAGGACTTTCTATCAGGGTGTAGATCTTCTCAGGAACTTGAGGTAGAATAAAAAAAACAGTATGGGCATTGTCCTTTCACAAGAAAGAACCTTCTGCTGATGTGTGACACTGATAATATTGTTTTTTTTGCTTTAGGCCTCATTAGGCCTTCTTTGTTAATCATGAGGTCTTCAATCTGGTACATTTTCTCTTTAAACATTTAATTAAACCTTAAAATCTTCAATTACAGGCTTTAAAACTCTTTAATTCTTCAGTGATACTCTTTGTCACTCCTGTGACTGTCCCTCTCTGTGAAAATGGAGTTTTAATGGTGCTGGATGGTTTTACAGAGTTAAGCATTGTTCTTTAATGAAATATTTCGTTCCAACACCTTCCCAGTTATTTTCTCTGCAATCTCAAGCTCTGAAAATGGCCTTCTCTGCGCTCTGTGTCACTATGACAGTGACTGTGAGCAATGGCGGTTTCCACTTCCTGTAACCCTGCAGAACACAAAAACATGTTAAGAAAATCCATGCGGGAGTGATGGTGAATGTGGTGGAGAACTGTGGTAATGGCAGCGCATACATGGTGGAAGCGGTGGATGTAGTGGAAAACAATTGAAAAATGTAGTGGAACGGTGAAAAACTGATCTGATGGAGGTTTGGTGGAGGAATGGCTATGGGCCATTAGATTAGATCTGGTGGTGATGATCGATGGCGGTGATTAACCGATGGATTGCCTTTAGAAGGTTAGGTGATATGAAAAATATTTTTAATGTAAAACATTCAATTTCAACCTTTGGTCGAAATACACAGGGAATCGATGAAAAACACATGAAATGGGGCTATAGATGGTGGGACCTGCCATGGGCGGAGGGCGATGGAATATGGACCATTAGATCTCAGGAGGGGATCAACGGTCGAGATGCGACGATGAAGTTCTTTGGTAGCACGATGAAGAGCTATGAATGAAATGCGAGATGTAATGAGGGCCGTTGATTTGTATAGATCAACGGTCAGGATTGTGTGGAAGAAAGTCCAGAGGCGGAAGAGGGGAAGTGGTTTTCCAGAGGAAACAGCTGCTTTCGCATTGAAATGGGGCGGTTTAGATTTTTTCCCAAAATCACGTGATATGGTCCGCCGCCTGACACATGGCAGAATGAAACCGTCCATATTGCATGATTTCTAACTGTTAAATCCTGGACACAAAAAATGCGCGATATGGTTCTCGACCATTGGATCTGGGACCATGAGATCTGACAGTGATGGATGGAGCACAATATGAAGACGTGCGCGGTCATTAAGGTGGGGTCAAGCCGAAGGTGGTTTCAATGCAGACCGTCTGATCTACAAATGAACGGATGAGATCTGGAGAGGGAGAGCAATAGTGGAGGGGCTGGTCAATGAGCGGGGAGAATCCTGGCTGTTGGATCAAGCAGGGTGGACGGCTGCAATTCAATCGGAATCAGAGGAGGCAGGGGCCAAAACTCCGATGGTGTGAAGGAGCGATTACATATGGACCGTTGGATCGGCGGCAAATCAACAGTTGCGATTGGATCGGGCGTGACCAATCGGGGACACAGGGGCGAAGTGAGATCAAATCCTGGCCGTTGGTTCTTGTGGATTCAATGGCCAAGATCCAATCGAGGAATCAAAGGGTGGCACAATAAAAATTTCCGATTGGCGATGGGCGCGGTGGCGCGATGGCCATCAGATCGTTTAGAGATCAACGGTGGAGATGGCCATCGAAGGGTAACAAGGGAATGTTATGGGGCGCGCGGTGGGTTTTTCACGGACCTTCAGATATGTAGATCTACAGTGTATATTGCACCAAAGGCCAACGAAACAAAACACCATCGCATTGGGAGATTTCCATTTTACAAAGAAAACGCGCTCCATTCCAAATTTCCGTTGCAATAAGCTCTTTACGCCTTAGCGCTTTGTCTTAGCGCCTGATTACATGCAAAGAAGGGGCTGGGCTTAGCCGAAAGGGGCTTAGGCCTATATATGGTAAAAAGTGGGTTTTTTGGCCTAAAAGAAAAGTTTTTAAGGCTAAACAGTGGTTCCAATAGGAGGAAATAGGGATTTAAAAATCAAATGAAGGGACTTCACTTGGGTTTTAAAGGGGAATTGATGGTTTAGAAGACTTAGGAAGGGGTTTTGGGGGTTTTAGGGGGAATCTGAGAAGGGAAAAAGAAAGGGTTAAAATAGGGAATTTGCAGGGATACAAGGGGCAAATGGAGGCTTTTCTAAGTATAATTTTTTCACAGATAGTGAGGATTTCTTGATGGAAATAGTTGTGAAGATCTTTTCTAAGGCAAAGGGCACACAAAGGCTTCAAGAATGATATTTTTTCAGAGGAAATGTATTTCTTGAAGGCTCAGAAAAATATTTAGCCACCTACTTGCTTAACAAAAAATTTATAAGTGGCTAACAGTGGCTCCACATGGGGATGGCATCTTCTTGAAGGTGTCAAGAACTTCAGAAATATTCTTTGGGAAGTAGGCCAGATGCCTAATCTTTGAACCATCTTTCCTCTCTGATTCAGCTACTACAAACATGATGGATATTAATCAGCAGAAAACATTCCCCAAACAATCTACCTACCCATCCTATAGTCCTAACATTTTTTCTTCAAGGTGCATTTGAATTTGCAGACCTTCTTCATCATTTTTTATTGACAACAGAAAACAAACTAGTCTAATTCTACCCTTATTCCTCCATGAGACCAGATTAAATAGTTGGTCTCATAGTTTCTCCACCTACACTAATATCTGCTAGGATTAAACTATCTAGCAGATTTCTTTCTCTATATTCTACAACAGAAATTCAAAAACAGTCAAACTAGGATTAGACAGTCTGGTTTGCTATGGATCCATGGCATAAAGACAGTTGCACATGAACTGAAATTACATCAACTTGAAAACAAAATTTTTGAAGGCTTGAAATCTTGAAACTTTGAAGCATCCTTCTTTTCTTTGTGATTCAAGTTTTGAGCTTGTTAGAGTCACTTTCTTCTTCACTACAGCTCTGGTTTTGGGCTTGTTAGAGCTGATTCTTCTTTCTTCTTTGCTGGTTCAGATTTTGAGCATATTAGAACTAGCTTCTTACTTCTTTTGGCTCAGGTTTTGATCATGTTAGAGCCAATATTTTTTACTTCAGAGGTTCAATTTTTGAGCATGTATGAACCTTTCTTTCTCTCTTTTCTGAAACATTTTCTCTTTTTATTTGAAAACAAAACACAAAAATGGTATTTACAATGGAAATGAAAAATGTAAACTGGAAATCAGCAATAGTAATGTTTGAGCATCCTGCCATTGACAGGACCCCCAAACAGATATGTACCATCTGGCTCTTGTAGAAAAAAGGCATTTGGACCAATAGTGGATTGGATGATGTAAGGACCCTGCCAAAAACTATCAAATTTGCCATGCTTTCCTTTGTCTTCTCTCCTAGAGTCCCATTTTAAAACCTTATCTCCAATTTTGAAGTCACAAGCTTTTGTTATTTTATCAAACAACTTCTTTATGTTTTCTTGCACTTTCAGAGCTCTGTTATAGACTTCTTCTCTTGTTTTTTGGAGATGAATTATTTGATTTATCCTCCTTACCATACTGTCCTCTTCTGTCTGAATCTCTTGGAATAGTTTAATCACTGGTACCCCTAAGCTGGTAAGAAACACTGCCTCTGTTCCATAAACAAGCTGATATGGTGACATTCCAATGGATTTCTTTGTTGTTAGCTTGTCAGCCCACAAAGCATGCACTAACTTGTTATGCCATGATTTCTTGTTTTCCTCAAGCAGCTTTTTGATGATGGTCACCAAGATTTTGTTTGATGATTCAGCTAACCCATTACCTTGTGGGTAATAAGCAGTTGAATGAACAAGTGCTATCTGATACATGTGGCAAAAATCAATCATTTTCTTGGATCTAAAAGCAACAGCATTATCAGTGATTATCTTTCTAGGGCAGCCAAACCTAGAGAGGATGTGGTCTTCTAGGAACTTAATGATGACAGAATCTGTGGCATTCCTAGAAGGGATGGCCTCTATCCATTTTGTGAAGTATTCTGTGGCTGTAAGGATCCACTTGTGTTGCGCGGAAGAAGCAGGGTGTATTTCTCATATGAAATCTAGGCCCCACTACCCAAATGGAGCTTCAACAGTTATAGGTTGCAATGGTAAACGGAGGAGCTTCCTTTTGCCCTAAAAAATCTGGCACTTATGGCAGGCAATTATCATTTTTTGGATTTCATTGAAAAGTGTAGGCCAGTAATAGCCAGCTCTGAGTATTTTGTTAATAGTGGCTTTCTAGTTTAAATGGCCTCCACACTCTCCTGCATGGAATTCCTGTTGAATCCTCTCTACTTCAGTTTCAAGCAAACATTTAAGCAGCAAACCATTTGCATCTTTCCAGTATAAACATTCATTCAGTATGCAATAGTTTCTGGCTTTTAACTTTAGGAATCTAGCCTTAGTCTTTGATAAATCAGGAGGGGCATTGAGGTTTATGAGTACATACAGGATATCAGAGTACCAAGGAGAGTTTTGAAATTGTTCTTCAATAGTAGGATCAGGAAATCCTTCATGTTCATCCAAGGCATCCACCATGTTTATGTCAAGGGCTTGCAAGTTAGATTTAACCATTAGTTGAGCTAAGCCCTGACATTTGATCAGCTTTGTGGGTTTTATTTCCAGGTCATACTCTAATATTACAGCAATCCATTTGCCCCTCTTTCCATTAGGATCTTGGGATAGAATGTCCTTAACCACTATGTTTGGTACGTAGGAAATGATGTGAGAATGCAGTAGATACACCCTAAAGTCTTTCAAGGCCTTTACCAAGGCATAGGTCTGTTTTTCCATTATGTTATATTTCAAGGGTGCATCCCTCAGAGATTTTCTGAAGAAAGAAATAGGCTGCTCCATTCCCTCTGGATTTTTCTGCAGTAGGACTGCAGCCACTGTATGCTCGAAGGCAAAGGAGAATATCAGGAAATCTTTTGAGAAATTAGGGCTGATTAAGATAGGTGCCCGGGTGAATGCAAGTTTAACTAAGTCAAAAGATTTTTTAGCCTCTACAGTCCACTTAACCCATATGCCTTTTTCAACATTTTTGTCATATCTCTGAGGTGCTTAGCTAAGTTGGGAATAAACCTCCTTAAGAAGCTAATTTTCCCAATAAAAGACTGCAACTCTTTGATGTTTCTCGGGTGGGTAATTTGCAGTATTCCCTCAACTCTTTGCGGGTTTATCTTAATTCCCTTCTTTGATATAATATGGCTAAGAAGCTTACCTTCTTGAAGCCTGAATATAGTCTTCTTGGGATTTAAAGACAGATCGAACCTTCTACATTTTTCAAAAACTCTTCTCAAATGTTTTAGGTGCTCCTCATCAGTCTTGGAATAGACTGTTATGTCATCAAGATAGATGACAATGAAGTGACCTATTTCCTCTGAAAAGGCTATGTCCATTGTTCGTTGGAAGGTCGCACCAACGTTCATCATTGCAAAAGGCATTTTTACGTACATAAAAGTGCCCCATGGAGTGGTGAACATTGTCTTGAGTTGGTCTTCTAGGAGTACTAAAACTTGGTTATAGCCTGAAAAACCATCTAACAGGGAGATCCTTTTTGAGCCAACTACCCTCTGTAGGATGTGTTCCATCTTTGGTAAGGGGTAATTGTCTTTAAGTGAAGCTCTGTTAAGGTTCCTGAAATAGATGCACAGTCTGATCTCACCTGTCTTCTTTCTCACCACTACAAGGTTGGAAACCCAATCGGAAAACCTCACAGGCACTATAAGTCATGCCTCGTACATATTCTTGATTTCCTTTTCAACTAGAGGCAGTTGTTTCGGTTTAATTCTGCGAAGTTTCTATCTAAAGGGTTTTTGGTTCTCTTTCAAAGGGATTTTGTGTTGTATAATGTCTATATTGTAGGCCTTTAAGTCCTCGTAACTCTAGGCAAACATAACAATGAACTCTTTAAATAAGTCAATATATTTCTTTTTCATGTCTGCTAGCAAGGACTTAGCCAACTTTATCATCTTAGGCTTATCCTCAGTGCCTATGTTGCATTCCTTGACATCGGAGTCTGAGTGTTCAATTGTGGGTTTCTTCGCTATGTCGTCAAAATAAAAAAGGTCCTCCAAAGGTGCTAGTCCTCTGGGTATATTCTTATCTTTGGACTGCAACACCTCTATTTCTTCTTTTTCTGCGTTCTTGTACTCTTCAGTATGAGTTCCAAGTTCTTCAGTTAACACGTTTATTTCTACATCATGGGATGATTTTTCTTCATCGGGGGGCTCTTCACTCAAGCAGCTTTCATTGGATTTAGAGTCTAAATCAGAGAATTCAAACTTATTCCTGCCAATCAGGAAATCCTCTATCTACTTGTCGCCCTCAAAGACCTGCCAATATTCTCATTATCAGGCACTGCAGGTCTATATTTCGTCTGAATAATGATTTTTTTGTCACTAGGTGCTTTATGACATGAACTAGTTATGCAGGCTAATCCATTCGCAATTATGTTTTGACTCCTAGGAACAAACACCAACTCATACTCTACGAAGGTTTTCAGTAAATCCATAGTATCATTCATGTACGCTCTCAATCTAGGGTGTTTAGCTGTATACTCTCCATTCACTTGTTTTATGATTAACTCAAAGTCTTCGTGTACAGCTATCCTTCGGGCTCCTAGTTTTTTCAATAGATTCAAGCCTAGGATGAGAGCCTCATACTCTGCAATATTGTTTATACATTTAAAGTTCAGATTGAAGGCATGACTCTCAGCATAGTCACTCTCATTGTTATGTAACCACACTCCAACTCCTACATTCTTTCTAGTGCAAGACCCATCGAAATTCATTCTCCATAAGGGATCGTTTTTAGGTTTATCATCATTTTTCTCCCTAACGTTGGTTTCACTGTTATGCTGTAATATGGGGTCTACACCATGGTGCAGAGTGTTTTGTTCTTCATGATGTGTATGGAGTTCAGGGAGATGACTAGTCGGTTTTTTTTATTCTATTTCTTGTTCACTCTGAGTTTCTGATTCAGTGCACTGTCCGAAGTTTTCTCCTTCATTTTCTTCTATGTCTAGAGTGGCCATTATGTTAAAATATATGAGCTCTGTTCTATTGTTTGCATCTCTGTCTTACAACTCTAGCTCTTCTATGGATTCATCATTGCAAAGGATAAAGGAGTCCAGATCTGTGTGTACAGAGTATAGAGGTGAGTTTTCAGGTTTTTCAGGGTTGCTAACCATGAACTTCATTTGTGTCTCTCTATACAGTCTCCTAAGCTGGCTAAAGATATGGATTGTGGCATATGACCCATCCATCTGCATTATACCTTACAACTTTTCTCCCCATGATCTGGACAACAACATGCCATACTTAGGTGGCACATCTGCCACTACAACATCCATAACCATGCATTTTGCTAGAATATGGGTCAGGTTCACACAAAGGTCTTTGATTAGGCCAAGGAATTTTACTCTGCTAGAGTCAAATGAATACAAATCCTTATAAGGTCGACTTATCTCTAGGCCTAACTTCTCCATCACTACCTTAGGCATCAGGTTGTGTGAAGCCCCAGAGTCATGCATTGCATTGTGAAGGATCTTGTCATGGATATTGAGGCTGATATAAAAAGGAGGTACTACCCCTTCCTGAAAATTACCTTCTATCTTTAGACCAAACAGAAGGGCTGGTTGATCATCACTTAGATTGACAGTGTCACTGTTTTCACCTATGTTTAAAGCTTTCAAAATTTGGCCTTTATATACATCCTGAGTGGCTAGCTCAGAGAGTGGGACAAAGATTTTAATTTTAGCAATCTCACTCTCCAAATTGAAGGGAGATTGATTCTTTGTAAGATTCAGCTCTGTTTTGTTAGCCACTACTTTAGTGGCAGAATTAGGGTGCTGATTCTCACTATGTACAGTGTTTGTCGCTGTTTTATCAGGAGCACTAGCTGCAATGCTAGTGCTACTAGTTTGTTGACTTTGTTTATCAGTATTTTGGCTGTCATTTTCTTTGTTCTTCCCAGAACTCTCAGCTTCTGATTTGTTGCTTTCAGCAGTCACCTTAAGAGTTTTCTTAGGCCTTTTCTTAATGGTAATCTCAGAAGCTTTTGGTTTGGAATTGTCTAAGCCCTTCTTGCTTCTAATTTCATACTATTCTCTGACCTACATGATGGCGTTTTCAAATCCTAGCCTATACTCCTCAGATTCTAACCTTTCCTCATCCCAATGTGAGTGCGAGGTTTGATCGTCTTTTGTGGAACAATTGTGGATTGAGTTGTCTATTTCCAACATGTTTATTGTAGTTCCCTTGGACTCTTCTATTATCCCCTCATCCTCATCAAGGAAGTTCTCTTGAAATGGGGGTATGACTTGTTGATCAGAATCTCTCTGTCTATTTGGAGGGTTTTTTCTCCTAAAGTTTTGGTTATGGTTGTGATTTTGGTTTATGTTCTGATTACTGACTGTGACAACCATTTTCTCCATCATCTTCTCTAGCCTTTCCACATTTTTAGCTAGACTGTCATATTTGGGATCGGATATGGAAGCTGCAGTGTCATCCCTATATGTTACCCTTTTCTCAAACCTCATTCTGTATCTCTTTTCAATCAGGTTAGCTTCTACACTCACTGCTCCTTTTTTCATATCTTCTAATGCGTTGTAATCTCTCTCCCTGAGCTGGTAGGCCATGTCAGCATCAAAGCCTTCAGGATATTTCACTAAAGCCATACCTTGGGGAGGTTTCATATGTG
Source organism: Pinus albicaulis (assembly GCA_034641835.2). Lineage (NCBI taxonomy): Eukaryota > Viridiplantae > Streptophyta > Pinopsida > Pinales > Pinaceae > Pinus > Pinus albicaulis. Next base: position 1,205,788,258 of record CM076570.1, on the reverse strand, counting down.
GAGGAAGAGCGTTGTAAACATTGTTAAACCTTGTAGAATAGTCATGGACACTGTTAGCCCCCTATGAATATTTTGACAAGAAAACAGGGGGCTAAAATGTTTTTTGAGCCTTCAAGGAATGCATTCCCTCTGAAAACACATCACCCTTGAAGCCTCCTTGTGCCTTTTGTCCTTTGATAAATCCTCACCCCTGTTTCCAGTTAAAAAGCCTGCTGTTCCGTGAAGAAGAATGCTCAAAAAGGCCTCCATTTCCCCCTATTTCATTCCCCCTAAACCTCTGTTTTCAACACCTTTTTCCCCTTCTGCAAAGTCCCCCAAATTCCTTTTTAACCTTCTAAATCATCCCAACTCCCTTTTTAACCTTACAAACACCCTTTGTTTGGCTTAAAAACCCTTTATTCCCTCTACCGAATCCCTCATTTGGCCTTAAAAAGCACTAAAATTAAGCCAAAAACCCACTTTCCATATAATAGGCTTAAGCCCCTTTCGGCCAGCCCCTTAACCACTTCCCCACATGACCCGCGCCCAGAACCAAGCGCTAAAGGCCTGGGTGCTAATCGCAATCGGGACATTCAGGGAGCGCATTTTCTTCGTTACATTTGATTTTCCCCGATGCGAGGTCTTTTACTCTATAGACCGCGGGCACGTTCTCGACCATTGATATTTCAAAGATCGAACGGTCAACACTTGTCCCCCATCACGCATATCATTCTCCCTGTTCACCCCTCCGATTACATGAGAGCCATTGATATGTTTTCGATCGGACGGTGGTCGCTCAATCGCAAAGCACAAAGTGCCCAATATCGTATCATTGATCTCCCCAATTGGCGAGCCTTGATTAAATCGTAACCGTCCATCCCGCTTGATCCAACGGTCCAGATTACTCCTCATTCTGCCCCTGTTTCCTCGATTGGTCATCCCCGACCCAATCGCAACTGTTGATCTCCTCAGATCTAACGATCCTCATTCATCCCACCCATTATATTAACCCTTTGCCTTCTGCTTCCCCTTTTTAATCTTGACCGTCCATCCTATATATTTGACGGCCACGATCAAACCCACCGTTGACTATTCACTGCTTAACCGACTGCGCATCTCCTCTCATCGTGCTCCATCCTCAGCCGTCCGATCTTCCCACTCCAGATCCAACAGCCAGCGATCATATCGCGTTATTTTGGCATCCAACTTTTATCAATGAGGAATCACACGATAAAAGTGGTTTTGAAGGGCCACGTGTCACGCGGAGAGGCATATTGCATAATTTTGGGCAACTTTCTAAACCGCCTTAAAGCCACGCGATACTAGTTGTTTCCTATATTAAAACCACTTTCCTCTCCTCGCCCCCGAAACCTCCATATTCAATCACAATCGTCCGTTGATCCAGAGCTACGGTCTATATCACATCGCGTTTTTCATCGGGCTTCCATAGAGTTTCACCGGAATATCCCCACCGTTGATCTCCTCTGAAGATCCAATGGTTCCCATTTAATCGCCCTTCGCCCATGCCGGGTACCACATCATAGGCTCCACTTCATTCATTTCCCATGATTTCCTTTGTATTCGCCCGAACCTTAAAACCTTGGGATTTACACTAAATATTGTTTCTCTGCCTAACTTCATGTTAACACCTCTATCATCGAATCCTGGCCATTGATCACTATTGTTTCATCCCATCCAACGGTCTGCGACCTTTTCCACACCAGACCTCCAACATTTCTTTTACCCATTGTTTTTCACCATTTTCTCCACTACAGCCACTATTTCCACAGTTACGCCATCACTCCACAGGCCTCCACGGCATTTCTTCCACCTCCCCAGATTTTTATAATGAGTTTATTGCATTGTGCAAGGTATACAGAGTGGAAAATTCACTCTGTTTTCCATAATCACAGCCAATGTGATTCAGAACGCAGAGAAACCATTACAGCAGCGGCCAAGTGAAACAGCGAAGACGAATTAGAGGATTTGGGCCTGTTAATTGAATATTTAGCACCTAATCCTGTGTTCAAAGGAAGAAGACACAGTTTGAAGGCTAATGCACATGAAACAAGCCATATCTGTGTTTCAGCATCAGCAGTACATTTCTCAGAGGGTACACCTCCCTACAGAAGTCTCCATGCCTCCTCGGGCTCCGAAAGGCCAGTTCATTGACAGAATCTTCTTAAGGACTGTCAGGACCACAATTATGTAAGCATGGAAACCCAGAAGACCCTCAGTCACCTTGCTTGCTGCAGAAGACAAAACAGAGTGCCTTACAGTCAAAGAGGACTCCAAAGGAACATCTGAGGTCAATATCGACCTGACAAAGACTCCCAGACCATACCACAGAGTACACAAAGTGATGCAGATTTCCATTAAGCAGAGTGGGCTCGATCTTCTGCCTCTACTCTGTCTTAATGAGTCGATTTAATTCACATCTACTTCTGTTGTTATTCATTCTCCTATAAGAACCCCCAAAGAATATATTGTAAAGGTTGTTGTTGTTGTTGCTGTTAGTGTAGGAACTCATTCGACTATTAGAACAGTTCTTAGGGGAGAGTAGCTGAGTATTTTGTAATTTAGTAGGTTGGGAGGAGAAAGTTTGGAATGTATCAGCCATTGAGCTCAGTGTATGTGACTGGTTTTTCACATCAATTAATCAAGCAAATTTCACAGGATCCTAGTCTATATTACGGATGATGTTTCTCTTATTCCATTGTCTTATTTCATTTTAATCAGACTGTCCATTTATTCTTTGAATAAGAATCAGTAAATCAGGCTTAAGATATACCCCTGAATGGTACCTTAATGCCCACTGCTCTTCTTATCCTTGATGTTTTCTTCTGATAGTAAATCTAAGAGAAAATTCATGCAATTTAACCAGTTAAAGATATTGGTCTGGCCCATGCTTACTGATGTGTAAATTCGGGATTTTCTACTTAGATGTTATTGTTGGGTTTGAGCTGGAAGAATTGGGATACCGGGTATTTAGCATGAGCCCTGTCCACTGGGGTCATTTTTCAACAGATTTTCCTTTCAAAGATCTCTTGAACTAGTGTCAAAGCATTGAAGGTTAAAAGTCCTTCTCTGACCTTAGGCCTAGTTTTGTGTTTAAATCTTAAGTGTTTTCCCTTTAAGAGTATGCCGAAGAAAATCTAGAGTTATATGACCTCTGGTCTGATCTTAAGCTGCCCTTTGTGTCTCTCCTTCACTCCTTATTGTTCCATTTCACCATCTATCTAGAATATCCCTTATTGTAGATGAATTGCCCTCTGAAAGCCTTGCTTAGTTGTATGCAAGTAATCCCATTTCATGAATCCATAGCCCAATGGATGGCACATCCCTAACCCATCCTCTTTTATCGAAACATCCTGCTACTTTGCTCCTTTCATTCCATAACCCTCTTAGTTAATGATCTCAGACCAACCCAACAACCAACCAAATCATTTGAAACCCCCTTTAGTGCTTCATACCTAGCCTAATGCCTCATTTTAAGCTTTCAAAGATATATCATTCTTTGCTTTATGGAGAGATCCCTCTCCGGGTCCAGGAGGGCTAGATCCTAGGGCCCCAAAGAGGTTATGATGTTGTCCGGTCTTCTGGTCTTGCCAATCTAGCAAAAACACTAGAACCCCAACATAATGGCGACTCCAGTGGGGAACAATTCAAACCAATGCCTTTATATTGGTATTTCAATGCTGATGGTGGAGAGCAGCCTGCTTCAAACAATAAATTCATCCACCTAGCGACTCCACAATCCATAACTCCTAATAGACCTAATGACTCCACTGGTAGAAGACTCTGAACTGGTTGAGAAGATGCAGTGACCTCTTTGTACAAAAATGGATCCCAGCATGGACATAGATGCAAAGCTAGATGCTTTGTCAGACAGATTAAACAGAATAGTAAACATGTTTGGTGAAGTCGTAGTAAAGATGTATGCGGCTAATTTAAATGCAAATATTGATTATCTAGAACAGCCCATGCATTTTCCAGAGCAAGAGCAAACTCCAGACCTAGACAATGAGCAAGACATGTATGATGCTCAAGAATCTATAGAAGATGAAGAGGAAAGTGATCAAGAACTACCTGATTGCTTACCCATGTCTTGTACTATGCTGATTAGAGAAAATCAGGGCTTAATGACAAAATCTAATAGGGAACACTGCATTAAGGAAGCAATTGACCACATGGAAGATGTAGAATCTGAGGCAGAAGAAGAACCAGCACACATAGAGGCTCCCCCTTTGGCTGATTATTCATCTCAGATTCCACTAGAAGAGTGGCACCCTAATCATGAGGAATTTCTTGAATCAGAAAGAGATCAGGAAACATCAGAAATCCCTCAAGGTTTCCCTGTAAGCACAAGTGAAGATTCCATAGAAGAGGCTCAAGAAGACATGCAGCCTCCAGATCAGTTAGTACAAGAAACAGAGGGTTGTTGTTCTTCTGTCTGTGTTAAAAAAGAAACTCCACCATTGACAGAAGAAGAGATGGACTGAATATTAAACACACAGTACCCCTCTGAAATATTTTATAGAATAGATACTCTTGCTCATTCATTGATTGAGTTTGATGATACAGATCCAGAGAACTCCTCTGTGGATCAGAACGAAGAAAGACTTGCTGAGAATCTGACAGGTTGGATTGGTGACATTGCTTACGATTATGATTTACCTAGTTATGATCTGTTTGATGATGAGTGTTTCCAAAGGAAAGCTAAGCTTGCAGGACCCTCATCAGTAGATTCCTGGGAGGAAGAATAGGACCAGGAAATTCAGAGAAGCAATGAATCAAGTCAGCCTATCTATGACACTGATGAAGAAAGTTATGAAAGCCTAGTAATAGATGAAGATTCATGGAATTTTCACTCTGTTACACCTCATATCATTAGTGATGATTTTCATGTGATTGGAGACCAACAGTCCCCCTTTCCAGAGGATGAAGAAGAAAGAAAAGAAGAGATTTTTGAGCATGATGAAAGTAAGGAGCCTTCTCTTGAAAAAGAGGAAGCAATGGAACATACCCCTGCTCAAAAATACATGGATCTTTTCACAGAGCTCAACCCATCAGGGCAGAATATGTCAGAGCTCCAAGAGGACACAACTGCAATATATGATGGGTCCTCCAGTTCAGAAAACGAAGAAGATGAAGGAGATTCACTTTCTCAAGTGAGTCTAGTTCTTGATCCACTGGAAGAAGAAGAAATCCTGGTTGAAGCCTACTTGCCAATTATTCACAACCAGGTATCATTTCATGATCCTTATGTTCTTTTCCTGCAAGCATTTGAAGAAGGATCAAAGGTCTTTTTGAGCAGCATGTTGCAGGCAACAAGAAAAATTTTAGAAGCTGATGTTAAAAAATAGAGAGAATGGGAGTTTCCCTACCTATCTAGCGTGCTCAAGGAGATGAGCAAGAAATAACAGTCATGGGATCACTTGATGGACTGGTTGTATTGGAAGAAAATGTTTGAAAGCTAGACTTGTAAATATTTCAAGTTAAAGTAGGGTAGGTAGGAAATCTCAATAAAGCTCAGTCTATGAGCATTCAGTTAGTAGTTTTGAATTTCTGCAAATTTTTCAGTCCATCAGAAATTTTTTCTTTATGCCATGGTCCACAGCAAGCCAGACAGTCTAATCCTGGCTTGACTGTTTTTTCAATTTCCGTCTTAGAATGTAGAGAATAAATCTGCTAGACAGTTTAATCCTAGCAGATATAGTTTTAGGTAGAGAAACTATGAGGCCAACAGTTTAATCTGGTCTCATGGAGGAATAAGGGTAGCAGTAGAATAGGTTTATTTTCCTGTCTGTAAAAAATGGATGATGTAAAGGGTCTGCAAGTCCAAATGCACCCTGAAGAAAAAATGTTAGAACTAGTATGGGTAGGTAGTTGTTCGGGAGAATATTTCTGCTGACATAATGTCTTCATGATTTGTGGCAGTTGATTCAAGAAAGAAAATGGATGTGTCAAGTACCAGGCATCTGGCCTACTCCAAAGATTATTTTCTGAATTCTTGACACCTTCAAGAAGATGCCATCCACATGTGGAGCCACTGTTAGCCCCCTATGAATTTTTTGACAAGAAAACATGGCACTAAAATGTTTTTTGAGCCTTCAAGGAATGCATTCCCTCTGAAAACACATCACCCTTGAAGCCTCCTTGTGCCTTTTTTCCTTTGATAAATCCTCACCTATGTTTCCAGTTAAAAAGCCTGTTGTTTTGTGGAGAAGAATGCTCAAAAAGGCCTCCATTTCCCTCTATTTCATTCCCCCTAAACCTTTGTTTTCATCACCTTTTTCCCCTTATGCAAAGTCCCCCAAATTCCCTTTTTAACCTTCTAAATCATCCCAACTCCCTTTTTAACCTTACAAACACCCTTTGTTTGGCTTAAAAACCCTTTATTCCCTCTACCGAATCCCTCCTTTGGCCTTAAAAAGCACTAAAATTAAGCCAAAAACCCACTTTCCATATAATAGGCTTAAGCCCCTTTCGGCCAGCCCCTCAACCACTTCCCCACATGATGCGCGCCCAGAACCAAGCGCTAAAGGCCTGGGCGCTAATCGCAATCGGGACATTCAGGGAGCGCATTTTCTTCGTTACGTTTGATTTTCCCCGATGCGAGGTCTTTTACTCTATAGACCACGGGCACGTTCTCGGCCATTGATATTTCAAAGATCGGATGGTTAGTGCTTGTCCCCCATCATGCATATCGTTATCCCTATTCACCCCTCCGATTACATGAGAGCCATTGATCTGTTTTCGATCGAACGGTGGTCGCTCAATCACAAATCGCAAAGCGCCCAATCCCGTATTGTTGATATCCTCGATTGGCCAGCCCCGATTGAATCGTAACCATCCATCCTGCTTGATCAAATGGTCCAGATTACTCCTCATTCCGCCCCTGTGTCCTCGATTGGTCATCCAAGACCTAATCGCAACCATTGATCTCCTCAGATCTAATGGTCCTCATTCATCCCACCCATTATATTAACCCTTTTCCTTCCGCTTCCCCTTTTTAATCTTGATCGTCCATCCTATATATCTGACGGCCAGGATCAAACCTGTCATTGACTGTTCACCGCTTAACCGACCGCGCATCTCCTCTCATCACGCTCCATCCTCAGCCGTCTGATCTTCCCGCTCCAGATCCAACGGCCAGCTATCATATCGTGTTATTTTGGCGTCCGACTTTTATTGATCAGGAATCATGTGATAAAAGTGGTTTTGAAGGGCCACGTGTCACGCGGCGAGGCATATCGCGTAATTTTGGGCAACTTTCTGAACCACCTTAAAGTCGCACGATACCAGTTGTTTCCTATATTAAAACCACTTTCCTCTCCTCGCCCCTGAAACCTCCATATTCAATCACAACCATCCATTGATCCAGATCTACGGTCTATATCACATCGCGTTTTTCATCGGGCTTCCATAGAGTTTCACCAGAAGATCCCCACCATTGATCTCCTCCGGAGATCCAACGGTTCCCATTTAATCACCCTCCGCCCATGCCGGGTCCCACATCATAGGCTCTGCTTCATTCATTTCCCATGATTTCCTTTGTATTCAACCGAACCTTAAAACCTTGGGCTTTACACTAAATATTATTTCGCCGCCTAACTTCGTGTTAACACCTCTATCATCGAATCCTGGCTGTTGATCACTATTGTTTCATCCCATCCAACGGTCTGCGACCTTTTCCACACTAGACCTCTAGCGTTTCTTTTGCCCACTGTTTTTTACCATTTTCTCCACTACAACCACTGTTTCCACAATTGCGCCATCACTCCACAGGCCTCCACATCATTTATTCCACCTCCCTGGATTTTTATAATGAGTTTATTGCATTGTGCAGGGTATACAGAGTGGAAAATTCACTCTGTTTTCCATAATCACAACCACTGTGATTCAGAACGCAGAGAAACCATTACAACAGCGGCCAAGTGAAATAATGGAGATGGATTAGAGGATTTGGGCTTGTTAATTGAATATTTAGCACCTGATCCCATGTTCAAAGGAAGAAGACGTAGTTTGAAGACTAATGCACATGAAACAAGCCATATCCGTTTTTAAGCATCAGCAGTACATTTCTCAGAGGGTACACCTCCCTACAAAAGTCTCCATGCCTCCTCGGGCTTCTAAAGGCCAGTTCACTAACAAAAGCTTCTTAAGGACTATCAGGACCACAATTATGTAAGCATGGAAACCCAGAAGACCCTCAGTCACCTTGCTTACTGCAGAAGACAGAACAGAGTGCCTTACAGACAAAGAGGACTCCAAAGGAACATCTGAGGTCAATATCGACCTGACAAAGACTCTCAAACCATACCATAGAGTACACACAGCGATGCAGATTTCCATTAAGAAAAGTGGGCTCGATCTTCTGCCTCCACTCTGTCTAAATGAGTCAATTTAATTCACATCTACTCCTGTTGTTATTCATTCTCCTATAATAACCCTCAAAGAACATATTATAAAGGTTGTTGTTGCTGTTGTTGTTAGTGTAGGGAATCATTCGAATGTTAAAAAATTTGTTGGGGGAGAGTAGCTGAGTAGTTTGTAGTTTAGTAGGCTGGGAGGAGAAATTTTGGACTGTATCAGCCATTGAGCTCGATGTATGTGACTGGTTTTGCACATCAATTAATCAAGAAAATTTCATAGGATCCTGGTCTATATTACGGGTGATGTTTCTCTTATTGCATTGTCTTATTTAATTTTAATCATACTATCCATTTATTCTCTGAATAAGAATCAGTAAATCAGGCTTAAGATATACCCCTACATGGTACCTTAATGCCCACTGCTCTTCTTATCCTTAATGTTTTCTGTTAATAGTAAATCTAAGAGAAAATTCATGCAATTTAACCAGTTAAAGATATTGGTCTGGCCCATGCTTACTGATGTGTGAATTCAGGGTTTGCTGCTTAGATGTTCTTGTTGGGTTTGAGCTGGAAGAATTAGGATACCAGGGATTTAGCGTGAGCCCTGTCCACTGGGGTCCTTTTCCAACAGATTGGCCTTTCAAAGATCTCTTGGACTAGTGTTAAAGCCCTAGTTCTATGTTTAAATCTTAAGTGTTTTCCCTTTAAGAGTATGCCAAAGCAGATCTGGAGTTAGATGACCTCTAGTTTGATCTTAAGCTGCCCTTTGTGTCTCTCCTTCACTCCTTATTATTCCATTTCACCATCTATCTAGAAGATCCTTTAGTGTAGATGACTTGCCCTCTGAAATCCTTGCTTAGTTGTATGCAAGTAATCCCCTTTCATGACTCCAGAACCCAATGGATGGCACATCCCTAACCTGTCCTCTTTTACCAAAACATCCTGTTGCTTTGCTCCTTTCATTCCATAACCCTCTCAGTTAATGATCTCAGACCAACCCAACAACCAACCAAATCATTTGAAACCCCCTTTAGTGCTTCATACCTAGCCTAATACCTCATTTTAAGCTTTCAAAGATATATAATTCTTTGCTTTATGGAGAGATCCCTCTCTGGGTCTAGGAGTGCTAGATCCTAGGGCCCCAAAGAGGTTATGATGTTGTCCAGTCTTTTGGTCTTGCCAATATGGCCAAAACAATGGAACCCCAACAGACACTCTCTCCTACGTTTCTTTTAAGATTCTTGTATTATGCTAAGATTTGGAGAGAGTTGGTCTTGACTTCCCATTTGTTTATGAAGGATTGATATAAAGAGGGAAGGTCATGGATACTATTAGGAGGTAGGCCTTTAAACCACTTCTTCACATCTCCTCCCAAACTTTGGGCAAAGATCCTCATCTTGACTATCTCATCATCTATCTCCATATAGTCAAAGGAATCTTCCATCCTATCCACATGGTGTTGAGTTGTGGTAGACTCTTTTGCAGTGAAATGTGGGATTTTTGACTGATAATCATTGGGTAAAGGCACTAGAGGTTGTGGTAACACTAGAGGTGCATACCAAGCTGCCATGATGATGTTCTGAGGGGGTAAAGGATTGGCTTGAGAAACAGGTATGCGGCTGACAGGAATACTAGGACCAGAAACACTCTGTTGAGCTGATTTAGGGTGATAGAGCCCTAAGTTCTGAATGAAATGAATGTCCAGAGGTGTAGAGGGAGGGGTCCCTTTATCCCTAATGTGCTTAACACTGTGAGATGGTGAACCAGGAAACTCAAGGTCTGACTGGTCTAGAGCACTAAATGACCTAGTTCTAGGTAAACTGCTTGGTAAGTCTAAGTCAAAAAGAGTGTGTGATAGAGCTGTAAAGTCTTTTGGTGCAGAGTCAGCTCTATGGATGTGTCTGGAAATAGTTGGCTTCCTAGGTGCAGAAGATTTCCTGAGGATGCTCTCAGGGTTGTCAACTATTTCAAGTGGGTTTGGGTTAGGATAATCTCTTGTATGAATGGTTCTTGAAGCCAGTATGTTGTCTTCAAACAAAGAAGCTTAATCCTACTTGTTTCTTCTAATATGGATGATGTTGTAATGAAGGTTGGTTTCCCAGTGGAGTCTTGTGAAACCAAGATAATCAACAGGCCTACTGATCACCAGTGGAGTCTTTTAATCATTAGATAACTATGGAGTCGCCAGGTGGAAGGTTTAGAATGTTTCAAGAAGGTTACTGTCCACCACAGTGATTAACCACCAAACTAAGGCTACTGTGGTATTCTTTGAGCTCTTAGAAGTGTTTAAAGGTGTGTTTTACTCAAAGTAGTCCCCAGTGGAGTCGCCATTATGTTGGGGTTCCTATGTTTTGGCAGGTTTGGCTCTACCAAAAGATAAGACAACATCAAAACCACTTTGGGACCTCAGGATCTAGCCCTCCTAGGTCCAGAGAGGGATCTCTCTATAAAGGCAAAGGTATATGTCTTTGAAGTTCAGTTTCAAGGTATTATGCTAGTTATAGGCACGGGGTTTGTTTGTTTTGTTTTGTTTGTTTGGTTGTTGGGAAGCATGAATGAAGGGTTCAATATAAGACAAAGGGTGAGCAAAGAGGATTTTAGGCAAAGGAGAGATACTTCAGAGAACACTCGAGACCATTGGGCAATGGAGTCATAAAAGGGTTTACTTGCTATTCAGTATCCAAGGCTTTCAATTGGGCTAGTCATCTAAAATAGAGGATCTTAAAGATGATAGTGTGGTATGAAATGATTAAGGAATGAAGGGGAATAACAAGGAAACCTCCAAGGTGACCACTTAGGAATTAGATCTAGGGACAGGACATACCATTAAACACCTATGATCCAGCCCCTAAAAGGTTAACTCTTCAGGCAACAAGAAACACTTAAGATTTAAACACAAAGGTGAAGCCTGAGATCAGAGAAAGGCTTTGAACTTTCAATGCTTCGACATTCAACTTAAGTGAACTTAGAAAGGTTCAATTGATTGAAAAAGACCCTAGTGAGACATAATCAGCATTCTAAACTCCTGGTATCCCAATTCTTTCAATTAAAACCCAACAAGAACATCTAAGAGCAGATTCATAAATTCATACATCAGTTAGCAGTGAATAACAGCTACTACACTGGTTAAATTATCTTGAATTAGTTCTCAGATAACACAATCAATAGAAAAAATCAAAGATAAGAAGAGCCGGAGAATTAGGGTACCATACATGGGTATATCCTAAGCCAGATTTATGATTCTTACCAGAGAAATGAAATGTAATGAATCACAGAAGGAAAACAGAGACAAAGGCAAAAAACATCACCGCTGCTTTAAATCAGGATCCAAAGAAATGTGCTTGTCATATTAAAGAGCAACATGAGTCATATACAACATTTTCCAACAGCTTGATATTCAGTCGAAAATCATCTCCTCAGCCTATTTTAAAATTTTACACATAGAACCAATATCTCAAGAGAAACATCTCACAATTCACAGATATCCGATCAACAAACAACAACGTGTTTTTCTTGAGTTCTTATAGCTGAAAGAGAGGCAGAGGAGGGAGATGAAACACTAAATGAAACATTAAAACAGAAGTAGAAGAAGAGGGCTTGAGACCCATTCTGTCTTAATATCTATGCATTGATTTTCAGTACTCTTGGGATGAAAGAGTGGTCTTTGACAGGTTGATATTAACTCTGGGTATGCTCTTTGATGTACTTTTAGGCTGTAGTACTCTATAGTACTCTGGTATAAGAAAAGGTAGATAAATGACTTTTAGGTCTGCCATACTGCATAGCAAATGCTCTGGCAACATTAGGACTTTCTGTCAGGGTGTAGAGCTTCTCAAGAACTCAAGGTAGAATAAAAAAAATAGTATGGGCATTGTCCTTTCACGAGAAAGAACCTTCTGCTGATGTGTGACACTGATAATATTGTTTTCTATGCTTTAGGCCTCATTAGGCCTTCTGTGTTAATCACGAGGTCTTCAAGCTGGTATATTTTCTCTTTAAACATTTAATTAAAGCTTAAAATCTTCAATTACAGGCTTTAAAACTCTTTAATTCTTCACTGATACTCTTTGCCGCTCCTGTGACTGTCTCTATCTGTGAAAATGGAGTTTTGATGGTGTTGGATGGTTTTATAGAGTTAAACATTGTTCTTTAATGAAATATTTCGTTCCAACACCTTCCCAGGCATTTTCTCTGCAATCTCAGGCTCTGAAAATGGCCTTCTTTGCACTCAGTGTCACTATGACAGTGACTGTGAGCAATGGCGGTTTCCACCGCCTGTAACCCTGTAGAACACACAAACATGTTAAGAAAATCCATGGGGGAGTGATGGTGAATGTCATGGAGGACTATGGGAATGGCAGCACATACATGGTGGAAGCGGTGGATGCAGTGGAAAACAATTGAAAAATGCAGTGGAACGGTGAAAAAATGAACTGATGGAGGTTTGGTGGAGGAATGGCTGTGGGTCGTTAGATTAGATCTGGTGGTGATGATCGACGGCGGTGATTAACCGATGGATTGCCTTTAGAAGTTTAGGCAATATGAAAAATATTTTTAATGTAAAACATTCGATTTCGACCTTTGGTCGAAATACACAGGGAATTGACGAAAAACACATGAAATGGGGCTTTAGATGGTGGGACCTGGCATGGGCGAAGGGCGATGGAATATGGACCGTTAGATCTTAGGAGGAGATCAACGGTCGAGATGCGATGATGAAGTTCTTTAGTAGCGCGATGAAGAGCTATGAATGAAATGCGAGATGTAATGAGAGCCGTTGATCTGTATAGATCAATGGTCGAGATTGCGTGGAAGAAAGTCCAGAGGCAGAAGAGGGGAAGTGGTTTTCCAAAGGAAACAACTGCTTTCGCATTGAAATGGGACGGTTTAGAATTTTGCCCAAAATCATGTGATATGGTTTGCCGCCTGCCACGTGGCAAAATGAAACTGCCCATATCTTGTGATTTCTAACTGTTAAAGCCCAGACACAAAAAATGTGTGATATGGTTCTCGGCCGTTGGATCTGGGACCATGAGATCTGACGGTGATGGATGGAACGCGATATGAAGACATGCGTAGTCAGTAAGGTGGGGTCAAGCCGAAGGTGGTTTCAATGCAGACCGTCCGATCTATGAATGAATGGCTGAGATCTAGAGAGGGAGAGCAATAGTGGAGGGGCTGGTCAATGAGCGGGGAGAATCCTGGCCATTGGATCAAGCAGGGTGGATGGCTGCAATTCAATCGGAATCGGAGGAGGCAGGGGCCAAAACTCCGATGGTGTGAAGGAGCGATTACATATGGACCATTGGATTTGCGATAGATCAACGGTTGCGATTGGATCGGGGGTTGACCAATCAAGGACACAGGGGTGGAGTGAGATCAAATCCTGGCCGTTGGTTCTTGTGGATTCAATGGCCAAGATCCAATCGGGGATCAGCCAATCAGGGAATCGGAGGGTGTCACAGTAAAAATTTCCAATTGGCGATGGGCGCGGTGGTGCGATGGCCATCGGATCGTTTAGAGATCAACGGTGGAGATGGCCATCGGAGGGTAACAAGAGAATGTTATGGGGCGCACGGTGAGTTTTGTGCAGACCGTCAGATCTGTATAGATCTACAGTGGATATTGCACCAAAGGCCGACAGAACAAAACACCATCGCATCGGGAGATTTCCATTTTACAAAGAAAACGCGCTCCATTCCAACTTTCCGATGCGATAAGCTCTTTACGCCTCAGCTCTTGGTATTAGCGCCCGATTACATGCGGAGAAGGGGCTAGGCTTAGCCGAAAGGGGCTTAGGCCTGTATATGGTAAAAAGTGGGTTTTTTGGCCTAAAAACAGAGTTTTTAAGGCTAAACAGTGGTTCCGATAGGAGGAAAGAGGGATTTAAAAATCAAATGAAGGGACTTCACTTCGGTTTTAAAGGGGAATTGATGGTTTAGAAGACTTAGGAAGGGGTTTTGGGGGTTTTAGGGGGAATCTGAGAAGGGAAAAAAAGGGGTTAAAATAGGGAATTTGCAGGGATACAAGGGGTAAATGGAGGCTTTTCTGAGTATAATTTTTTCACAGACAGTGAGGATTTCTTGATGGAAACCGCTGTGAAGATCTTTTCTAAGGAAAAGGGCACACAAAGGCTTCAAGAATGATATTTTTTCAGAGGAACTGTATTTCTTGAAGGCTCAAAAAAATATTTAGCCACTTGTTTGCTTGACAAAAAAATTATAGGTGGCTTAGAGGAGGTAAGGTGATAGGTTAATGAGTGAAGCAGACTTTTCTACTTAAGATAATTTTGTTAGAAATAATATCTATACATCCAGGGTAGTAGACAGGGGAGAAATAAAGGATCTGGAGAATTGTGAGACATTTACGTCTTCCCCAAACTTTTTTGCAGATGCAGCTCTTACTATCTCAACATATTCTTCATGTGTCGTCTCAGTTTCAACTCAGCGTTGTAATGTAAAACAATCTGAATGCACTGGATCTGGAGATATTTTGGAAACCCATGAGACGCCAGATTTTGGGTAGAGCACCTTTGGGAAACCCACTCAGTAGAATATAATGGTTACTACACCACAACCTCTGACAAATCCATTTGGAAATCTTCGTACAATGCCTCAGATGTCTATTGGTCGAAGCTGGGGATCTTCTCTATTGACTCCAAGGCATGTCACTAAATGGTCAAGGATCCGCATACATTTACTTAGATACAATCCTAAGAAGGATAGTCCCAAGGTATCATTTTTCATTGAGAATGAAGAAGCACCTAGCCATCCAAAGGCAGATGCCATGTTCATTCCAAGAGAAACCCCAATGGCACTTTTTATTCATCCACCTAACCAATATCCATCTGCTACATGCAAACCAATAGCAAACATGAAGGAAATGGCTATCAATGGTAATGGAACAATGACAGATGGTAAAAGTGGGGCATCATCATTTGAGAAGGCATTTACCCAAGAGCCTGAAGACAATGTTGATGACTAGCCATGTGGTGGCAAGGATACAACCCTTCAGAATAACCCACTATCATCAAAGCCAGTTGATGCCAACGTAAAATCCACTTCAGGGTAGAATGTTCTTCACGAGCAACATAAACATAGAGGAAGTAGTTATATCTCAATTTTTGGCCATAGAACTAGGAGAAGCTGCTATAGTATATGAGCATGGTGCAGACATTGAAGCCCTTATGCCTAAACTTTGGCATTCAGACTACTACACAAAACCAAAGATACAAGAATTGGCTGCTAATGAGCGTGCTGAGTAGCGAGGTTATTGCCGTCAGGTCAAAGAATTTTTTTCTTGGTAGAAGAGGTTATGGTTCCATGAAGTTTTTTGGGGAAACTGATGGGAGACTTCTAGATTTAGAGAATGTTTTTCAGTTTAACAAATGCGAGGTTCTAGTATGAAAAAGGTCGCGTGCAGGTCAGAGACTTAACAAGCCTACATAAATTACTTAGTTAAATGTTAAATGTGTTGACAAGAAGTCAAGTCAACAATACATTAATGGTGCAAAGGTGGAAACATGCAGATTTTTGAATGGAGATATTGGATACATACAAAGGGTGGTGTTTTCTTTGGCTGAGCCTGTCAAAGTGAAGAAAAAGTGTGTTCTATTAAATGGATTAATATTAGCAAACACTTATGGAGTCAAGAGATCATAGGTTCTTGTGCGATATTTAAGTTCTCTTTTTGTTTCACAATTGTGGACAAATGAGAAAATTGAAGCGGAAATTTAGGTGCATTCGAATGAACTTTTGGAGCATTCGGGGCAGGTTTTGAAGGTGCTTTCCTCCACCATGTACACTGCACTGGATGCTTCTAATGATCAATGGCTTGGTTTCTTATATAAATTGTTGTCAGCCCATTGCATACATATAAAAGAAAGACTTGGACCAGAATGTACATCGAGTGTTGGTAATACAGAAAATCTGATTAGTTTTAAAAATGATCTTTTGAATTATTTTACAAGCATGATTGCTATGCAGGTTGTTCCATTAGAGATATTGCTCAGATATTCTTTCAGGGAAGAGAAAGTATTATGCCAGATACCAGCTTAAAATCTGCATCAGAAATGGATAAATATGAGATAACACTGATAGCTATTAAAGGTAAAGATGTTGATAGCTTTCAAGATATACTAGAGGCGTACATAGCTCTTATTGATTCTATCCTCTGTGAAATATATTTCCAGGTCTCCAATGATTTAGTTGAAATCAACAAGCTCAGTACTAGATGTTTATACAATATGTTGTCATTACTTGCTTGTATTTCTTATGGGGAAGATAAAGCAAATGCCCCTGAGCCAACACAACAAGATTTTGTAAATTTACAAAGTATAAGACATGCAAATTGGTCAAAGTTGAGTACATTTGCTGAAGATATGCAGCTACCCAGTCAAGTTTGTGTTTGTGCCTTGTAAATTCTCCAGACTATTTCTTTGAAGAGGGTATACAGAAGCTCTTGGCATGCAGGACAATTCTTCATTATACAGGATGATCATTTGACAGAAAACAAGCCAAATGTCCATGACTTAAAACTAATTCGATTTCCCTAAAGTTTATATTTGGTCTCTGGAAAGATGTTGAAGTAAATGCAAAGGACCTGATGACAATTGACTCAAATGTATCTTTGTTTTGTGAATTATCTACTAAGAATGTACATCCCAAGGTTGAAGAGGCTATGCATCAATTGCATGAGGAAAAACAATGTGGCAAAGGAGGACTGTAATGTTCTTAAGAGATTAATTGGCCTAACAGATGAAATAGCCTATCAATCCCCGTAGGCTACAGTCCTCATTAAAGGGGAAATCTCAAAATTTCCAATTCCAGGGAAGTTTGGCAAAGAAATCTAAAAGAAACCCAAAACTAAGGTTTGAAGTAAAATTTACTCAATCATTTAAGGAGGAAAGGCCCCTTTCGAAATCTATAAATATGGGAGGGATTGAATTCAATTGGAATAATCATGGTGGATCATCTTATTGGTTTCTTAAACATTATTTCTGTGGATTTTAAGACCCCTCTCCTTGTCAATTTCGGTGGTGAAAGATTTCTATCTTTCTCTCTATGTAGCACAGTCCTATATGAGGCGGCAGATTCTTGAATGAGTGGTTTGGTACAGGAGTCTCTAGAAGACAACGAAAGATATTTTCTGTTTGGACGCAAGGGTTCTCGGTTAGGCATCTTAATCCTGTTTTTTTTGGTCAAAATCAAAGCAAAACAGTGAAACAATTAAAGCAGTGTAATCTCTTGTGATCTGCATCAGAGCGAAATTATGGGTTACGACATCACTTCCAGAAGACACCCTGGAGATAACAACGTTCCATTTGTCAGTGAGTCCCTAAATTGAGTTCATATTTACAGAATTATAACACGAGGCACCATTCCGGGAGTCAAATGATTGAAGCGGAAGAAAAATTCATTCTAGGAGTTAAATGATTGAAGCGGAAGAAAAAATCGATTAGCATGTCTTGGAATCTCATCGAAGGGGAGCTGTGGAAACGCAAACCGTCGGGGACTTGTCTTAGCACAAATAAACCAGTGGTGACATGGACAGTCTTTGTGGGACCGTGGCTGCCTGCGTGTGAAAGTACGCAATTGAGCCAGCATTGTGAGGCACCTCAGGCGGCCCAAAATTAAAAATTTTGTCTTGCCGTCAAGACTTGGATCGACTGCAGTGCAATCAAGGGGCGTAGGGTCCACAAAGAAAATGTTAAGTTGGACATTATAATATCACAGAAGTTTGGCATACCGATAGTGAATGAATTATATTTCTTGAATTGATCAGGTTTTAGTTGTGGATGTTTTCCACTAACTGTTGAACTGAATGTTCTCCATTGAAAAACGGTTGAAATCGTTAGTCTAATTGTAATCTGGATATTGGATACATTGCTATTTCGTGGAAAATTATTATTGCATTATTATTTTTGCATTGCAAGTATTTTAGTTGTCTTCAATTTCTGGAAGTTATTGTACATCTAGTTATTTGAAGAGAAATTAAGTTAGAAACTAAGGCAAAATTTTCCTACGTCATTACAAATAGAGGTATGTAATCTTGAGGTATGTATAACTTCTATTACCAAATATTTTAGGGTTTAGTTTCCTATATGATTCCAAGGTTTGTAAATTATATTGTGTTGAAGATTTTTAATGCCTAAGGATTATAGATCCTAGATAGAACATATGGAAACCTAATCCTAATTCTCTTGTTCATGATATCTAGGTTTTGTAGGTATATGGCATCTCTTTGCAAAAATAAAATTGATTGATGTTTAGGTTTTGACATATTGCTCTTTAGAGCTAGTTAAGGCTTGTAGTCAAAATCCCTAGGAATTCATTCTCTAAAAGGGTAATGGAAGCTCTAGATAATCACCACGCTATTGTACTTCTATATTTTGGTTGTGCTTGTCAATGAGTATTGCAGGTATATTTTAAAGGAAGAAAAATAAGGCAGGCATGATAAATCGAGTTGGATTCTTGTACACTCTAATAAAAGATGACTCATATGGAAATAGACCATGAATATGTTGTCATGATAAGAGGAAACCCTTCAATAAAGAAACCCTTAAAAGGTTTGTAAAAAGAAGCAACTCAAGATATGTTTGAGACCATATGATTTGTAATCTTCTTCATATTAAAAGGTACAATCATTTTGAAAATTTCTTTATACTACTAACTCTCTCATGTCTAGGGTTTTGAATCATCAAGATTCTTATTTTAGGGTGATTAATCTTCGAATTAAATCAACCCTCATCATACTTTATCCGTTGTTCACTTTGGTAAAACCCTAGCCTTTTAGAGTTTGTTATTGATGTCTAGAATATATGATGAAAACCCTAGATTTTTTAGTGTTTGATGAGTTAGGGTTTATGAAAAAACCCTTGCAATAGTAAATGTAAAATCCTAGAATGAAACCCTAGATGAATATGCTTTCGTTTGATTGAAACCCTAGCTTGGTTGAGCTATTGTATATCTAACATTAAAATTTTGATGTTTGTGTCTAGGGTTTACATAAAGCCCTAGTAGGGATTGATATAAGTTTCTAGGGCATGATGTAATAATGCTTTTGCTATGATTGAAATAAATTATTGATATCTAAATTTTAGTTTTGGTGATGGAATCTAGGGTTTGTGACAAAAACCCTAGCAAAAGTTGTTATGAGAAGTCAAGGATATGAAAATGTGAACTGCCATCATAATATTATTTATGGCAGCCTTTAGGATCTTATGTTTTTTACAGTGCTAGGGCTTCTTCTTCTTAGACTTAGGCCTTTAAGATTATTAGGATTACGACATCTTTAGCAAGGCATTTAGGGCTTCATGAATTTATGCATTTATTGCATTGAACCATGCTAGGGAAAAAGAGTTTGTCATTACATGTGCATACATGTGCCTAAGAGGGTTTTATGGTAAGGGTTTCTTAGTTCATCATTATGCATCATTAGATCATTCATGTATGTAGCATAGAGTTTCATATATGCATTTAGGGTATCATTCATGCGTATGCTTAGGGTTAAGGCGTCTTAAATAAGAAACAAGGACTAGGACATCATGAGCATCTTCTAGAGCTTAGGGCATTATTTTACTTGTTTTGTCATGTAGTTAGGGCAACATCACGAAAGGGTTATCAGATGAGGAGAGGGCAACATCACGAAAGGGTTATCACAATAATATTTGCTATCTCCAACAATGCCATATTGACATCAATGACAACTTTGACCAACACTAAGTGTTAACGTATTAATGTTTCTTCTTCCTTGAAAGAAGCATTCTTAGCCATATTTTGAGCTTGAGTAAAGTTGACTATTGCATCCTTGATAATGGCATCTCCAAAACCTCCATTTTTGAGCCAACATGGAATGCATTTCCAACTTGCTTATTTAAGATTGTTAAAGTGGTACTTTTACTTCTCAACCCTATGCTTGGGTATATATGCATTCAACCGTGTATTTTGGGTGGATAGGCCATGAACAAGAGTGGCTTAATAACCATTGTTAGTATGGGTGCACTCTCACACAAGATATGCACATATAATTGTACATATTCATGTATAAAGAACATACCTTTGCTGCAATAATGGGTGATAGCACCAAGAATTCCCTTCATGGTAAGTATGGTTATATATATACCTTAGCATTGTAATTTTTTTAGTAGAGTGAGAGTTGAGGAGGGATGGATTAACAAGGTAAAAATAAAGGAAATTAAACTACATAACCTTCTTAACCCAATGAATCAAATTTGTGAACAACCTTTAAGTGGATTGATGAGTTACCTAGCATTTATGTAAGGTTGAGGAAGTTGTAATGGAGAAGTCATTAATGCTAGTATGGTGTAAGGGAAACCAATGTACATTAGTCTTATTCATGATTAAACTACATGAAGGATATGACAGATCAATTTCTATACAATTTTTCTTCCTGTACATGGGGTTTCCCTATTATGGTTTGGGTGGTGATCATGTCAAGATTGGGGCCTCTACATTTTTCCAAACCTTGGCCTTAAAAGCCTTACAATATGACATTGCCAACATTGAGAATTAGGCCATAATTTTTGGTCTTTAACAAGTCCTATGGGATATGATTTTATAGCCTGGGGTTACCTTTCCTGAGTTTGTACGACATACCATAATTACAACCTTTTAAAAAATTAGGATGAAGGCCTTTATGGCCTCATATGTAGTATTGTGACATGCCTTTTTTGTAGTTACATATATTAATATATGTATATGTAGGTGGGTCTAATGCATTCCTTTTATTTGACTGAGAGCAAGTTCATAACGAAACTCTATCTCTCATTGATAGAGAGTTCAAAACCTTGAATTTTCATGTCTAAATTTTTTATTCTGTTAAACCATTTGAAAATTTCCATGTACAAGCCTTCTAGTGGGATGAAAATACTATTGCATATCTATAATTGATTTTTGTCGTCTTTTGAAGTAGTCAAACTTGGAATTGGTTCCAGTGAACAATAGTCTTGAAGACTTGAAATATTTGTCTACTAAAATTGGGGTTGATTCTGGGAAGATTTGATCTTTGCCTTGCTAAAAAAATAGTTTGGCGTATTTTAATTTGTTTCTAATATATAACCTTATAAATTTCTTGCTTAAGATGACTTTTCCCCCGGGGATTTGAATTAAGAAAGAATTAACATGTGATTATGAAAAGTATTTATTTATTTATTAATTTTTGTTTTCTTCACTTAAGTATGAATGCCGAGAACGTTGGAACTTGGCCAAAGCATGTTAACATTTTAGAGTATTTCTTGCCATATACAAATGTTGGTGTTTTAAAAGCTCTCAGAAAAAATTGGCATGCTAAAATATCTGAAAATGACACATTTCTCTCATTGCATATGATTTATTTATTTTAGTTATTACATGAGTTATCCTCTATTACTTGATCATATATTGTAATCATGCATTGACTATAATAAAATGAGGATTGGGATATTTATTATTATCAATGAGTCTGGTGAAAGGGTGTGCAATCACTTTAGAGAACATTATTATATTACATTAACAAATGATTTGATTCATGCTCAAGTAAAATCTAGGGTTAGATGGTTATTAGAAAATACATTTGAAGGAGATTTGATGATATTGCATGTGATATATCTGAATGAGATGTTGGGGATTCTCTAGGATTATTCTATAATCTAGACAACTTAAAGGAAGGTGCCCCATAGACTGCTAGAATAGTTTCTGACATTTCCTTCAATTAATGGTCATGGAGAGAGAGAGAGAGAGAGAGAGAGAGAGTACCAGAAAGTAAACCCCAATTACTGTAATTTAAACAAATGTGGATAATTTTTGCATCAGTATTTGAATGTTTTGTCATTAATATAACTCATGATTATCATTTTTTTTTGTACCTTTGCTATGTCTACAGTCACAAGTAAAGAGTCCACAAAACTTTTTGCATTGCAATTGGAATAGAATAGGGGAATGTGGACCAAATTGTTTAGAAGGTATTTTCTCAGTGAGTTCAGTTAATAATTGGTGTGTTGTAATGCATTATTTAGGTGGTTATCAACGTGTTGCATTTTATTTCTAGACTAACTGATGGTCGTGTTACATGGGAATTTGTTTCCAGATTAATTTAAAGAAATTCATAGTGATGTTGTTCCATTATGACAGTGTCACAAATAAATGAAGTGATTTGGAGTGGAGCAATATAGTTATTCATATAGTGGCAATCAATCAAACCAAGTGGTAATGAATTGTTAAATATATTTCTCTTCTTTATGGATACATACTGCAAAATATTTCATGTTAAGTCAATAGATTACTTCTCATGTAGGTGATTTAAAAATCATTTCCTTCATCTAGATGTAGTTGCTGACTACCAATACATTTTCTTTTGGGATGAGGATCTTGGAGTTGAAAATTTCCATGCAGACCGATATGTAGAACACCTTTTATCAAAATCCTTGTTTTTGTATTTCTATAGTCTTGGGAAAATGAATTTTGGATTTATATATGCATATTATTGAGCATGTTACAAGATCTAGATGAATGAAAATAAAACAAATTTGTAGTGGGTTTTGTTTACCTTTTTTCCAAATTATGCCTTTGTTCCTATGACAACTAGTATATTTGTGAACGGTGCTACCCCAATTCATTTGCATGCATGAAAAAACTACATAACTTTCTAAATTCACTATTAAATTTCTGATGTATCCATAAAGTTGCTAGACTTGGAATTGGGTAAAACTTGGTGATGTAGAAGTGATCTTAGGCTTATTTCTTGTAGTTATTTTGTAGAGATAATAGGTCTTAAATATTTTCCTCTCATTTTGTCTTTGAAATAGTGTATTCAAGAATAAATTAATTCTACCCAGTTATTTCTATCTAAAAACCTTTATTAGGTGGCACTATGTGAATTGTTTGAGGTAAATTTAATCATCAAATTAGATATACAAGACCTTACATTGATGATAATTTTTGGGAAAGGAAAACAACTCATTTTTCATAGTAGTGGATTGTGACTACTATGTCATACTGAATTTGTGTATGTCTAAGGTGTTTCTTTTGTGCTTCATAACCCATTAATAGTATGATCTTGGCTCACTAAATAGGTAAGCATGTCTTCAATTGTGGCAGGAATTGTATGTACATGATGTAAAAACATAAAAATATCCTTGAGAAATATGGAGATTGGCATTGACAGGTATAATATCAACAAGATCACATTTCAAAATGGCTTTTTCATTATTATGTTAGATACACAAAGTAGTTATTCTCAACCTTTCACTTGGTTTTTTTCTATATCTATCATATCCTATGACAATTATTGGAATGGCCCTGATTCCAATGAATTCTTAACATTTTGTGAATTTTTTCCTAAATCTAAAATTAGTATCAATTGAATGCCCATTTAAATTTAGATAATAAAGTACAATTCAACCTTACCCATCAATGGAATATATAAAATAGTGTTTTTTTCATGTTTGGAAAAGTTAAAGTAATATGTTCGTAATTACAATAAGAATATTTTTTAAGTCGATATCTAAGAATCGGAAATGAATTCTCAAGCATTAAGGTATTCTTTTATCAATGGTTATTTTTCGGCATATAAATATCTCTTTGCCTCTCTCCTACATAAAAAAAACTATTGGAAGATCTAATAATACCTTAAATTTTGTAAAACACCAAGGTCTAATATTACATGTTCATCCTTACTTAAGTCTAACATAATTTGTAGGATGGTTGGCATTCATAATGTTGTTTCTTTGGGGTTTTATTTGTGTCATTTCAGAGGAATATTAATAATAAAACTTGAATAGAACTATTATGTATGACTTAAAATTGTTTTTAAGAGTTGTGTGGATTGCATGAACCAATATGGTAAATTTCGTATTGAAGCCTTAGATTTCATATGTGCTTCATAAGGTCTAACATTGACTCCAAGACCAAAATAGATAGGTATTGATCAAGCACTATTTGGAGTTGTGGTGTTTGTAAAACTTTCAAAGTTGGGGATATGCAGTGGTGTTGTCTATTAATGTCCAATGGAGGCCTCAAAGCCTAGTGGAAAAATGTTATGAACAGAGTCATGCAAAAATCTATGCAAGTCTCATTCAATTATCCATGTTGATTGCCGCTAAAGTAGTCTTGGTTTTTAGGATAATGAAAGCAAGAGATTGGTTTATATTGAGAGTGTGGCATGTAGAAATTTGAAAGTCTATCTTTTGACTCTGCACATCCAAGGAAACCATGGGCTGGTTCACGATAGGTTTTTTTGCTATAGGAAATTTAATGTTTTTTGTACTTGCTTGCAGGAACTCTTTGAGATGGTGGTCGAGCTTCAATTCAGACACAAGGTTGAACAGACTAATCCTTTTGGCTCAACATGTGTTGATGTGTATCAAAATATAACTTTTCAGGTTAGGTTATAATATTAGATATCTACAATTTTACAACTTTTACATTTATTTTCTTAATGTCATGAAAGTGTGGCCATGAATTGTGGGTCTATTCTTAATTTCTTATAACATATCAAACATGATAATTTATATTAGGTTTGAAACACATTCTTGATTCCAAAAAAATAGAATTTGTGTTTTTTCAACTATTGTGAAGTTAAGAATGGACTAATGATCTTATCTAAACGTTTGCAAGTCATGAAAAAAGATCACGTAGCCACTGTAGCCCTCTTTCGGTCATGATTTTAATAGAGGCAATGTCTTAAATTTTCACCTCATCTAATTTACTTTATTTCTCATGCCATATAGGGATTTTAATGCATTCATTGATTGTGAAGTTTGGAGTTTAATGCAATTTTTATTTTGTTGTATAAATTCTTTATAGTTTACTTTAGTTTATATTTTAGTGTTCATTGTCTTTCATGTCTTACACTTTGCATTGTGTATATTGTTTTCAGAAAAAGAACTTAGTATTGATGGTAAGAAACAAGAATTGAAGAAAGAAGGAAACAATAACACTGGAGCGACAACTACAAAGAGAGAGAGAGAGAGAGAGAGAAGAGAACTGGTATAGTGATACATTTAGAGCCAATATCTCGTATGAGACACACATAGAGACTGATAGTCGAGTCTTCAGAGTTGGTGAATTCACCTGCAATGCCTTGGCAACACAATGATAATGTTTTGAAGTGATGAAACAATATTTCACATGTAAATTGTAGTCCAACAAATATTAAGTTGGAAACTCATATTGTAATACTTGATATTTCATATAATATAATTTGTGCTTGAAATTATTTATAGTTGCACTTGACATTGTTTAATATTGTCATTAACATATGTAACTTTGCGTTTTCATTTCATATTATTTTAATTTAGTTGCAAAAGCATATTAATTAATTTATGTTGATTAATAATGAACACATAAAATAAATTTAAAACTGCTAAATTAGTAGTTTATATTGATTAATGATGAACATAAATAAAATGAATATACGATTAAATTAGTCATTTATAATGATTATTAATGAAAGTAAATGAAATGAATATAAACTACCAAATTAGTGGTTTATATAATGAATATGAAACTGCTAAAAAAAGATAAATGACTACTGCAAATGATAAATTTGTGATTACAAAAGATGACCAAATTTTGCATATATATGATTATTAGTAGTTAATTTACAATATCTTATAACACGATCAAAATTTATTCATATTTATTTGGTCATTAATTGGTTTAAACAATGTCTAAAATTTGCATATATGTGACTATTAGTAGCTAATTTACAGTATCTTATAACACGATCAATATTTTAGTCATATTTTTTTGGTCATTAATTGGCTTTATCGGGTGATCATATAGTAATATATTTTGTTGTATATTTGGTCATTAGTTATGAAAATTAATGACTAAATTAATGACCAAATTAATGACTAAATATACTACTAGACGATAAAATTGAGACAACCAATTAATGACTAAGCTAAAAACGACTAAAATTTGGTCGCTTTATAAGATACTGTAAATTAGCTACTATTAGTCACCGACTGAAAAATAGTCATTTATATGAAAATTTTAGTCATTTTTTAGTAATTGATTAGCCATTTTATACTAGTGGCTAAAAACATTTTCTAGAGAACCGCTCCCGGTGCTGTGGATATCATGAGGTGCACCATATTCGGTGCGCTCTGTGGAGAGACGCACCGGGACTGGTGCATCACCGTGTTTTTGGTGCAGCGACTCTTGTTTTATTTATTTTTCAAAAAATATTTATATACGTATATTTATAAATACATGTGTCATTTAATAAAAAAATTGTGTTTAATATGTCAATCATTCAGAGACGTGAAAGGAGAGAAGAGGGGCAACAACAACAATAACAACAGGCGGAACAATATAACATGGTTTGCCAATGGGAGGCAAAAGAGAGGGAGAGAGATGCGTACCCTCACCCTATTACAGCAACAACGTAGGGGCTCCTTAGGCAGGTAGGCCTCCTCAAGTTCTATGAGGAGGCTACTTCCCTAAAGTCCCATAGTTTGTTTTTGAGACATCTTATCCAAAGGTGGAATGTCCAGAAACAGGCTTTCCGAGTTGGTATCAACCAGTGGTACATGCCCACTGAGGAGGATGTCTATTTTATTACAAGGCTACGAGGAGAGGGGTGGATTTTCCCTCATTCCCCGAGATTCTAGCTGGCTGTGTGGCAGGGAGTTGGTTAGTTTACTCCCAGAGATACATTGGAGCAAATTTAGTATCTCCTGCAGAGTTTCAAGTCACTGGAGGGCAGTTACATATTGGTGTGTTTGGTCGTGAGGAGGTCCAGTGTCTCTCACTTATCATTTCTACCATTTCACACAACACTAGTGACGGGCAACACATTAGTTTCTAGCTTTTATATTATGTTGATTCTTTACTACAGCAGCCACGACTTGTCAAGTGGTTTGTCATTTTTTTGCGGCAGTTCTATACAACATTAGATAGATGTCGTGCTCATGCACAAGGGAGGGTCAACTTCCCTTTTGCTTTAGAGATTTTTTGTTTAGTTTTTGAGAGGTTTCCAGAGATGAGGCCTTCTTTTCTTCGACAGCCTCGTAGGCCGATTACTGAGGCACATATGCACATGTGGGGACAGATGATGCCCAAGAGGGAGGAGACTCTTTTTCCAGTGATGATATTAGATGATGCACTGAGGTTGCTAGCCAGTGTTGATGAGCATCCCTTAATTTTGGTCTCTTGTCCTTATGCGGGGTTGAATTGGCGAGGGTGTGAAAACATACTCTTCACAACTGATGAGCCACCAGATGATATAGGTAATATTACTTTTTTATTTAAATTTATTCTAACATGTTATTTAAATTGTTTTTATTAAATTGTGTAATAAAATCGTCTAATTATTGTTGTGTACTTGTATATATTTTGCAGACATTGGATCTTTTGATGGTGAGGAGATGCCGCCACCACCACCTGATCTAGGTGTGGATCCTGATGAGGAGGAGGGCATGTCAGATATTTCCGAGGATCATTAGGATCAGGCCAGTGAAGATTAGAGACCTACTCCTGCTGGTGCGTCGGTGCGCGGTCGACGTCTCAGTGATGCTAGATACAGGATGGAGTTGGGCAACCAACTCATTGCATTGATCGTTGAGGTGGGCATCAGGCCCACTGATTTTAGAGACATAGAGGTCGTTGATAGGGTATTACGGATGTGGAGAGGCATGCCGCATGACATGTACAACTTGATGCAGCATGTCATAGGAGTTACGACAACTTTTACGCGACTGATGAAGACCGTTGCACGTTACGATCGAGCCGCAACACATGATGGACAGTATGCGAGGCGCAACGTACCATCATCTCATGATCGTTCACAGCCTAGAGTCGCACCAAATTTTCATGAGCCTCCACTATCATCTACCAGCAGTCATCGTGGAGATGAGGCTGGACCATCGACCACTAGTACTGATATTGATGTTGTACTACCACCAGCTGATCCATGACATTTATATTAAAGTTGTATATTTTTAACATTATTCAATTATATATATATTATATGGTCCATGTATTTTATGTTCATGTTGCAGTTGTTCTTAATTTACATGTTGGTGATCATCATGATGTGTATGTTGTTAGGTCATGTTAGATATGTTCATTTAATGTGCAGCTTGCAGATAGATGTGTATGTGATAGCATGAGATGTATATTTGACATGGGATGTATATTTTATGTTTGTGTTGTACTGATGATGTTAATATATAATTTTAATTGTGTTTTTTAGATGATCATGATCACGATGATGTAGTTAGCGATTTTGAATGCGTTTTTTAGTCAAATATGATGTTTGTATAATGGCTATAATGAACGTGATGTTTATTAATTAATTTAATACCAAATGATCATGATATTGTAAATTTGTAATATTTGTATTTTTAATTGTATTTAAAATTCTAAAATTGTAATTTTTAAAATTGTAAAATTGTAATTGTAATTGTAATTTGTTAATTTGTAAAATTGTAATTGTATATATGTAAATTTCTAAAATTGTAATTGTAATTGTAATTGTAATTGTACGTGAAATTGTAAAATTGTAATTGTAATTGTAATTGTCTGTGAAATATTTGTAAAATTTTACTTGTATTAATGTGAAATGAATTTATTAAAATTTTTAAATTTGTAAATTTTAAATAATTGTAAAATAATAAATGTAGAATAATATGATTTATTGCAACATAATAAATTTTATAAAATAATGCAAATAAATTCCTGTACGTTAGAATTATCATTATTTTATTATGATCTTAGATACAAACAAAAGAATTAATTTATAAAATACACCATTATTTTCGAGATCAACATAATTCCAAATTATCAAGTGAAATATTGATTTTAACATTAACACAATGCAAATTACGAATTAATTCAAAATACATATTATATTAATATTTCAAAAAACCCATCTTAAAAAGTATAAATATTGATGAAACAACACATGTACCATATCACTCTTGGTTCTCACGATCACCCTCATTATCTTCTAGCTTGCATGGCATGATAACACTATTGTTCTCAAAAATATGTTTTGATCTAGGGTCATGTGTCAATACGAACTACCAATCCCTATCCAACACATCTGGGTAAAAAAACACCTGATTGCAATGTTTAGGGAAAACATAGGGCTCCTTAGCTTCATCCCACATCTTTCTAGAGTTGATACATATCAACCTACTATCACAATATTCCTTTACATTATTCCGATCAAAGGTGTCCCACCACTTGTACTTAAAAATAACACATTGGAAAGAAGAAAAATCCACTTCAATGATCTCTTGTATCTTTCCAATGTAACCTAGCGTCCTTTGTACTAGTTGTTGATCACGGTGGCTAGATCGACTAGATTGATCGAACTCAACTTCCACTCCACGGTCTTGTGTGATGTTTCCAGCATCGACATTTTCTGTGTGAAAATGGTGTCCATATGCCCACATAGATGGGAACAAATGCACCTATTATAAAAAAGTTAAAAAAATCATAGTGTCATGAGTCTTATAAATAATAATCCAACAGTTAAAATATGAAATGTAGATGTCTTAATAGAAGTTTCAAATTTACATATAAATTAAAAATATTATTACTGAGTTGCTACACCCAATCCCTACGTTTAGCACATCCTTTTCAGCATGTGGGTAATGACCTGTAGCACCATATTTCTCTCTGACTTGGTCAGCAACCCAACTTTTGGGGCATTTTTTTGGCATATTTTCTTTTAAATGATTGGGATAAGGCACACATCTACCATTCAACCGTCTGAATTATTTCTTGTCACTATCCCATTTTATCCTGTTTTGTTCGTACAATGCGACCCACAGTTGTGTCACTTCAAAATTTTAAAGAATGAATTTATTGATTTCTTCAATTTATGCATTCGCTGATGAAATCAAACCAACATTATATAGTACTTAGAGATCAAAATATACATTATATTGAAGTTCAACGTGAATATTAATTACTTTTTGTAAATTTGAAAAATTATAAGTCGCTTACTCTTTATCGAGCGCTTTTTTCCACTCGTTTGGAGCAACTCTCCTTCTCTTTTTCTTCATTTATTTGATCCTCCCAAATCACCGCACCTGGTCTATTGTCGATTTGCTTGATGTACTCACTAGCATAGTAGAAAGACTCATACGATATGTACCCCTCTGCCATAGACCCCTTAGGTTTTGCCCTTTGTCAAACAAAACCTTTCAATTTCTTCATGTACCTCTCTAAGAAGAACATCCAATGACAAGAAACAACCCCAACTAATTCAACCTCATCTACCAGGTGGATTAGAAGATGAACCTATAAGTCCATGAAACTCGTCGAAAGTTCCTTCTCAAACATACAACCAATCTCAACTATCTCTTGACACCACCGTGGAATGCTAGCCACGTGAATCTCCTTTGACATGATCCAATGTACAAATGTAGATAATTTAGATATGGCATGTTCTAGGTCTTGAGGGAATTCATGTTTCACACACCCACGCACAAACAAAGGATAATGACATAACAAAGTTATAAACACGTGCAATAATATACAAAATTAGTTATGTTTTATGATCCCTGCATGGGATAAAATTTATTAATATAACAAATAATAAAATCATTCTTTTGGCATTATACGTACTCTTAGAAGATTCAAATGGTCATGCGATTTCAACCCCGACAAATGGTCATCCACAGTGAAGCAGCACCGTAGTGAATACCCGTATGAAGTTGGCACCCTCACATCCATTATAAATTCCTTTGCCAAAGATATATCATATTTTTTTTAAATCCATGGGACATCACCTTCTTTGAAAAACCATGAATTAGAGGGACCAGCGCCTGCCTCTGATCCCGTACTTTCTAATCATCTTGGCCAATATTTATTTTTAGTTTTTGAAGTAGTAAGATCTTTGCTAGCAACCAATGTGTCACTTTGTTTCGATGATATGTGCCTCCATAAAGAAGATGAAACATTTTTAAATATATGCATGGGATATAATAAGTGGGCAATCTTAAGATGCTCCCAATATGGGAGGTCATAAAAGATAGATTTCCTTTTCATCCCAATGGGCAATTCTCAACATAGGTGTTCAAGAAATCTGGATCATCGAACTTAGGCTCCCCATTTGAATCGAACATTTCTATGAACTCCTTCTCCTTCACTCTCTCATATGCTCTAAGCCATTCAGCTGGTGTCATTATTGGAGGCCTTTTGGTTCTCTCTCATTTACCATTGAAATCAGATGCTTCTCTTCTGTAAGGGTGTTGTTCTGGTAGGAATATCCTAGATCAATCATACACTGGCTTTCATAGGTCCTTGGACCATCTAGCTTTCAGAGAAGGTCTGCAACATTTACATCAAAAATACCCTTTTGTTACAAGAGCTGCGAGATTATATTTGTATACATTAATTAATATGCATGGCACGTTAAAGAATATCATGAAGATAAGAACAAATATTACAATGAATTAAATAACTAATATGTGAAAGAATATTGTTACATTATATATAAACAAATCAATAAATTAAACATGTTATTTACCAGAGCAAACTCCTAAGCCTAGATAATCATGTGTCGTGTAAGCACATATGCCATACAAAGTAAAAACCCTCTCTGCTACGATGGGTATTGATACATCGTATACATTTATCCCATCCCATAATTCCTTCAACTCATCTACCAGTGGTTGTAAGTAGACATCCATATTCTTCACTTGTCTTCTACCAGGGACTATGAGAGCCAACATAAGATGTTCATTCTTCATGGACAACCATGGGGGGTGTTATCACTCTAGTAAATTCTTAAGTTGTGGGATTTTGGTTTTTAGTCAAAGAACACTAAATTTAACCACAAACCTACTTCAAACTCTAGGATCTAGCCTTCCTAGGGTTCAAAGAGGGCTCTCTCTTTAAGTTTTAACTTTGTTTGTTTTAAAAAATACTAGGCTAGTTATGATTGTGCAATTGGTTTTTGGTTTAGATTGGTTTGGTGGGAATAAATCACTTGGGGGGATGAATAGAGGGAAATCTACTTGTACATTGGGCTATGGAGTCAAAATCAAGCTAATAGAACTAGGATCAAGGCCTAAAAGGTCAAATGTCTTTAGTGCAAGATAGATAACCCTTGGAGATCTTGGGAAGTTGTTTTTTGAGGTGGTATGATCGGGATAAAGGGAACTTAAGGATCCTTTGATCCAGAAAAGGGAAGTAGAAGATAGAGGTCAAACGAGAGAGGGAGAAATTAAGGGTTCCCCACACCGAAAATCAAAAGAAAACAAAGAAATGATAACGAGTTAAAAACAGGGTGCTATTAACATGTCCTGTAGTAATACTCCTAGTTATACATTCAGATTTAGAATTAAAACACAAATGTATGCATGTAACAAAGAAAGATAACAATGAAAATTTTAGAGAGTACTTCACTCCAGATAACTTATCACAGGGATCCTGAAATATGATGCCAAATAGTTGATTCAGTTTGCTACTCAAAATCGAAACACAAAGCCTTCAAGTCCAAAAAAATATCTATAGTAATATCCAACAATTTTATTCCACACAAAGTACTTCTAAAGTTGAAGTAATTATACATAATGTCTTACAAAATATCCTAGAAGACTTCTAGGAATTAACTTAGGAAAATAAAATATCTTACAACAATAATAGAGACAGTTGCTTAACAAATCAACAAGCTGTCCTATTTTATTCAAAAGAAATAGGAACAACTTTGAGGATAAAGTAGGTGGCTGCTTAGGTGTTCTGCTTGCTAGATTTTTAGATATTTATCATAATTTGATTTTCCTTGACTGATACTCTTTCTCACTGATACTCTTTAACCTTCAGTCAAACTGTTTTACTGTTGTTAAAATCTATTTTGACAGTGAAATCAGAAAATAGATTTTTCCTTTTCCATTTGTTTGTCTTTCATTCTTCATAATAAATCAGTAAGTGCTTACCAATCCTCATTTTTAGGAATTTGAATATTTTTTAATTTCCTAAAATTCTCATCAACTTCAGTATACTTAGCAAAGGTTGGCTTGATGACAAATAGGTGTTTGATTTCATGCTACAAGTAAAACAAATCTTCAAAGTTTTTCAATAAGACTTTCCCTGTTGGAATTCCTTGCCCTTGTGGCTTATTTACCTGTTCTTTGGAAAATTCCCTTATCTTTTTGTCATAATCATTTTGAGGCATTAGCTTGTCATTAAGAACCATGATATCATGTAGTCCTTTTTTCCTGAAATTTGTGATTTTAACCATGAATCTAGTTATGGCAGTATTCATAGTTTCACATTTCTCTTCAAGTTGCCTCATCAAATTTCTTTTTGTGGTAAGTTTCCTAATTTCTAGGATAGTTGCTGTCCTATCATTGATTTTTAGTTCCTCCAATTCATGTCTATTCTTGCTATTGAGGAAAGTGATAAGCCTTAAATCTTGTTCTGGTTTATTAGTCAATTCATCTTGTGTCTTCTGAATTTCAGCTTATGCTGCTAGCAGTAATTCTCTTTGCTAAAAAATTACTTGAATTGAAGGCCAAACATCATGGATGGATTCAATTACATTGTTCCAAAGGCAATTCTTGATGTATGATATTTGTTCAGTTAAAGCTAACTCACTTTGAAGTTTCTTGAGTTGTTCACTTAATTTGATGGCCTTTTGTTGATGTGTCTTGGCATTTATCTGAGCCAATTTAGTAGAATTCTCAATATTTTCTACTATTTTTGTCAATCTATTTATCTCATTTGTCTTTAAAGACATCTCTTCCATTTATTTCACTAGTTGACTGCTTTCATCTGTAGGCTACAATGCTGCTGTAGAAGATTCAGTTCCTGAAGTTGTGGAAGAAGTCACTGGCACTGCAGTGGCCAGTGGCTCTTTGGGTGCTAACTTTTCACCTAAAGTTGAAGGCACTGCTATAGTGATAAATGGGATGACTGTAGGTATTTTTGGTTCCTTCACTATTTCCTTTTCTTGGACAATCTTGTCCATCTGTATTTCCATCTCTTTAATATGAGCTGTGAACTAAAGAATTAAACTCATCATTTCATCTTTTTCACTCTGTTCTTGGAGGACTTCTTTTGTCTGAGGATTCTCACTTTGAGGAAGTTTGAGCCATTTCCTCAAAGCTGCTATATCTTCATTTTTCTTTTTAATCAATAATTCAGCTACTTTGATATTAGCAGGATCATACCCCACGTGAAACACTAGTTATTCTAAGGCTTTTATCCTTAGATCCTTGGCATACAATGAGGCTTTTTCCATCTTCATTTGATCTTGCATGTTGAAGATGGTGTTTTGGAGCTTGTGAGCACTCATAGTTTATGTTGCCACAATAGAGTATAACATATTTGAGCTTTGCCTATGAAACTCTATCTGATTCAATTCATGGATGGCATTTGTATCTACTTCAAGATCAACTTTCCTATAGTCTGATATTGTCTTTGGCACTGATGCTTTAGGCTACAATACTGACATAATCAATTTTTTACTTTAGTAATCAAAGGCTGATAGGAATCTGTTATGATTACTTGGTCTTTGCTTTAAAAACTGAGAATATATTTCAGTTTTGATTTCCTCATTCTTAAGTTTGATTTGCTTATATTTCTCTTTAATATCCAAGTCCTTTTCCTCAGCTGCATGTGAGGAAGATGCTTCCATACTTTTCTGCCTTTCCATTAGCTGTGTATTTTCTCTATTGTTTTCTTTATTCTGATTGGGCTCATTGATAATCACAGTAGCCACATTAGTATCTGGAAAATCTGTATTGGTGTTCAAAGGCTCTGTTTCTTCCACATCTATTGTCACTTTTCCTTTATCTGTTGAATATAATTTGGGCCTTTTGTTATAAATGATCTTGAACTTTATTTCTGTTGTGGTTTATGCAATATAAGCTCCCTCTTCTCTGATTCTCTTAGTGGATGTCTCTAGCTGTTTGGAAATTTCCAAAGTATGACTAATATTCCTTTGGTTTACTGCCTGTGTTAAAGTGTTTTCCACCCACTCAATTTTATTAGCAAACTTCTCTATTTATGGTTTTGATTCATGGATAAAGGGTGTCAATTTACATTTTACCCTTAGTTTACTTAAGATCCCTTATGGATCATAATTCCATGGGAAACTTTCTTCAAATCTAAATTCCAATAATTTCTTGGTTGCCTCCTTATTTGAATCTCTATGGTTGCATATAAATGGCCCTATCTAATTCTCTAACTTGAATTGGGTTTTCTTTTTGGTTGCCATGAAGTTAATAGAATCAGACTTAAGGATCTGCCTGATGTAATCCAAGGCAAAGATCCTCATTGGAGGATGTTTGGGTAACTTGTAAGGTAACAAGTTTGACCCAAAGACTTTGATTTCAGTGTATTTCTCATACAAATACCATTCACCAACTTTGCTTTGCTCTAATAGTTGCAATATCTTTTTCATCTCTTCACTTATTCTAGGCTGCTATGTTTTGGTCAACATGGTAATCACTAGAAGTACAAAAAACTCTGAAAACTATGAATAACTGAAGTTTGTGCATTCTTTCCTAATCATGGATGTCCAAAAGATGACAGATAAATGATTCCCTTCAATATCAAGTTTTTGAAGAGAAATTGGAAAATTATCTGATTGGAAATATAGAAACATGTGGAAAAGGTAGGAGGTATATCTGAATACTCCCTCAAGCTACAAATTAATCAATTGATAATGCATACTATCAGCAATGAAACCAGCATAGTTAAAGATAACTGAGGGTGGTTGACTTGGAGAAAAGGTGGACAAAAAACCCACGATAGACTCATCAGTGTGCTCATTAGTGAAATACCCAAGAATGAAGGAAAGCATAGAGATTATAGGTCTTGAACCTTCTGGGAATTTATCAGTAGAATATGGAGGATTTATCTTTGGAATTTCTACATGTGAAGGCATGAATGTTTAAAAAATCATGAATCTTTTAGGAAAATCTAGGCCAATATATAGTTGGGTTAAGGCCTTTATTGATAAGGGGACTACTTGGGGGTCAGGCTAAAGCCACAACATATGGTTAATTGCCTCTGCAGTGGTAGTAAAGAGCACCTCCTTATTGGAATTTACAATGGCTCTTTTCTCTAGAACATAGTACTACTGACATAATATGATAATTTCTTGGCCTGGGTGAGTTAATGGAACCACATATTTGGGAAAATTGAATTCGCAAATATGGATTTCTTCATCTTTATCTAGATTTTTTTCAAAACACCAGTTATGGATATCTAGAAAATTAAATTCCACAATAGGATCAACTATCTTGTAATCAGTATCAGCTAGGGGGATATGCTCAATATCAACAATAGGTGTTTGAAGAGGATTTACCACTATGGCAGTCTTAGAAGTGAGAGCAAGGGTTGATTTAGGTATTTTGGAACCCTCAGGCTTGCTGGTGCTCTGCTTTTTAGGAATC
The DNA here is from genome assembly GCA_034641835.2 of Pinus albicaulis. Classification (NCBI taxonomy): domain Eukaryota; kingdom Viridiplantae; phylum Streptophyta; class Pinopsida; order Pinales; family Pinaceae; genus Pinus; species Pinus albicaulis. The sequence goes on along the minus strand of CM076570.1, from coordinate 1,205,751,532 downwards.
TTTGGGCTACTTCTACAAGTTTAAACTATTTGCAGGAGTAATTCACTTTAGCAGAGGATTAAATGGGAAAATTTGACTAAGGATAATCTCATTTTGGGTTTTTTTCTCAATTGGGCTTATTAAAGAAGTTCTGAGGCTTTAAAAACTGGTCTAAAACAGAAAACATGATTTTCTGAGTCACTTCACTAAGAAATGGGGCTAAAAATCTGTTGAAAAGGGTTACAGAGGTTTCAGGGTACCTTCAGAGGTTTTCTGGCCTTTTAGAGCTTTGAAATGGATTATTAAACTATGAAAATTTGATAAATTTCCTTGAAAAAGCGCGCAGCATACAAACAGGGTTTCTGGGAAAAATTACTAGATTTTGGCCTATTTTTGGGACTTTTTAGGCAGTTTTTAAACTATTTCTTAATTTAAATGTGTTTTCTTTCTTTAAACAAGGTTTTTCAACTTGATTGCAGGTTTAAATCTCAGAAAAATACCTGTTTTAATGCAGGTTTCGGCTTTGAAAGGGTTTCTGAGTTTCTGGTCGAATTGATGGCTTCACTTGCTTGTTTTGAGCAATGTGTAGCTCCTCAACAGTCTACAAAGGCGTACTTTGGTAAATTTCAGATTTTTCGGGCATAAAATAGCAACCAAGGGCTTTAACAGGGTTTTTACAGTCGGGAGAAGCAATGCAGTGGTTAAATGCGTAAGATAAATGAATAAAAGCTTTACCAAAGGTTTTATTAAGACATTTCAATTGCATTGAATGTAAGTCTTGTCCGGCAGGAGTAGCGGTTTTGAAATTTCAACAGGGTAGAAAACCGGTGGTTATCGCACAGGTTTCTAGTGGTAAGCGGTTTTAAGCTCAACGAACATGATCCAATTAGGAACGACCACGTGGATGAGAGAGAAATGGGCGAAACCACCCATTTTGTGCAGCTATGGCATTTGGAGGGTCGGGCATATTTTCTATGCGATATCGTCCTCCAACCATCATATCTGAGAATTGGATGCGAACGGTAGAGATCATTTCGGAAGCTGCTTTGAAATGAGATGGTGGGACTAGGCCTTTTATTATATAAGCGGATGGGTAAAAGTTTAATTATATACAGCAGAAAGAGTTTTAACCTTTATATAAGTGCATTTTAATAAAGCTTAAGCCTTTTGGCTTATATAATATGGTGGGCCCAGTATTTTAATAAAACATATGCGGGTGCGGGCTGTAGTTTGTTATATATTTTTTAAACCTTTGAAGAGTTTTCAAACTATAGGGGCAAGGCATTTAATTAACGATAAGTTTAGACCAAAGGGCTTATAGTTTGGGGTTTTTATTTATGCACATGGGGATAATAAACTTTGGTCTAAACATTATAATAGTGGGTTTTTGGGGTTTTTATTCTAAGTATAATGGAATTAATAACTACGAGAGGGTACTTCTTAGGGATTTAATAAAAATATGTTAAAGGTTAATATGAAAGGGTACTATAATAAAAACGAAACACATATTATCTCTAAGTATAGTATAAAATCAAGCATTGCTCATCTTTATATTTCCTTCACTAATACTTAGGATAAATGTAATTTTGAGAGTTTTTATGAATGCTTTTGAAGGGATGAAGTTAATTATTTGGGATTTTAGTTTTACTAAGTAAGAATATGTCTTTACTTAGGAAAAATGGGTTTTAATGTATGAATTAAGGGTGAATGATGATAAATGTGGGTTGAACATAAGAACTCAATATTTTTAACTAACCAATCACCGAGCCTTGGGTTGGGTCCCAACAAAAGTCAGAGAAATGCTCTGAGCTTGTTTTACTGATAGCTTAGAATAATCAATACTTATAGGGGAAGGGAAATTAGTGATTTTTCCTGATGCTCATTTATTACATGCTTGCTCCACTGCTTTCTACCTACCCAACTTTATTTCTAACATTTTTTCTTCATTTTTGTAGGTGCATTTAGGCTTGCAACTTTAAAAAAAAATTCTTTCAAAGCATAAAACTATCTAAGTCTACCTTAGTTCATCCGAGGGCTCATATTAAACTGTTGAGCTCCTCATTATTCTCTACCTATCTACTGATTTGTCAAGTTTAAACAGTTTGACAAATCTTTATTCACTATCTACAACATGAAATTGAAAACATGAAAAGTTAGGATTAAACTGTCTAACTGATCATGGATTATGGCATTTATTGACACTCTGCACATAATCATTAATTTTGTAGTAAAAGTAAAATTAGTATCATTTGAACTTGCTCACTTTCAAGTCTTATTTTTATCTCTTTTTTTCTTTTGGGGTTTATATTTTTCTAAGTCCTTTGATTTTTCTTTTAGGACCTTTTACCGTCTTTTTATTTTTATTTTTCATTTTCCAAAATATGGGAAAACAACTTGTAGAAAGCACGATATGTACATATTTACAAGACTATCAAATTCAATTAAAAAATTATGAACCCTATTATTATAGGACCTTAACAGTGGCTCCACATGGGGATGACATTTCCTGGTGAAATATCAAGAACTCTGAGGCTACTAGCCTTTGAATTTGACTGTGATGACCCTGTAAATGTCTTCTAATATCTACAACTTATTCATACTTATGATATGTATCTCTCAAAGCTTAGGGCCTTCTCTCCGGGCTTCAACTTTGCTAGGGAAACATCTAATCCTATATAAACTTTGCAATGTATATGTACAATGATCAAAGTGAATAAAAACTAACTATTTGTTAACTCAGGGGAGTAGTAGTGCTTCAAAATTCTGCCATTAACTGGTCCTTCTTGCAGATTTTTTCCATCCAATTCTTTCAGAAAGAAAGCATTATTACCTCTATATCCATAAATTACATAAGGTCCTTTCCATAGAAAATAAAATTTTCCATGTTTTCCTTTGTCTTCTCTTCTGGAATCCCACTTTAACACTTTATATCCTATGTAGAAATCATCTTCTTTAGTCTTTTTATCATAGATTTTCTTGATTTTATCCCAAATGACTTGAGATTTGATAAAAAATTCTTCCCTTGTTTGTTGTGAGTGAATAGTTTGATTTATCCTTCTTTGAATGTCATTTGTTTCAACCTGTAATTCTTGGATAATTTTCATCACTGGTACACCTAAGGAGGATGGAAAAACAACATCCATTCCATATACAAGTTGGTAAGGAGATGTACCAATGGATTTCTTAGTAGTAAGTCTATCTGCCCATAAGGCATTGAATAACTTCTTATTCCAAGTCTTTTTATTGTCTTCAAGTAAATTTTTGATGATGTTTACAAGGCTTTTGTTTGAGGATTCAGCTAGGCTATTATCTTGGGGGTAATATGCAGTAGAGTGGCCTAGGGTAATATGGTATTTGTGGAAAAAATCAATCATTTTCTTGGATTTAAATGTTGTTGCATTATCAGTAATTATCTTTTGGGGACATCCAAATCTTGAAAAAATGTTGTTTTCTAGGAATGAAATAATGATAGTATCTGTGGATTGGTTGGAGTGTATGGCTTAAATCCACTTGGTAAAATAATAAGAGGCTGTCAAAATCCACTTATGTTGGCCTGAAGAGGGAGGGTGAATTTCACCAATGAAGTCTAAACCCCATTGCTAAAATGGCATTTCAGTTGAAATGGGCTTTAAAGGCAGGGGTAATAATTTTCTCTTACCCTAAAAAATTTGGCACTTATGACATAAAGTAACATATTTTTTGACATCAACAAACAAGGTAGGCCAGTAAAATCCAGTTCTCACGATCTTGTCTGCAGTAGTTTTCCAATATAAATGTCCTCCACAGTCACCTTCATGAAATTATTCAAGTATTTTGTCAACTTCTTCCTTTAGTAAACAATTCAATAGAATCCCACTATGATCTCTCAAAAAAGTACATTATCTAAGATACAAAATCTTACTGCTTTAAGTTTTAAAAATCTAGCTTTAGTTATTGACAATCCAGGAGGAACTTGTAAGTTTTATAATACAAATATAATATCTGTATACCAAGGTGAATATGAGAAGGCTTCACTGATCTTTGGAGTCGCCATCTCTTCCTACTCATCTACTTGAGCAATAAAATTTATATCTAGGGCATTACAATTGGATTCAGCAATAAGTCTGGCTAATCCTTGACCTTTAATGAGTTTTGTGGGTTTAATATCTATGTCATATTCTAGGATAGTGGCAATCCACTTACCTCTTCTTCCATCAGGACCATCCTAAGTGAGAATGTCTTTAACTATAGAATTTGGGACATAGGCAATAATGTGTGAGTAGAGAATATAAACTTTGAAGTCTTTAATAGCCTTTACCAAAGCTAGGGCTTGTTTTTCAATTATGTTATACTTCAAAGGGGCATCTGTAAGAGTTTTACTGAAGAAAGCTATGGGCTGTTCAAATCCTTGGTCATTTTTCTACAATAAAACTGCTATAATGGTGTGTTCTGAAGAAAATGAAAAAATGAAAAAATCTTTCTTAAAATCAGGACTTATTAGGACTGGAGTTTTGGTTAAGGTTTGTTTGATGGATTCGAATGATTGTTTAGCCTCAACAGTCCATTTAAGAATTGAATCTTTTTTTAGCATGTTATTCAATTCTCTAATTATCTCAACTAAGTTAGATATGAATCTTCTTAAAAAATTAATCTTACCTAAGAAAGCTTGTAACCCTTTGATATTTCTAGGTGGGCTGATGTTTAGAATTGTTTCTATCCTGGCAGGTTCTAATCTAATTCCTTCTTTTGAGGTTATGTTTCCTAGTAACTTGCCTTCTTCTAATCCAAATAGACTTTTCTTGGGATTTAAAGAGATGCCAAATTTCCTACATTTAATGAAAACTTGTCTCAAATGATCCAAATGTTCATTATCAGTTTGGAAAAAATAGTAATGTCATCTAAATAAATGATCAAGAAATCATGTATTTCCTTTGCAAAAGCTATGTCCATAGTCCTTTGAAAGGTTGCCCCTGCATTCATTAGACCAAAAGGCATTTTTACATACATAAAAGTGCCCCAAGGAGTAGTGAATGTTGTTTTTGCCTAATCTTCTTCTTGGACTAGGATCTGGTTATATCCTGAAAAAAACCATCTAACAAAGAAATCATAGAAGAACCTACTACCCTTTGTAATATGTGATCCATTTTAGGTAAAGGGTAATTATCCTTTAAGGATACTTTGTTAAGATTTCTAAAGTTAACACACAATCTAATTTCTCCTATTTTCTTTCTTGTTGGAACTAGGTTGGAAACCCAATCAGAGTATCTAATTGGTGCAATAATCTGAGCATCATACATTATTTTAACTTCTTTTTCTATCAAAGGTAATAGTACAGGGTTAATTATTCTCAACTTTTGTTTGAATGGCTTTTGATCTTCTTTTATTGGAATTTTATGTTGGATTATGTTTGTATCATAATATTTTAAATCTTCATTACTCCAAGCAAACACATCTCGATATTCCTTTAAAATATCAATATATTTCTCATTTTCTTGTTGAGGTAAAATTTTGGACAGTTTGATTACTTTTGGTTTTAACTTTGTACCAATATTACATTCTTCTATGTCAGATCTTACTGGCTCCATTTTTGGTTTTCTAGCTACATCGTTGGAGTCAAAAAGATCTTCTAAGGGGGTTCAACCTTTTGGTAAGAAATTATCTTTGAGGTTTAAAATGTCAGATTTATCATCAATAATATCTTCAACCTCTACTTTCTCTAAGCTATATATGTTAGCTTGACTAAATCTAGTTGGTTTATCAAACTTTATTCTATTTACATTTAAGTTACTTAAATCTATTTCACAATCCAAATATTTATCTATTATACAATCTGTATCTATCTTACAATTCTGAAATTCTCCTTTGTTATTCATAAACTTGTAAATTTGTTCATCTTGAGAAAAATTTTGCCAATACTTAAGATTATCTAGAATTATTGACCTATGCTTGACTTCAGTAGTATATCTTTGATTAGGTTGGAATGGTAAATTACATGTACTAGCAAAGGTCGCTAGACAATGAGCTTGTATATTTTGTTTTCTAGGTATAGCAGCAAATTTACATTCCAATAAATCAATAGTTAAATCTAGCACAGTTTCTTTGTATCGACTTAATCTAGGATTATAAACAGAATATATTCCATTGATTTGCTTTATGATTAACTCTGAATCTCCCATGATTAGAATTATTTTACCTCCTGAGTTTCTAATGATTTGAAGTCCTAGAATTAGGGCTTCATATTCATCCATGTTATTAGTACATTTGAAATTAAGCTTGAAAGCATGGCCTTCTGAGTGATTAGTTTCCATTTTTGTTATCCAAACTCCTGCTCCTGCTCCTAATTTGTTTACCGAGCCATCAAAGTCTAAATTCCATAAGGATTCATGAAAGATATTATCATTGTTTGGTTTTTTCTTTTTCTCAATTAGTTCAATTTGGATTTCATTAGTTACAGAGTTACATAAGATAAAAGAATCAAGGTCAGTTGGTGTAGAATAAATTGGATAATTTATAGATCTTTCAGCACTACTGACCATGTACTTCATCAATGTTTCCCTATATAACTTTTTAGGCTGACCAAAAACTGATATAGTAGCATAAGACATGTCCAATTGTAGAGATCCCTGCAAATTTTCTCCCCATGAGCGAGAAAGTAACATTCCATATTTAGGTGGGATATCAGCTAATACAATGTCCATTAATATACTCTTACCAGGGTACTGAACTAGTGTTACACACAAATCCTTGATTAATCCTAGGCATTTAACTTTAATGGAATCAAATGAAAACAAATCTTTGTAAGGCCTTGTTATTTCTAGATTCAGAGTTTCCATGATGGCTTTGGGCATTAGATTGTGGGAAGCTCCTGAATCTACCATAGCGTTATATAGAATTTGATCATGAATGGTAAGACTGATATAAAATGGAGGAACTGCACCATATGCATGTTTTCCATTTACATTTGGGCCAAAAATCAACTCTGGCTGGTCATCATTTAATTTTATGGAGTCTTCTCCATCATTTAAGTTTAATGTCTTAGTAATAGTTGATTTGTATAAGTTATGTTTTACTAATTATGTCAATGAAATTGGTATTTTTAACTTAGTAATCTCAGTTTGAATATTAAATGAAGGTTGAGATTTAGTGATTTGCATTAATTCATCCTTAGTAACTGTAATTTGTGTTGATTTATCTTGCTTCTCTACAGTTATGTTTTCATCTTCAATTGGTTTGACATTCTTTGTTTGAGTCTCTTGAGTTTTACTGCTCTTAACTTTGTTTTCAAGGATGGTTTGTGAAGCAATAGATGTTTTGTCAAGATTGGAATTATTAGCAGGTGTTTTAGATGTAGTAGTTTTTGGATCTACTGATTTAGGATCAGCAGAGGGCACTTTAGGACCTAAACTTGTTGTTTTGACAGAAGTGGAAGCTTTTACAGCAGCAGATTTTTGTGAGTCTTTATCAGTTTGAGCAACTTCATCAGTAATATCAACAATTTTAGGGCTTGATGCTTTTTTAGGACTGGTAATGTTTCGGGAAGAGGTGGAGTTTTGCTTATTTTCCCTTGGGAGAATCTAAAAAACTTTTGTTTTTGGAGCTTCTACTATTTTCTTATTCTGAGATTGGGAAGTTTTTTTGGTAGAAGACTCATTATTTTTCTTATTTCTATTGTTATATTGGCTGTGTATTTCATTTATAGCATATTCATAACCTTTCTTATAATCAAAGGATTCACTAAATTCTAATTTGAGCTGTTGAAGTTCAAATAATTCCCTATCTTCCTGAGTTAGGAAAATTGTATTATTGTCATCTATTCCCATTAGATTAATGGTATCCTCATCATCATCATTATTATTCTGAGAACTTTCAGCATAGTTCTCTTGGAAGGGGGTTCTTATTGTTTGATTTGGGGCTATTTCTTTTTATTTTCCTTGATTTATGTTTTTCCTTAAATTGGGATTTCTAATCTGTTGTTGATTATTCCACTGGGGTCTTCTTTCTATATTATCTAGTCTATCCATCATCCTCTCTAAGGTTTTAGTTAGGCTGTCTATTTTTGCATCTGAATTTGAAGTTTCTTCTTTGATAGTCACTCTTCTTTCATTCTCAAGTCTAGCCTTTTTAGCTAATATGTTTATTTTGACACTAACAACATCTATTTGCATTTTTTCTAAGGTGTCTACATCTCTTTCCCTTAATTGATAAGCCATATTTGCATCAAATCCATCAAGGAATTTGACCAGAACAGAATAGGGAGTAGGTTTAAGATTTGCAGGGATGGAATTATAGACACTATTATATCTAGTGCAGTAATCCTGAACTAACTCATTTGGGGCTCTTTTCATTGCATCAAATTCAGATAATATCTGGAGGGGGTTCTTTTTATTTTCCCATTTATTTAAAAATAATCTAAAAAAATGCAGCTAAATCAGTTACATTACCTACAACAAGACCCTTAGACCATTTATTAACTTCTCCAGTGAAATTTTGAGCAAACAGTCTCATTTGAACATCTGAGTCATCAATTTCATAAATTTCAAAGAGGCTTGTCATCTTAGTTATGTGTTGCTGAGTAGTATATTGCGTAGTGCCATAAAATAATGGTATTTTATTTTGATAATCTTGAGGCATGTCATGAAGCTGTTGTGGTCAGAAAAGGGGAGCATATCTAGCAGCCATAGCTTGAAGCTTAGCTTGACTAGGGGGTCTATTAGAAGAACTTGGAGCTGAACTAGTAGTGGTAGCGGATGAACTAAAAACTGTATTTGATGAGTTGGGAAATGATATTGGAATATAAGTGGAACTACTAGGGAATGAGAATGATGTATTTGCAAAATCAGAAGGTAAACTAGTGGGTATAGTGGATGAAGTGGATGGTGGAAAAAGTATTCTAGGTTGCAAAGGCAGTCTAGGGATAAATGGGTCTGTGGATGAGTTGGTAGTGGTGTCTATATAGGATGTAACAACATACAGAGATGAATCTACAGCTGCTATAATTGTGGTGTGTAATTGAGAAAATGGAGGTTTGTTTGCATAAGTAAAAGACTGAGCTAATTGAATAGCTTCATCAATATCCTTGAGAATCGTAACATTAATTTCTTCACCTTTAGTCTGATATTCAGCGTTCTTTGATTTAGAATTTGCTGTAATAATTTTCTGTTTTGTTTTTAAAAATGAAACAAAATCACGGTCTAAAACAACAGTTTTCAAATCACTTTTAGATTTACTTTTAAATAAGGAATGCTCAAATTTCAGATCAAAATCAATATCTTGCAGACTAACTAATTCTCTTGGTAATGAATTAATTCTGATTAGTGATACTTCAGCTTCTAAATTTTCTGTTTTTTTTTCTTTTTTTTAGTCTAGTCTAGGTTATCTAGTATGACAACGGGCTTAGGATCCGGGTTAGACCTGGTATAGTAGGTTTTCCTAGAAGCCAGAATTACAAATTTTCAATACCCACAACCTATAAAAGAAATATTAAAGTAAAAGGATGAATAAAATGATTTCTTCAAGATTAATTTTATGACTGAGGATTGGTTAATTCCCCAGTATGGTCACCAGTAATGTTATCACTCTAGTAAATTCTTAAGTTGTGGATTTTGGTTTTAGTCAAAGAACACTAGAGGTAACCACAAACCGAATTCAAACTCTAGGATATAGCCTTCCTAGGGTTCAGATAGGGCTCTATCTTTAAGTTTTAACTTTGTTTGTTTTATAAAATATTAGGCTAGTTATGATTATGCAATTGGTTTTTGGTTTTGATTGGTTTGGTGGGAATAAATCACTTGGAGGGATGAATAGAGGAAAATATACTTGTCCATTGGGCTATGGAGTCTAAATCAAGTTAACAGAACTAGGATCTAGGCCTAAAAGGTCAAATGTCTTTAGGGCAAGATAGATAACCCTTGGAGATCTTGGAAAGTTGTTTTTTGAGGTGGTATGATTTGGATAAAGGGAACTTAAGGATTCTTTGATCCGGAAAATGGAAGTAGAGGATATAGGTCAAATGGGAGAGGGAGAAATTAAGGGTTCCCTACATCGAAAATCATAAGAAAACTAATCAATGATAACTAGTTAAAAACATGGTGTTATTAACATGTCCTATAGTAATACTCCTAGTTATACATTCAGATTTAGAATTAAAACATAGATGTATGCATGTAACAAAGAAAGATAACAATGACAAGTTTAGAGAGTACTTCACTCAAGATAGCTTATCACAGGGATCCTGAATTATGATGCCAAATAGTTGATCTAGTCTGCTTCTCAAAATTGAAACACAAAGCCTTCAAGTCCAACAAAATATCTATAGTAATCTCCAACAATTTTATTCCACACAAAATACTTCTAAAGTTGAAGTATTTATACATAATGTCTTACAAAATATCCTAGAAGACTTCTAGGAATTAACTTAGGAAAATAAAATATCTTACAACAATAATAGACACAATTTCTTAACAAATTAGCAAGCTGTCCTATTTTATTCAAAAGAAATAGGAAAAACTTTGAGGATAAAGCAGGTGGCTGCTTAGGTGTTCTGCTTGTTGGCTTTTTAGGTATCTATCAGAATCTGATTTGCCTTGACTGATACTCTTTCTCACTGATACTCTTTAACCTTTAGTCAAAGTGTTTTACTATTGTTAAAATCTGTTTTGACAGTGAAATCAGAAAGTAGATTTTTCCTTTTCCGATTGTTTGTCTTTCATTCTTCATAATAAATCAGTAAGTGCTTACCAATCCTCATTTTTAGGAATTTGAATATTTTTTAGTTTCCTAAAATTCTCATCAACTTCAGTATACTTATCAAAGGTTGGCTTGATGACAAATAGGTGTTTGATTTCATGCTGCAAGTAAAATAAATGTTCAAAGTTTTTCAATAAGACTTTCCCTGTTGGAATGCCTTGACCTTGTGGCTTATTTACCTGTTCTTTGGCAAATTCCCTTATCTTTTTGCCATAACCATTTTGAGGCATTAGCTTGTCATTAAGAACCATGATATCAAGCAGTCATTTTTTGCCTCAAATTTGTGAATTTAACCATGAATCTAGTTATGGCAGTATTCATAGTTTCACATTTCTCTTCAAGTTGCCTCATCAAATTTCTTTTTGTGGTAACTTTCATAATTTATAGGATAGTTGCTGTCCTGTCATTGATTTTTAGTTCTTCCAATTCATGTCTATTCTTTCTATTGAGGAAAGTGATAAGCCTTAAAGCTTGTTCTGGTTTATTATCCAATTCATCTTGTGTCTTCTGAATTTCAGCTTGTGCTGCTAGTAGTAATTCTCTTTGCTGAAAAATTACTTGAATTGAAGGCCAAACATCATGGATGGCTTCAATTACATTTTTCCAAAGGCAATTCTTGATGTATGATATTTTTTTAGGTAAAGCTAACTCAGTTTGAAGTTTCTTGAGCTGTTCACTTAATTTGATGGCTTTTTGTTGATGTGTCTTGGCATTTATCTGAGCCAATTTAGTAGAATTCTCAAGATTTTCGACTATTTTTGTCAATCTATTTATCTCATTTGTCTTTAAAGACATCTCTTCCATTGCTTTCACTAGTTGACCGCTTTCATCTGTAGGCTGCAATGTTGTTGTAGAATATTCAGTACCTGAAGTTGTGGAAGAAGTCACTGACACTGCAGTGGCTAGTGGCTCTTTGGGTGCCAAATTTTCACCTAAAGTTGAAGGCACTGATGTAGTGATAACTGGGATGATTGTAGGAATTTCAGGTTCTTTCACTGTTCCTTTTCTTTGACAAGCTTGTCCATCTGTATTTCCATCTCTTTAATCTGAGCTGTCAACTGAAGAATTAAACTCATCATTTCATATTTTTCACTCTGTTCTTGGAGGAATTCTTTTGTCTGAGGATGCTCACTTTGAGGAAGTTTGAGTTGTTTCCTCAAAGCTGCTATATCTTCATTTTTCTTTTTAATCAATAATTTAGCTACTTTGATATTAACAGGATCATACCCCACCTATAACACTAGTTCTTCTAAGGCTTTTATCCTTAGATCCTTGGCATACAATGAGGCTTTGTCCATATTCATTTCATCTTACATGTTGAAGATGGTGTTTTGGAGCTTGTGAGCACTCATAGCTTTTGTTGCCACAGTAGAGTATAACATCTCTGAGCTTTACCTGTGAAACTCCATTTGATCCAATTCATGGATGGCATTTGTATCTACTTCAAGCTAAACTTTCCTATAGTCTAACACTATCTTTGGCACTGATACTTTGGGCTGCAATAATAACATAATCAATTTTTTACTTGAGTAATCAAAGGCTGATAGGAATCTGTTTTGATTACCTGGCTTTTTCTTTAAGAACTATGAATATATTCAGTTTTGATTTCCTCATTCTTAAGTTTGATCTGCTTATATTTCTCTTTAATATCCAAGTCCTTTTCCTCAACTGCATGTGAGGAAGATGCTTCCATACTTTGTTGCCTTTCCATTAGCTGTGTATTTTCTCTATTTTTTTCTTCATTCTGATTGGGCTCATTGATAATCACAGTAGCCACATTAGTATCTGGAAAATCTGTATTGGTGTTCAAAGGCTCTGTTTCTTCCACATCTATTGTCACTTTTCCTTTATTTGTTGAATATAATTTGGGCCTCTTCTTATAAATGATCTTGAACTTTGTTTCTGTTATGGTTTCTGTAGTATAAGCTCCATCTTCTCTGATTCTCTTAGTGGATGTCTATGGCTGTTTGGAAATTTCCAAAGTATGACTAGTATTCCTTTGGTTTACTGCCTTTGTTAAAGTGTTTTCAACCCACTCAATTTGATTAGAGAACTTCTCTATTTCTGGTTTTGATTCATGGATAAAGGGTGTCAATTTACATTTTACCCTTAGTTTACTTAAGATCCCTTGTGGATCATAATTCCATGTGAAACTTTCTTCAAATCTAAATTTCAACAATTGCTTGGTTACCTCTTTCTCTGCATCTCTGTGGTTGCATATAAATGGCCCTATCTGATTCTTTAACTTGAACTGGGTTTTTTTCTTGGCTACCATGAAGTTAATAGAATCAGAATTAAGGATATGCCTGATGTACTCCAAGGCAAAGATCCTCATTGGAGGATGTTTGGGTAACTTGTAAGGTAACAAGTTTGACCCAAAGACTCAGATTTCAGTGTATTTCTCATACAAATACTAGTCACCAACTTTGCTTTGCTCTGATAGTTGCAATATATTTTTCATCTCTTCACTTATTCTAGGCTGCTCTGTTTTGGTCAACATGGTAATCATTGGAAGTACAAAAACTCTGAAAACTCTAAAAAACTAAAGTCTGTGCATTCTTTCCTGATCATGTATGTCCAAAAGAAGACAGATAAATGATTCCCTTCAATATCAAGTTTTTGAAGAGAAATTGGAAAATTATCTGATTGGAAATATAGAAACATGTGGAAAAGGTAGGAGGTATATCTGAATACTCCCTCAAGCTGCAAATTAATCAATTGATAATGAATACTATCAGCAATGAAGCTAGCATAGTCAAAGATAACTAAGGGTGGTTGACCTGGAGAAAAGGTGGACAAAAAACCCAAGATAGACTTATCAGTTTTCTCATTAGTGAAATACCTAAGAATGAAGGAAAGCATAGAGATTATATGTGTTGAACCTTCTGGGAGAATGTCTAAAAAATCATGAATATTTTAGGAAAATCTAGGCCAATATACAGCTAGGTTAAGGCCTCTATTGATAAGGGGACTGCTTGGGGGTCAGGCTGAAGCCGCAACATATGGTTAATTGGCTCTGCAGTGATAGTAAAGAGCACCTCCTTATTGGCATTTACAATGGCTCTTTGCTTTAGAACATAGTACTGCTAACATAATCTGATAATTTCTTGTCCTGGGTGAGTTAATGGAACCACATATTTGGGCAAATTGGATTCCCAAATATGGATTTCTTCATCTTTATCTAGAGATTTTTCAAAACACCCGTTATGGATATCTAGAAAATTAAATTCCACAATAGGATTAGCTATCTTGTAATCAATATCAGCTAGGGGGATATGCTCAATACCAACAATAGGTGGTTGAAGAGGATTTACCACTATGGCAGTCTTAGAAGTGAGAGTAGGGGTTGATTTAGGTATTTTGAAACCCTCAAGCTTGCTAGTACTCTGCTTTTTAGGCATCTTTGGGCTACTTCTGCAAGTTTAAAATATTTGTAGGAGTAATTCACTTTAGCAGAGGATGAAATGGGCAAATTTGACTAAGGATAGTCTCTTTTTGGGTTTTCTGCTCAATTAGGCTTATTAAAGAAGATATGAGGCTTTAAAAACTGGTCTAAAATAGAAAACATGGGTTTTTTGACTCTCTTGACTAATAAATGGGTTAAAACTCTATTGAAAAGGGTTACATAGGGTTTAGGGTACCTTTAGAGGTTTTCTGACCTTTTAGAGCTTTGAAATGGATTATTAAACTCTGAAAAATGGATGCATTTCCTTGAAAAAGTGTGCAACAGACAAACATGGTTTATGGGAAAAATTTGCCCGAGTTTGGCTTGTTTTTGGGACTTTTTAGGCAGTTTTTTAATCGATTTCTTAATTTAAATGTGTTTTCTTTCTTTAAACAAGGTTTTTCAACTTGATTGCAGGAATAAATCTCAAAAAAATACCTGTTTTAATGCAAGTATCGACTTTGAAAGGGTTTCTGAGTTTCTAGTCGAATTGATGGCTTCAGCTACTTGTTTCGAGCAATGTGTAGCTCCTCAATAGTCTGCAAAGGCGTACTTTGGTAAATTTCAGAGGTTTCGGGCATAAAATAGCAACGAGGGGCTTTAACAGGGTTTTTACAGTCGGGAGAAGCAATGCAGTGATTAAACGCGTAAGATAAATGAATAAAATCTTTACCAAAGGTTTTATTAAAACATGTTAGTTGCATTAAATGTAGGTCTTGTCCGACAGGAGTAGCGGTTTTGAAATTTCAACGGGGCCAGTGGTTATCACACAAGTTTCTGATGGTAAGCTATTTTAAGCTCAATGAACATGATCCAATTAGGAACAGGCACGTGGATGAGAGAGAAATGGGCGAAACCACCTATTTCGCGTGGCTATGGTGTTTGGAGGGTCGGGCATATTTTCTATGTGATATCGTCCTCTGACAGTCAGATCTGAGAATTGGATGCGAACGGTAGAGATCATTTCGGGAGCTGCTTTGAAATGAGATGGTAGGACCAAGCCTTTTATTATATAAGCGGATGGATGAAAATACATTTAAACCTTTATGATATATCTGAGAGGTAAAGGTTTAATTATAGACAATGGAAAGAGTTTTAATCTTGATATAAGTGCATTTTAATAAAGCTTAAGCCTTTTGGCTTATATAATATGGTGGGGGTATTTAATAAAACATATGCGGGTGCGGGCTGTAGTTTATTATATAGTTTTTTAAACCTTTGAAGAGTTTTCAAACTATAGGGGTAGGGCATTTAATTAACGATAAGTTTATACCAAAGGGCTTATAGTTTGGGGTTTTTATTTATGCACATGGGAATAATAAACTTTGGTCTAAACATTATAATAGTGGGTTTTTGGGGTTTTTATTCTAAGTATAATGGAATTAATAACTATGGGAGGGTAATTATTAGGGATTTAATAAAAATATGTTAAAGGTTAATATGAAAGGGTACTGTAATAAAAACAAAACACATATTATCTCTAAGTATAGTATAAAATCAAGCATTTCTCATCTTTATATTTCCTTCACTAATACTTAGGATAAATGTAATTTTGAGGGTTTTTATGAATGCTTTTGAAGGGATGAAGTTAATTATTTTGGATTTTAGTTTTACTAATGAATAATATGTATTTACTTAGGAAAAATGAGTTTTAATGTATGAATGAAGGGTGAATGATGATAAATGTGGGTTAAATATAAGAACTCAATATTTTTAGCTAACCAGTCATCGAATCTTGAGTATGTTCCCAACAAAAGTTAGAGAAATTATCTAAGCCTATTTGACTGATAGCTTAGAATACTGAATACTTATAGGGGAGGTGAAATTAGTGATTTTTCCTGATGATCATTTATTACATGCTTGCTCCACTGCTTTCTACCTACCCAACTTTATTTCTAACATTTTTTCTTCATTTTTGTAGGTGCATTTAGGCTTGCAACCTTAAAACATTTTTATTTCAAAGAATAAAACTATCTAAGTCTACCTTATTTCATCTAAGGGCTCATATTAAACTGTTTAGCTCCTCATTATTCTCTACCTATCTATTTAT
Source organism: Pinus albicaulis (assembly GCA_034641835.2). Classification (NCBI taxonomy): domain Eukaryota; kingdom Viridiplantae; phylum Streptophyta; class Pinopsida; order Pinales; family Pinaceae; genus Pinus; species Pinus albicaulis. The sequence goes on along the minus strand of CM076570.1, from coordinate 1,205,735,333 downwards.
TTGTCAAGTTTAAACAGTTTGAAAAATCTTTATTCACTATCCACAACATGAAATTGAAAACATGAAAAGTTAGGATTAAACTGTCTAACTGATCATGGATTATGGTATTTATTGACACTCTGCACATAATCATTATTTTTGCAGTAAAAGTAAAAGTAGTAGCATTTGAACTTGCTCACTTTCAGGTCTTATTTTTATCTCTTTTTTGCTTTTGGGGTTTATATTTTTCTAAGTCCTTTTATTTTTATTTTAGGACTTTTTACCCTCTTTTTTTTTTTTTTTTTCATTTTTCAAAATATGGGAAAAAAACTTGTAGAAAGCAAGGTATGTACATATTTACAAGACTATCAAAGTGAATTCAAAAATTATGAACCCTATTATTATAGGATCCTAACAGGGGGATATTGTTATTGATCACTACTACAGGCCAAACATAATAGTTGGTGTTTTGGAGGAAATATGGGTTGACGCCATCCATGGCTATTCTGAGTCATAGAATTCGTACTTCATTCTTGAATTTTTCGGGCCATGTATCCTCTATATGCTTCATGGCTATTGAATCAGTTGGGATTCGCATAAATCTCAACTCACTTCTATGTGAGGCATGACATCCCTGCAACATAGCTAATTCTTTGCAACGAAAGAGCCTTTGAATCCTTGGGATTATAGGCATGTGCCTCAATATCTTAAAAGGAGGACTAGTACGTGATTTACCCTTCTTTTTTGATTTATCATACCTGTCATGCCCACATTTCGGACACATCTCTTTGTCTACATATTCTCCTCTATATAGAATACAATAATTTGGACATGCATGATCTGATATTTACTCAACACCCAACATTTTCAACAATTTCTTTGCCTCTTCGTAGCTACCGGGCAAGACATTATCACTCGGAAGAACCTTATCTTTGAATAACCTGTAGTTGGTGGTAATGGAAAAATATATTAATAAATGTAAATTAATGTCGATATAATTATTAAATTTTATAAAATTTAACATTTGTAATGTTCATTGCAGTGTATTGATTATATTTCAAATTTATATAAGGGGAGTACTTTATGGTAACTTACCTCAAAAGTTCTGAGAAACATGCATTCGACAAGCCAAACTTTGCTTTTAAATTGTACAGTAACATTGTTGTCCCCAACTGGGTAGACTTTGACTGACCGCCAGGTCTAAAGAGAGGGGTGGTAGAGGCAAATTTAAGGCTTTCGAAAAAGGTGTCAGCGATATGAGCATCATCTCCTAGCTGATCATCATTTTGGAATGCATCTAACAACATTGTCTGCATGGCATCCGTATCCCTTAAGTAATCATCCATACGAATCTCTATTTGATTGCCTCTATTGCTAGCTTTTGAAGAACTACTATTGCAGTAGTCATTCCTAATTGGTGAATTTGGACGTAGCGGGAATTGAATCGGTGGTTGATTCAACCATTCTTGGTATCGTTCCTCTTCGATTTTTTCTCTAAATTCAGTCTTCTCTCGATTTGACATTGTTGTGGGGTGCAACGGAAGATGGTAGGTAGGTCATTCATCATCACTAGAATCCTAATAAATTAAAAAAAAAAATTGAACATGATTAGTACAAAATATATGATATCAATTAGTAACCACATTGACAATATTGCATGATTATAAATTGGTTTGACGTTGAAATAATTACATATTAATCAATATATATACCAAACAATTATAATTATAATTAACATCATTGTCCCATGATTGTGGCTAGAAGATGCAATATTGTTACAATTCATAGGGTGAAGCGTTGTCCATTTTCATCTACCAAATGCGCCTTGCAGTATGCAGCTCCTGATAAGAACTTCCGATGTTTTGGAGCAGTTTGAATATTTTATGCATCTAAACTCGATGGTGAATCTGCATGAACCTACAAATTTTTATACATTATAAATTTAATTAAGTGTTGCATGATTGACTACATGGATAAAAAACATATATAAATTCAATTAGAGAGTGAAAAAAATAAAACAAATCTGAAGTAAACATTACGTCTCCACTTGGATAGGGAGAACTCTGCGATGAACTTTGAGAAATATTATGGAATGAGCTGGATTTTGAAGAATTTTCCATTCCATATAATATATGATATTTTCTCCCTGCATTTGAGCAAAACAACAATAAATTTTGGTGCACAAACTTAATTGCCATTCCGGTGCGAATGTACAGATAACTGCACCAGTGAGTTTTTTTTTTTCTACGCACCAGTGCCATTTTATAACACGACACACATGTGTGGTTCAAGTAAAGGACACATCGGTAAACGAATAACCGCAAATTAAAAAAGCACAACCCTATTTTCTTTAAGTGAAAAAAAGTGGTAAATTGAAAAATAGGTGGAAAAATATTTTCAATAATCTAATTTCATAAAAAATTTCTTTAAATACTAACCACTTTTCATTATTTCACTATTTTTGCAAAAATTTTCAGCCAAAGATTTGCAGGATACATACTTGGAGAAAACAGAGCACGAGAGCACTATGGAGCAGGGAAATACGTTTGAACAGAAGTATTCAGATAATCAGAATTCCAAACCTCTAGTGAGTCAAACTCTGTACCATAGAATTTCAAACGATGTGAGTAAGTTTATTGTTTTTTTGTACTTTTTTCTACAATTTTTTTTATACAATAAAATAAGAAATCAAGGTCTATTGTTTTTTTTACTTTTTCTGTAGTTTTTTTTATGAAGTAAAATAAAAAATCAAAGCTTATTGTTTTTTTATTTTTTTTAATTTAATTAATTAATAAATAAATTTTTATTTTTTTTGCTGCATTTTTTTTTCCTTTTATGCAGTTTTCGGAAACAAAAATAAAAAAGAAATCCATTTTTAGAAACAAAACCCTAGATTCTTTTTGTTTATGCCCTTTCTTCTCCCTCTTTCTTTTCAATTTAGATTTATAGGGTTTGTATAGTCATAAGACATCCAACCCATCGGACGACTTGCATAGTCGGATCCTAATCCATGTTGGCCCTTGCATCAATCTTAAAAAAATACAGATTTTTTTCGTCGATGCGCCCTGCGTAACATAGTGCACTGGTGCGCTCGGTTATAGCAGCGCACCGCGAAAGTATAGTGTTAAAAAATAAAAAAATAAAAAATGTTTTTATCAGTGCGCCATCTGTAACATATGGCACCGGTGCACTATTGCATTATGGCGCACCTCAAACGTGCTGTTTTGCAAAAAAAACCATTTTAGAAACAAGCCCTACATTCTTTTTGTTTCTGCCCTTTCTTCTCCCAGTTTCTGTGATTTCAGAATTAGGGATTTTTAATTTATATTTATAGGGTTTGTATTGCTAAATATAAGCCTAAGACATCCAGCCAACAGGAGGACCTGCATAGTCGGATCCCAATCCATATCGGCCCTTGCATCAATCTTAAAAAAATACAGACTTTTTTTTCGTCGGTGCGTCCTACGTAACATAGTGCACCAGTGCACTTGGTTATAGTAGCGCATCGCGAAAGTACAGTGATAAATATATATATGTGTGTGTGTGTGTGTGTTTCTTATTAGTGTGCCACATAAAATATACACCGGTGCACTACCGCATTATGGCACACCGCAAACATGTTTTTTTGCAAAAAAAAAAAAACCATTTTAGAAACAAACCCTACATTCTTTTTGTTTTTTCCCTTCCTTCTCCCACTTTCTGTGATTTCAGAATTATGACTTCTCAAGTTATATTTATAGGGTTTGTATTGCTAAATATAAGCCTAATACATCTAATTCAACAGACTACCCGCATTTTTAGATCCTCAGTAATCCATCTCATCCCTTACGTAACTAAAAAACAAGCCGGCACTCCTCAGGAGTGGTAGATAGCGCAATTAAGAGCGCCATGATCCCAGCACATCACGCAAGTAATGTGATAAAAAAATTAGAAAAACAAAATATTTTTTCTTAGTGTGCCATTTGTAAAATATGCAGCCAGTGCGCTATTTCATTATGGTGCACCGCGAACGTTCTGTTTCGAAAAAATAAAAAAACTTTCAAAAAATACAAACCTTGCATTCTTTTTGTTTCTCCCCTTTCTTCTTCCTCTTTCTGTGATTTCAGAATTGGGGCTTTTCAATTTATATTTATAGGGTTTGTATTACTAAATATAGACCTAAGACATCCAACCAACGGGACGATTAGCATAGTCGGATCCCAATCCATGTGGGCCCTGGTATGAATTAAAAAAAAAATAGATTTTTTTTTTTTATCGGTGCGCCAAGAGTAGCTTATCGCACTGGTGCTCTGTATTTTACAAGCGCATCGCAAAATGTAATGTGATAAAAAAATAATATTTTTTTTTTATCGATGCGCTATATGTAAATATGGCACGTATTTATGCTAAAAAACTAACACTGGACAATTTTTATTATTTTATCATGGTTAACCGGTGTGGTCATTGACATGTAACACACCGGTGCTCCTTGTTGACATAGAGCACCATACAGTCTATTATACTTTTTTGGCGGTGCATTTGGAAGAGAGACATGCACCGACATCGGTGCGTAAACCATGAATGGCGCACCAGTTTTTTGAGATTTTTTTTTTACTTGAAAAGTTAACAATTTATTTATAAATATATTATTGAATGATATGGTATAGGTTTGAGATTGATAAATAAATGACTGACAAGAGATCAAGTAACAAAAATACTGATAACACATCAAGAAAAGAAAAAAGGCAAGTTCTTTATAAATTTTTTACAAAAAAATTATTTTTAAACTATATGTAAGTTTAACTAATATGTATTGTTTACAGTGTATCATGCAGAGCCACAAAATGACGAAGCTCGATAAGATTATTTCTGATCTAGGACCAGAAGAGCGTAAAAGCTTGATGGAAAAATTGCAAAAGGATGAATCAGGTGAATGAAAAAATACTATCGATCCAATATGAGTTTCTTTTTTTAGTTTTCATTAATAATATAATTAAAATTATTAGATAACATGTGTGAAAAATTCTATTAATTCACCTCTGTTTAATGTTCTACAGGGACCAACAACTCAGAAAAGGAATGTTGTTCTAAGAAAAGAAAAAAAATAGAACATGAAAATGAAAATGAATTGCTCCTTAGCTCATCTGGAGTGGTGTTGGAGGTTAACGAAAGGGGGAAAAACTTTTACAAATGTTTGAGGGATCTAGTGGAACGAATGTATAGACGTTCTTTCCACTTACAATACAAAAACCAATCCAATGATTCCAAGAACCAAATTTTATGTAAACTACAGGAAGAGTTTCCAGAGAATTGGTCAATGAGACATGTCAGACTTTTAATAGAAAAAACGTACAACAACAAAAAAGAAGGAATGAAAAAATAATATTCCTTTAGATGTTTGTCTAGAATTATTTATAAATATCACTTTTGTTATACTTACTTTTCATGTATCAATATAAAAATTAAATAGTTTATTGTCACATTACATTTTCAAGAAGATTATGAAAATCTCAAAAGATGAACGAGCTGATATTAGAAATATGCCAGTAGGAATGTCCAAAAAGGTGTACAAGGAGATGGTCAAAGAAATGGACAAAATTGCATCGCTGGAGGAGCCATCTCAACAACAACTTGCTTCAAATGTAATATGTAATCATTGATTTTTTCGATCATTAGGTAAAATAAATAAACAATTTAGCATTAAATATTAATTTTCAAGTATTTTTTTGCAGAAAAGAAAAGAAAATGGAACCCATTCAGCACATAAAACAGGACGACAAGGAAGAAAATGATTGATATCTAAGTTTGTGAGTAATTGTTACTTCCTTATAACAACTTAACTAGATTTCATTTTTGTATTTTTAAGTTGTTTTACAAAAATCATCATTTAATGTCTCCAAGCGAGTGCTAACATACAAAGAAGAACCATTAGAGGAATTGATTGAAATTGGTTTAAATATGGGTTGTGCGTATATGTTGGCATATCAAAACTTAATCGTGGAATTTGTAAGCATCTATCGATCTTGTTTTACTTAGCTTCGTCTATAATTAATATAAAAAATAAATCTTTTATATTAAATATATGATTCCTTATGGGGTATAAAACTTGCAAGAAACAAAGTATGGCACTCTGCCAACAGATCAAATCTTGAAAGATGACATGTTACATGGTTTTGAAAGAATGTGTATAGTTTATGAGTCAATTGTTGCATTGGTACGTCATTTCTTTTCGATTTACATTGATGTATATTATTTAATATTGCAATTTTCATTATTCTCACCAATGTATATACACTCATTACAGTTTATTTTTATGTTTGTATATGGAAGAAGGTGAAGAAGAAGAAAACAATCAACGTCGTGAACAAAACATTTTTGAAAATAACCCAAGTCATGGAAGTAGCTCTAGCAGTGATAGCAGTTCAAGCGAAGAATGATGATCACTATGTTTGGATATAAAAGCAAGGCGTTGTACTATTTTTGGAAAAATGTTTGTGAAATCAGACATTTTCTTTAATGTAATGGACATAGTGTCCCAATTGAAAGATAAAGGGATACCAATAACTGTCCCATTTTGTATGACAAAGAATGTCTTATTCATATATATATAATAATAATAATAATAATAATAATAATAAATGTTTTAATTTATTATATTGCGTTCTCTATTGTCGCTACTGTGTTCTCCATTGTCGTTTTCAAATGCACTAATAAAAATTTAATTCATATGAATATTGTTATAAGATATATATCTGTCGACTTTTGATGAATAATGAATTTTAAAAAACCCAATAATTATGATATGATGTAACAAATTAATCCAAACATCACATTCAAATCCATTAATAAAAATTTAATTAATATGAATATTGTTATAAGATGTGTCGAATTTTGATGAATAATGAATTTAAAACAATCACAATAATTGCATTGTCACAGGTCGATGTTTCTAAAAAATACAAAATGAAAACTGGTGCATGTATTCTTATACCGGTGCACTTGTATTCTTAAGCACATTGGTGTGTTTTTACGACCTATGGGCACCGCACAAATATGAAACCAATTAAAAATATCGAGGCATTTGTGCGGTATGACGCTCCGGTGCGTTTATGTCTATATAAGCACCAGTGTCATTTTACAACCTATGAGCACCGCACGAATACCGATACCAATTATAAATCTCGGTGTGTCTGTGTGATACTATGCATCGAGGCATTTTTGTGTCTATACGCACCGGTGCATTTGGATGACCCATAGGCACCGCACGAATACCGATACCAATTATAAATCTTGGTGCATTTGTGTGATACTACGCACCGGGGCGTTTATGTGTTGATACACACCAGTGCATTTGTATGACATATTTGCACCAGACGCATACTTATACCAATTATAAATCTCGGTGCATTTGTGTGATACAGTGCACCGGGGCGTTTCTATAAGTATACGCATCGGCACTTTGATATGACCTATGGGCACCGCTCAAATCCCAAGACCAATTAGAACGGCCCCATGCATTATATCACCAACACTACGCCTGATGTTGTTTTATACCTTAGCGACCCAGTGCATTCACCTTCGATTTCCCCAGGGCTCTGGCTACAGGTACGCATCAGTGCGTTAAATCCTGATTAGCGCACCGATGAAAAAAACATCCGTAATAACCTCTGGCCGCCCATTTTTTTTTAGTTGTGTTGAATTTCTGTTAAAAGCTTCGCCAAAACCTACGTATCCAAAAACAAATGTGGTAGCATATGTTTTTTTGACAATTTTGGCCAATTTTATAACACTAAAAACCTCCTTTATAACCTCCGCTAGAGGGTCTTTTCCTTGTAGTGTCTCAAGAAGGTGACACTTTATATTGAACGTTGGAGTAACTAAACATACATTAGTTGTTTTTTTTTTTTTTTTCTGTCTTCACTTAGAATAGCATTGCAATTTCAATTTCAGTTATAAGATTTACATCAATGGAATAGGGCTAATGTTAAATTAGAAGTCATTAGAATAAATAATCTATTTTTTTTCAGATCAGATTCTAACCAGCCAATAGTTTTTGATTCATTTTTATGCAAATTAGTTTAACTTAGGAACACTTCCCTTTCTTCCCTCTTAAAATTCATTAAGATTCATTTAATTTCTCTCATAATTTTATATTAAAACTCTTAGATTTAAATAACAAAACCCCCAAAACAATATAAAAATACATACAACTAAATAAGAAGAAGGTTAACTAAGCAGATATAGTGCACCACACTTCATCGGTTTACAAACCTTGGTTGATAATTTATGTTAGAAATTTAAGACATTAAATTGACTAAACAATAAGTCAACAATCTTGACACTAATTTTCTCACCAAGAAACTCACCAACCTGGACTTCAACAACAATGAGGATAATGAACAGAATCTAGTCCCCACCTAGGTACTTAAGTGGATTCTCCTATGGGTTCGTTATGGTCTACTCTGTGGTATTTTTGTGCTATAGGAGACTTTGCAAGCCATATCGACTTACTATTAGCTTTCATTATGTTATATTCTATATATTTTTAGATAGTTGTAGACTCTATTATTTAGACCAATACTGTCAAACAATTGGAATAGTTTTCATGATCTTAGAATTATTAGTATATGCTATTATCATGATTTACCTAGTAGTAAATGAATAGTCATAGGTATAAAATGGTTTTCCTTTGATCAATAATAAAAAACTAGCTCAAAATGTTTTATTCTTATTACCTTTTTTAACCTCAAATAAAAACATGTTTTTTACTTGAATTTTTTGTATCTTTTTGTCAGTTTCCATTGCATTGTAATATAAAATATTTATAGCAGCTATTTAAAATTTCTATCTTTGTCCTACCACCTTGGGAATAAAACTAAAGACAATAAGGTAGGGAGTCAAGAACTAGTAAAATTAAAGAAGTTTCCATGAATAAGAGATACCAAAACCAATTTCTACCCCAATCAAGCGGAAAACAACAACAAGAGAAAAAAATAGTATCCTTATTAAACTGCAAGATTTCATATAACAAAAAAATCAAGCTAAGAATAGAGTTAATGTAAAACATAACTATAGCCTTGAGGTTTAGTTGTAGAAGCCAAAACTGAGATAATGAAGTATCTAAGTTGATGAGTTGTTTCTCAAACTTGCAATTGGAGAGCTAGGTGGTGAAACCCTTTGTAATTTTTTATCCAGTCTTCCACGTCAATCATGAGGTCTCAGAGTTCTGGGATTGTCTTATGTCCATCTTTATTTTTCCAAGAAACAACTTGGCATGAAAATATAAATCAAGAATACGAATATAATGATTTTAACAGCCTCATGAATTACTTGTATCAGGAGCCCAATGATAAATTTCTACCATGACATCTGAATCAAGAGTGACCTATTGTTCATGGAAGATTTCTTCCTGCACCAGTTGAATTTCCTCTTGTAATTTTTGGGGAATGGTGGAATGGGATTTATGGTCTGAGGATTCTACACAAAGTTTCACCATGTAACCCCCTAAAGCTCCATGACCACCATCTCCAAATAAAAAATTAGCTCTCTAACGTGTCATGGTTGTCAAAGGAAACAAGACATTGCATGGACTTGTACTAAGGTGAGAAGGGAGATGCATGAGGAGGTGATGAAAGAGAGAATCCATTACAAATTTCCAGTCAAGCTACATCATCATAGAACCATGGACAATTTCCTCTGCCTTAAAAGAGCTGACAACTTGTGGGGAGGGTGGGGGGTGAAATTTAGCAGAAAGGATAACTTAACAAATCACTTAGGAAACCATGCAAGATTCCAAGTGCATGGTTGGTGAAGCCAACAGCTGAAGGAAGTGATAGAGAAGAATGCCAGGGTTGACACACCAACCTGAGATAAATAACATGTAGGAGAGTTGATATACATTACTAACATGTATATCATAATATTTCCAATAGGTCGCATCATTGATTGGGAGGCAAGGCCCCTTAAATGCACCTCGATGGAGGTACATTCATAAGAAGCAGTAGCGGGAGGGCACAATGATCCCCAACCCCTAAAGAGTTCCAGGTTGTTGATGGTTAGTTGAGTATACATGCATTTGGTAGAGAAGAGGTAAGGTTCCTATCCCTTATTGTGATAACACTAGAAAATTATATCTCTGATAGGAGGTGCATTAGTTACCTTTCGTGTATTATGTAGATACTTTAGATCAAAAGCCTCTACTCATAAGGTAGTAAAATATACTTTTGCGATATTTTTTTTTGTTCTAAATCCTTATTGATCGATTCTTGTTGGGAAGTTTTTCTTCCCAATGGTGTCAAAGTTTTATAATTTATTTTTTGAGAGGTTTCTTATGATACAACCAATTTTGTGTAATTGCCTCCCTTTTAGGCCTATGACTAATGCACATATGTGCATGTGGTGGTTGTTTGTGCCCAAGACAAGAAAAATACTTTGGGTGTGTACTCATGTCAATAAAGAGAATTGCACTTTCTTGGATAGATAAGATGATCCCGTGCTTGATATTTTATAATACCCATATGCATGAATGGATTGGAGAGGGCTTCATAATATACTATTTAGTCAGGATGAGACAACAAATGATAGAGGTAAAACTATCCTTATTTTTTGATAAAACTAGTTACATACGTTTTTTGTCTTAGAAATTTATATACATGTAAACTTCTGGTAAACTGTGTGTTTTTTTTGTTGATATGCCTACTATTTTGGGTGAACACTTCACCCATACTCAAGGACGTAAATATTAACTAATGATGTGAAGAGTGCCAGACCTTGAAAAATAGAGGATGTAGTTAGAATATAACTGTTAGGGTAGGTGAAAATGATGAGACCATTGAAATTAATTATGAATATAATAATTAATAGGAACCTTTGAACTCAAATTAAAAATAATTAATTTATAGGGTTATTAATGAATTAAAATAAGGAATTTTGAAATTATCAAAAAAAAGTGATTCCTTTTTGTGCATGGTCAAGTTCCTAAAATTTAGGAGTTTCCCTAAAAATTAGGCGTGCATGAGATAGTTAACTGATGTGTTGAAGTTTAAGGCCAAGTTTTGATCTTATAGTGAGTTAGTTTGGAAGCTGAAGAAAAAGTGGATTTAGACTCCTAAATTTTAGGAGGAACTAGTTAACAAGTTGTGTTAACTAGAAAAGAACCAATTCGACTTTCCAAACATAGAACTCACTAATTTTAACAATTTGAAATGCCTTTAAAAGGAATGAAGGCACAATTTTAATCATTGTTTTGGTGATCATGAGTTGGTCATACCAAACAATTAGAAGCACAAGGTTGTGCATGGAGGTTGTGAGAGAAGGTGAACAAGCATAGGAAAGGATTTTTGGAATTGGAGAAGGACGGATTCCTTGGGTATGGAAGCAAAGTTAAAAATTATTGCATAGGTTTCAAGGTTAGATTAAGAAGGGAAAACAAGGTTGTTTTCATATTAAATCAATTGTATTGTAAGAGATCTAATGCTAAATTTTCTTCAATAAATTCTCAATAATCAAGTAGAGAATTTTCCTAATTGGTTTCCCTATAAAAATTGTGTTGTTCAATTGTGTGACTTTGATTTTATTTCTATTCTGAAATTCGCTGCAAATTGATTAGAGAAATTATCTGTTTGTAAGAAAATAAAGTGTTTTTTCAGATTTTTCTTATTAACATATCAAAATTTCATGGATTTTATACATGGTATCAAATCCTTGATTAGAATAAAATAGCATATCCAAGTGCAACAATTCATAGAAAACATCCTCTGAAATAGGGCATAGATAAAAAGGGGCTCTAGCCGAAGATAAGGACTTTTTTATGTCTTCTTGTGATTGCTTTGGGGCAGAGTTTGATTGGGAGTGCAAACCATGAGTTGGAGAAGCAAGGTTGGGCTAGTTTTGTGCATAAGTTTTGATCCTATTCTCTGTCATCAAGGCGTCCAAGGTTCTATGTTTTTATGGGAGGTAAAACAAGGTTTTTTTCATATTAAATCAATTGTATTGTAAGGGATCTAATGCTCAATTTTCTTCAATAAATTCTCAATAATCAAATAGAGTGTTTTCCCAGTTAGTTTTCCTATAAAAATTGTGTTGTTCAATTGTGTGATTTTGATTTTATTTCTGTTCCAAATTTTGCTGCAAATTGAGTAGAGAAATTATCTTTTTGTAAGAAAATAAAGTGCTTTTAAGATTGTTCTTATTAACATATCAAAATTTCATGGATTTGATACGTGGTATCAAAGCCTCAACTAGAATAAAATAGCACATCCAAGTGCAACAATTCATAGAAAACATCCTCTGAAATAGGCCATAGATCAAAAGGAGCTCTAGTCAAAGATAAGGACTATGTTGTGTCTTCTTGTGATTGCTTTGGGGCAGAGTTTGATTGGGAGTGCAAACCATGAGTTGGAGAAGCAAGGTTGGGCTGGTTTTGTGCATAAATTTTGATCCTATTCTCTGTCATCAAGGCGTCCAAAGTTCTGTGTTTTTATGGGAGGGAATGAGCCCTAATTTAGTGTTTGTATGTCCTAAAAAAAGTGTTGCAACAAAAATGCATGTAGGGTTGGTAATTGCGCAGGAAGGGAGGAGCCTTGGAAAGGAGACAACAAGGAATTCTGAGCAGGTTGGAAGGGAGACAACAAGGCATAGGTTTGTTTGCTAACATAGGTTTTTTTAAATATTTTTATTTGTTGATTTAATTCACATAGGGTTTGAACTTTGGATCTTATGATTTACATAACATAGTACTCCATAACAGGGCTAACGCTGATTACACTGTTGTTAGAAATTTTCAACGTGAATATACAAACATATTATGAATAAATTATTCTCTCCATTATAACCAGTTACAATGAGGTATAAACTGAAATGGAAATGGAATTAAACATTTACTTCCATGGAATTCAAAAAAATATTATTTTTTCAGCATTTTGGACGAACGATCTACATCCCACTCACAACAATTTCTTCATTCCCATTCTGAACATTATATTCTTTTCAGAGGCTAATGGGAGAATTGAAGCTTTAAACTTGTGTACAATGTTTTATATTGGCTTCCATTAATGGAGGATTCATGTTAAATTTTGTCAGGTTTGAGACATTTTCCCTTCTCGTTTTTTACAATCTGAGTGGAATTACATTGATATTTGTTAACATTTTTTGTTTCTTCTTTCATTGGGTGTATTTTATGGCGACCTTAGTGAGAACAGGGCCAATGCTAATTACAATGTTGTTAGACATTTTCAATGTGAATATACAAACATATTATGAATAAATTATTCTCTCCATTATAACGAGTTACAATGAGGTATAAATTGAAATGGGAATGGAATTAAACATTTACTTCCATGGAATTAATTAAAAAAACATTATTTTTTTCAGCGTTTTGGACGAACGATCTGCATCCAACTCACAACAATTTCTTCTTTCCCATTCTAAGAATTATATTCTTTTCAGAGTCTAATGGGAGAATGGAAGCTTTAAACTTGTGTATGATGTTTTATATTGGCTTCCATTAATGGAGGATTCAAGTTAAATTTTGTCAGGTTTGAGAAATTTTCCCTTCTCGTTTTTTACAATCTGAGTGGAATTACATTGATATTTGTTCACATGTTTTGTTTCTTCTTTCATTGGGTGTATTTTATTTCCAAGCACCAAGGGATTTATTTGGTACAACAAAGTGTTTTATTAGTCAACAAGCAGCTAGCAAGTGTTGGATTGGGTCAGTAGCAAAAGGAGGACATTTGTTGAAGTGCCAAGCCATTTGCAAGGCAAGGCATGTTAGTGAACCCAAGTGGTTGTCATGGAGATTTTTCCAAGTAGAATTAAGTTGATAGAACTTGGGAAAGAGAATATGTTTCAGCTCATATCAGATAACCATATTTTGTGGGTTGAAAATCATGTCAGTGGGAAGGAGTAATCAGAATATGGATTGCAGGCAAAATTTTGCCAAAAATTAAAAGAGATCAAAATTTCACCAAACCAAAACTAATAGATTGGGTCCATCACTAGGAATTCGGTGCAATTCGTTTCACTCAAAACGGAGTCCGTATGAGAAATTTAGTGCCCGTTGATCGCCGTGTCAAAAAGCGAATTTAAAAAAAAAAGGGTCAAATAGGGTCAAAGGCCAAAAAAATTGGGGTTTTCTTCGGCCAATGATAGGATAAAAAGTTTCATGCTATGGTTGGTCAAATCTCCAAGCTCATTGGCAGTTTTTTATTGGGTTTTTAATAAGCCAATGGGAAGAGGACACATGGTAAGCCCAGAGGCCGCCACGTGCCCCCACCTGAGGCCGACTCTGGGTGGAGGTCAGGGCTCGAACCCGTGACCTCCCCCACACAATGCGCCAACAATACCAACTCTCCTCCACATTCTTTCTTATTCATATAAGCCATTCACATTTATTTAAAGGTTTAAATACATTTGGGAGAAGGGGTATGGGGGCCAACCCCGTGGGGCCAGCCCCAACACACATTCCATAGAATTGTCGTCCGTCACCAAAGGCGGGGGCCGATCCAAATGGCGGAATTAAAACTTTAAACATGGTTTAATTAACCTGTAAACCAAGCTTATGCACTAATCCTTCATTAATATGTATTTTGTTAAGTGCACATTAACAATGCCTAAATTTCACTTATTGTTAATTAATATTCGGTTTAACCTTAAGTGTGGTTAGCACTAACTGACAGAGTTCTCCATTTTTGGTGGAGCTCCAATTTTTTCGGACTTAACTGGAGTTTCTCCAATTTTAGTGGAGATTTCTAGGGAAAATTGAATGAAGCATAATTTTTTCTAATTTCGATCAATTTTGGCTCAAGAAGAGTCATTATTAGATGATTTTGATGCTCTGAACATGATGGAACAATTACGGAAGCATTGGAGCAATTCTGAAAGTGTTTTTTCCACTTTGAATATTAAATAAGCTGAGGTCCACCAGGAGAGGAGGTCATGCCTAGATCAACTAAATATTGTTTTCAGAGATTGAATAGTCTATTTTGAGGTTTTTGGGTCTTATAAAAATAATGGAGTAGGTTGCAAATCATTGGAGCACTGTAGGTGCATGTAATCATACATTTGGCCATTAATCCCAAGAGGGCATAGCCAGTTAAAGCATGTCCATGGAGATGTAGCCCAGGAGGGGTGAGCTCCGTTATCAGCTATTGTGTAATGTGTATCCGTGTGTTATTTATTTGCATTTCATTTGTTGTAAATAAATTTTTAAAAGCTAATTAACTTGTAAATTTCTCATCAAAGACACTTAAAACTTGACACATAAACCGCTTCATAATTGGCTAACTTGAGACGATCCTAAACACATTTTTATTATACTCATGAGGGAGCTAGTACAAAAAAACTATTTTTTCCATATTCAGATCAATTTCTGAGGTGCATGCCAACTAAAAGTAATGAGTCACATAGTTCTTCTCATGCTCATTCATCTTCCTTGATTCGTAGAAAACCAACTTCCCTTCCCACATCATGAATCTACGAAGTACTTCCTTGCAAGCATCTATACAAACCAAAAAATACTTATCAAGATATACAATGTTTAAAACTAGAGAATTTGTAAGCAAATGCTTCAATTGATCATGGAAACTCCTTATTCCATTCAAACTTCTTCCCTTTCCTTTGCAAATATGTAATATGATAGCTAATATTAGATAAGTTCCAGATAAACCTCTTGTAATAACATGTTAATCCCATGAATGATCTGACTTCATCCACATTACCTGGAGATGGCCTCTCTAGGGTAGCTTTAATATTTTCTGGATCCACTGCTATCTCTTCCTTGGAAAAAACATGTCCCAAGTAAGGAACCTGAGTCTAAAAGAAACTACACTTGCTGAGCTTGGCATATAACTTATGCTCTCTCAAAAATCTTAACAATGCTCCCAGGTGCTTTGTGTGCCCCTCATTCTTTGTATCTACCAATATATCATCAACAAATACTATCACAAACTTATCTAGATAAGGGAACAACACATTGTTCATAAAACACATGAAGGTGGCTGGAAAATTGGTAAGACCAAAAGGAACCACCACAAACTCATAATGCCCATACCTTGTACGAAATGCAGTCTTATATATGTGTTCTTCTTTAATGTGCACCTAATGATATCCTAATATCATATCAATATTGTTTCTCCCTTCATTTGATCAAACAAATCATGAATCCACAATAATGGACATATGTTCTTGACATTCACCTTGTTTAATTGCCTGTAACAAATGCACAATTTGAGAGTGACATCCTTCTTCGTTACAAAAAAAATTGTTGAACCCCAAGGAGATACACTTAGCCTTGTGTATCCCTTATCAATCATTTCTTTAAGCCACAACTTCAGATCCAACAACTCCGAAGTACTCATCATGTATGACGCCTTAGATGTTGGTGATTCTTCTGGAATCAACTCAATAGAAAATTCCACCTCCCTGTGAGGTAGTAGCTCTGTAATCTCTTTAGGAAACACATCTTGAAACTATTGTAAGTAGGATACTTCCTGAGGACTTCATCATGCTCATATTTCTTCCATTTTTCACTAGAAAAATGCACTGCAAACAGTAAACATCCTTTCTTACAGTTACACTTAGCTTGCATTGTTGTAACCATTCTCACTGATATAGGCTTATTCTTTCCCTGAAAGACTCTCTTTTATCCATCATCATCCATGCACTCAAATTCCTTCTCACATCAGTCCACCTTGGTCCTATGAATGAACAACTTGTCCATGGCCAAAATCATGCTATATGAACTGAAAGGAAGCACATTTATATGTGTTGATGTAGGTATAACATTCAAATCAAATGCATAAGAGCTTACCCAGTGATGAACTCTTCTCTTGGTTCCTATATCCAACTATACCAACCAAGATTCTGCGTGCACTTCCTTACTCAACTGACGTTGATCCACCAAGTCAAGACTAATATAGCTATAATTCGATCCAGGGTCAATCAAAATGGAAACAACTTGATAAAAAAGCATACCTTCCCTCTCGATAATGGATACTAGATGATATGCTTTCCTATTACCCACTATTTCATAGATATATGGAATGCTCTAACCTACCTCCTAACTATATGTGCCTCCTTAGCACTATAGATATGAGGTCTACCACCTTGGTGTGAAGGAAAATCCCTCTCGAAATGATCTCCGCCACAGGTCCAACACCTTAAAGGTTTCCCGCAATCACCTTTATTCTACTGCTCCTCAGGCTGAGACTGATGTACCCTCTCATCTATATTGAACTTCTTATGAGGTGCCACATTTTCCTTGTGACCTTCATCCTGATATCTTCCTCGCTTCTTAGGAAATTTATCTTTAGTATTCTAATTACCTTTCCAGTCATGCTCGAACTCAGACTTACACTTTGACTACTCATAAAAATGCCTCAAATTTCTGATGGCTTCCTCCAAATATTGAGGCTCATCAAACTCAATCTGATATTTGAATGCTACTAGAAACTTGGTGATGAACCTTTGAGTCTTTTCTTTCTCATCCTTGAGATAGGCCACATATATCAACAACTCTATAAATTTGGTTGTGTACTCTTCATTTGTCATTTAACCCATCCCGAGCTCATAAAACTCCTTGGATTTTCCATAATAATAGCTCTAAGATAGGTACTTATTCCTGGAGAGTATTTCAATTTCATCCCAAATCAACTTCTCTTCTCCGATGCCTCTGATATGCTTAACATATTGCCACCAAATATCTACTTTTCCCTTGAGACTAAAAGTAGATATCTTGGCTTTCATGTTCTCATAGCAATCATGGAATCTAAAGAATTTATTCATCCCAATAAAAAATGCTTCTGCATATTCTAATTTATTCATTTCCCCATCAAAAGTAGGATGCTTGGCTTTCTTGAACTATTATGGCAAGTACTGCTTCTCACTCCTACTATATGGATGTTGACGGTGATGGAAATGATGTCTCTCAGAATCAAATCTAGAATAAAATAAATCAGTGCTATCCCACCTCTTAGGTGTAGACAAGGATCTTCCACCCTTTACTGTTTCATATTTGTCCATCTTGTACCCTTTCTGAGACCTTCTTCCATCTGCACCATTAGTCCTTTCTACTTGTGCACGATTGATCCCCACATGTCCCTCCTTCTAAAAATATGAAAGGCTTTGTATGATGAATACATTAACCTTGAATTTCTTTTCTTGAGCTCTGGAAATCCTTTCGTATGCCTCAATCAACTGCTCATTTCCATCCTTGCAATTCACATTTTCTGCCTTCAAAATTCTCAATGTTTCTTCCAAACCAGGAGAATTTCCATCTCCCTTCTGCTCAACTGAGATATCCCATCCTACCAGTGTCTCTTCCGGACTGTACTGGGAGTCATTTGAACTATACTCCACTTTTCTGCTCTTGATCTCTTGGCATTCTATTTCTTGTAATGTGCCACTGTTAGCTAAATAAAATATAATCAAAATCATACTTCAATGTATCTCAGGGGAGGCTAATGCATCTACACAAACAAATCTAGAATAACACGATACAACATCACAAGCATATCATCTTATACATGGATATCATAACCATAACATTAAATAACTAACATTCATGCATGATAAACATATAGACAACTAACATGCATGCATAACAATCTGCATCTACCCTGAGGTCTAGTGTTTTAACGTCACTCTGATACCACCCTATAACACCCCACCCCACATTTACCCACTTTTACAGGATCTCTAGGGTAAACATTATCTAGGAGTTACTATGAAATGAACCAACATCCAAGTTCCACTTATGGAAGTTGGGATACTAACCGGAAACATACTGCAATCTCTTAGGGACACCACATCACCCAGATACTAGACAACATATGTTGATGATCTTGCCCTGAGTTGGAACTTTCCCTTTTCCCGACTTTACATCCCAGTTGCATACATGCCAAACTATGCATGTGGTTGTAAAGCTCCAACCGCACGCACAAATCATCCTCCATGCATCTGCAATTGATATTTCTCAGTTCAGAGGGTGCGTCTAGCAATATTATTCATGATCTTCAGGGCTAGCTACAAAACAACTCCCCAAAAATTTCCAGAATTCAATCTAAAGGTGATAACAAGTCTATATGACCAATATTAAGGCTATATATTTCCCAAACTTGCCAAACACATAACAAAAATTTCTTCAAACAAATAGTAAACATGATAATCCATAGGTCATAAATGTATATTTATTCAATGTCTCCTTAACTTCATAAGAGAATATTTAAGAAGGCTCAATGCCCTCTCAAAATAGCTGCAACAACACTAGTTATTCCATGAATTCATTTAACCATTCAATAAATTATCAAATCATGAATGGATCCATAATAAGAGAAAATCATTTAACTTTGCTTGTAACCAACATTTAAATAGAATGAAGCCATGCCAAACCAATAATAAAATCAACGCAGTAATCAATACATGTGCTCTTTTATCTCAATATAAAATAACACAAATAACACATGCATAACTACAACCAGGTCAAGGACTTCCATGAACCACCTGACCATAGATTGGGCTGAACCAAATTTCTATTTCATCCAATCACCCCTATTTCATATTCCAAGCATGAATGTGGGATCATATGGGTTAAACCAAAATAGAACCAACCAGTGATTCCAAAGGCCAAACCATGTCAACCCTCAACCACAATGATTTCACGTAAACTAGCCCAGAAATCACTAACACCAAACAATTTTGGATGCCTTTAACTTCATTCACCATCACCAGAGGAATTTTCTTGTCTCCATCCATGCATCAATAGTTCCAAGAGAAAAACCATCTCCACTCTCGACCCTTAGGAATTTTCCTGAGACCACCTCACCGGGATCCAAAGTATACTATCCATCCCATTCTTAATCAAAATAGGGAACCCACTTTGCCATGGATTTGCAGGAAATGACAAGTCAAGTCTGAAACCACTGTTAATCCAGACAAATATCGTGCAAATGACAAAAAATTAAACAAATATCCACATGCATGTACCATGAACTCAAATCTCAGCAATGAAATCACCCATGCAACCTGTTACCTGTAATGTGTCTTGTTGTAGCTGCTTTTCCAACCTTCTCATTCCCTGCCCACAAATTCCTTTACTTTCTTTCTTGCTTCTTTCCGATTCTCTCTCCTTCTAAATCCAAGTGAGAATGCTTCAATGTCCAAGCTAAAGCTAGAATTCTCCAAGAATGCTCTAAGTGTGTAAGAGTGTAAGAGTAGACAAGAGTGTTAAGAGTGTGTTGTAGCCACTACAACACCACCCAAAATTTTGGGTGGTATTCAAAATTTCAAGTCCCCTTCTGCTCGCTCTGCGATTAGGGTTTTGACCCAACCTTTAGTTAGTGACACCCCCATGACTTTTCCCTGCCAAACCTTGTCTCCACTCCCACTGGTCTCGGTGTCTCATCAATACTCTAAGGCCTAGGGTCTACTGCTTAAAAGAACACTGAGATTTTATCGTTGAATCCAGAGGCAAGTTTCCTAGGTTGTCATGACATCGGCCTTAGATGTACTTTACCTATTCCCATCCCCTTATAAACCTTCTCACCATCATGACAAAATACTTTTTTCGCAATCATGCCATGTGTGGGGGTATCATCATGCATGTATTTGAATGGAATTTTTTGGTGTTAAGTACTTGACATACTTTCATTAGAAGCCCTTTCACCATGGATCATTTAGGCATTCTATTTGGGTGCTCCACCAAGCTCATAGTCCCACGTAAATTATTTTCAAATATAGGGACATCATTCTCTGAAAGGTAAACATGGACTAATTAATATTATAATGTTTCGTATAGGTCAAGTCCACAGGTGATATACCCTACGAGACCACCACTGCATAGAGGTAAAGAAATTTATGCTGAAATGACAAAGGGCGCACTAATTGGAAGAATTTTTTATCACGGTTGAGCCATGCATACCAAAGCCATGGTTAAAGAGAAAATGAAGGATTCTAATGACCATTCATTATGAAATGATTTAAAAGTCATGGGCTAACGTGGGCATAAATCCAGCTCCATAAATGCGCGCCTTATTGACTGCCCAAGGAGCCATATTTCGGGAAGCCCTAAAAACTTGTGCACGCCATGGACACATATGTCTCGGAGACCTTACTATTTAGGAGGTAGTATGTTCAAAGGAAATTGACCGAGGAGGCCACTAATATGCAGGATCATCGAGGATCCATTAACCTGGCACCATCAATATGCTCCACAACATAAGGTTCTAATCGTCCATTCGAGCTGCTCAAATATGACACACGACTTTTCTTTGACATGTGAGGTGGTGGGTGCTCAAAACAGATAAATTATTTTACCATAGACCACAATAGAACATTAAATAGATTCAAATGTCATGTGGTTAGTCTCGAGAAAGGCCAACGCACTTCAAAGAAGTGCGTAAGGATGAAAATGACAAAGAAAGAAAGAGATGCATCACTGCTATACAAATTGACAACCGAGGTGCACAACCAAGAGGAATTTCAAGCGCAGAAAGAGGCATCCAAGAGACCCTCCAAACAACCAATGTCAATAAGATCGCATTGCATGAGATGCATCGAGGCACTATTCGGTAACGTTGACAGCAGACGTGAGAGTGTATTGTTGCATGGCATGACCATTCGACTAAATGGCACTCGAACACCACAACACATGCACACTATGAAAATTTCCTTTTCTTATGCGTTTGACCTAATGGATGATTCCCACTCAGCATCATAGGTATCGGGATAAGTGTACCAACACACAACATTGATGGCTATGTACCTTGGGAGTGGGTGGAATCTTCCGCGTCGCACAACCGATTTGGTTCCCCGTGCTATTTGTTATTTCTATTTGTAGCAAAAGCCCATGTTATAACAAGAAAAAACCTCTTGTCTCACTAATAATTATCATGAAAGAACCATTACCAAGAGTTGCTCCGTCATCAGGTCGCACAGTCGCATTTTTGCTATAGCAGCGGCGGATACTACTCAATCCTGAACGTAACCTTGCGACCTCCGCTCAAGTCGTAGGTATCACTGGTCGCAAAATTGCAAACCTCAAGAACGAGCGGAAGGTGTGACCTTTTGTGAAAAATGACTATACGACCTCCATAGGTCATTATCCTTGCTCAAGTCGCCAAGTCGCACATTTTATATGGAGGCAGAAAGGATGAGCTACGACCCTGTGACTGCTACAAGTCGCAATCCTCATTATGTCACAACCTCTCAATACTTTGTTGGGGTCGCACATCACAGTCCATCCCAACACATAGTAACACATGGGAGTTTCCTTGGTTTTGGCATCATCACCATTGGGAAGAAACGTTAAGCGAGAGCTAACTATACATGCCTATTGTATGATGGATATCGGTTGGCATTTCAAGTTTTTCCTTTGCGCCAGTAAACGAGCTCAGTGTGGACATGCACGAATTGTTCATACATCCCCTACAAAATAGGACTATGCAGGGGTCCAAGATAATTGTTAAACTCCCCTAATTTTATTTTGATGTTCCCTCAATGCATCTGCGATTTTTTTTTCTTCCTCAACATATATATATATATATATATATATATATATATATATATATATATATATATCTGTGTGTGTGTGTGTGTGTGTGTGCTTGTGGCTAATTTAATGTGTTCACTTGCAGGTAACATGAGGAAACTATGATGATGACCCAAACGAAGAAGTTTCTCACTTCCCCAGAAGTTGCACAACCTGGATTCAAGCCAACAAGAAAACCCACGTTATGCAGATGCACAGGATCTTGCTAAAAATGGAAAAATAACTCTCCCACTTATCGACTCATGCCAATTCCCTTAGCACTACAATGGCATCACTGACAGATAGAAGCTACTGGCTCACGTGGCGAGAGTTAAGACTATCCTCTGGAGAGCAAGGTTCTGATATCTCCAAAAGGGAAATGTAGAAGGGATAAAACCCCAGGTCGCAGATTTCTCAAGGACGCAGGTCGCAAATGACCTCAGGTCCCAGGTCGCAGATGACCTTAGGTCGCAGGTCACATATAACCCTGGGTCGCAGGTCGCAAATGGTCCAAGTCGCAAGCCAGCCCAACGGTCGGGAAGACCAAGAGTCAAGGGAAATTAAAGAGTCATCTCAACCTATATTTACAACTTCGGGAAAGGATACATGAGGAATTTTAGCTCTGCAATGGAAGCCAATATGACAAAGGAATTGGTGCTTGAGAGCTAAAGGCACTCAGCTCTTGGTATCAATTAAAGAGAGAGGTGGTGAGGCTAGGGTTTTGGTATCATGCATTGAGATGAATCGCCCATGTTCCACTATTGGGTTTTGACGAGTTGTAAACATGTATTTTACGTTGCAGCAACATTAATAATTTTAGTGTCCCGTGATTTTGCTAATTGGCAAGCCAAGTGACAGGGTAACATCAAACCAATCTTTGGAGACCAAGGACCTAGCCTTCCTGGACTCAGAGAGGGCTCTCTCTAATTGTGTAAGGGATATCTATGTGTTTGCTTCTTATGTTTCTGATTTTAGGCTACTTATGAAGTAGGTTTTTGGTTTTGCTTTTAGGTTTTTGAGGGAGGAACTGATCAAAGACTAAGATAGATAAAAAGATTCTCAGATTAACTGGGCTATGGGGTCGAAAAGGTCGAGAAAGCCTCAGATGGTGATACAAGGAATGTTGAAGGGCCGATTTGATCAAGGTAAAATGGATCTTAAGGTAAAATGAAGTGGGATGGACACTAAATTTGTGAAGAACAAAGGCTTTCAAACATAAATAGTTCAATAGCCGACATAAACATGGTAGGGCTAACCATTAATCATGATGAATGTAACTACAAACTGACAAATGCATAGAAATAAAAATTCAAAGCAATACATAGAGATATATGACTCTCTAACTTTAGAAAATTGCTATTAGACTTTGGGGAAAGAAAATTAAGACAAACAAATAACTCAAAGCACTATGAGGAAATGCCTAACATAGTATTTCAAGCTATCGAGCACTTCAAAGTAAGATTGCAGAGTTTTAGGCAAAGGGCAAGATAAGTACAAGACCTCTTTGGTTCAACTAGGAGAATCAAAAAATCAAAGAAAGGTTTCAGAGGTGGAGCTATGACTAGCCATGAGTAAACAAGGCATACCGTGAATCATACTTAGCATGCATAAAACCATAAATGAAACAAGCAAACAATTTCTTCAGTGATCAAAGAGCAATCAAGATTTCTTTGATATGACTAAGAAGGAAGAAAACATAGAAGCTATAATGAAACAGGAAATCTGAGGTGCCTCCAAGGGCATGTCTCACATCTATTCTCTATTGTCTTATAGCAAGCAAGAGCATGAAATATGTATGAAAACTAAGAAACATAACAGAGAGGGACACTATACCATTTTACCAAGTCAAGGAATCCAACAACAGTCCTCTTTCATCATCCAAAAAAATTCAAGAAACTATCCAATGCATGAGACAAGTATTTCTTCCAAGCTTGTATAACCATATATTTCTCTATATCATCAAGTTCAGCCTTGTTTACAATGAATTCTCTTGGAATATATAGGCCAAGATGAAGGAGAACCTCCTAGTGCAACTAGCAAGCTCATTGGCCCATCAAAATTATCTGATTTTGTCCTTGAGGCTTTGCAAAGCCCAAGGCACAAAATATCTATAAAAATATCCTAAAAATGATAAAAAAGGAAATTAAATTGACTTTTCCTAACTGGCAATGGCCAAAAAAGGCTAAACGCACATTAGGAAAATCCACTTCAGAAAAGTGCATTTTTCACAAAAATACTTAAGAAATATATCAGCAGAAAATCCCCTGTCTTGTGGGCAACTTTTGGAGGCCTTCCCGATGTCGAAACGAGGCCTGTGATGGCTCGTTGGAAAGATATGGATGTCTAGTTTCTGAAAATATGTTTTTTTCTCGAAAATGATCAATAGAACCCTGTGAAAAACTGAGCTGTGTGAAAAAACCCAGAAAATAGACTTTGCTGATATGCGGGGCAGAGTGTTGAAAAAGTGACTATTTTTCGCCACTTTGGGGGACCAAATCATCTTCAATTGATCTGAAAACCACTGAGTAGTTGCCCCTAAAATTATGGCATCTAATGATGCCATTTTCATCCTTTGAGGATGATTCAAACAAAAATGGAGATGCCCATTATTTTTAGCAAAAAGCCCAAAAATGTCAAAAAACCAAAACTTGTTGAATTTTGCCCAATTTTGGCGAGCATGACCCTCATGGGTTTTCAGAAGCATGCTGAGAAGCGGAGGCCAAAATTTGAAGCCTTGATGTGTCTTTCTTCATTTTTGGTGTCGGATGCCTCTTTTGAGCCTCTTTGAGTTTTTCTTGTGTGGCCTTCAATTTCTGTCGGGCAAACTGATTAAGATTCTTATAGTGCCTGGTCATTCTTCTTTGAAGGTCCAAGTCTCTATTGGCCTTTTCAAAATTCTTCTCCAAGTTTTCATTCACCATTTCAAGCCATGCTTCTCTATTGTTTTCTATCTCTTGGGTGAATAAAGTATTAAGAGGAAAAGATTGGAAAAGGGCAGCCTCTTCCTCATTTTGTTTCTCCAAGGCTCTTCTGAGTCCCATGGTCCTTGGCCTATTTCTCCTTGGCTGATCTTCTTCTTCACTATCATTGAACTCGCCCATGAGTTCTTCCAACTTAATTTGCGCTTCGGAGGCCTCTTTTTGATACTTGATAGCTCGTGTCTCATATACAACCATGTGGACACTCATTTGCTTGTTTTGTGTTTGGAGAAAGTGAATGGGGTTTTTAGACCTCTCTAGATCTGCCCTTAGATCATGAATTTGTTCTTCTCTATTTATCAAGAGAGACTCTAAGATTTTGGCCTCATTGTCGCTATCATTACTGTTTATTTGAATTATGTCAAATTCCCTCTCTTTCTCAAGGCTACTTTCTTCCTTCTCCTTTCCCTTGCTTTGGGTGGCCTTCTTGGTCTTCCTCCTCTTTGGTAATTCAACAATGGATTGCTTGGGCAACTTCCCTTTGCTTCGGAGGGCTCTAGTAACATTTGGAGTTACATTTTGAGGCACTCTCTTTCTTGATGTTCAGGGCTTTGTCACCTTTGGAGAAGAAAGCTTGGCCCCTTGCCTAGGAGAGGCAGCTAGCACATGATCAATTTCGTCTTTACCCTTGCTACTCCCCTCATCATCCTTGCCACTGTTTTGACCCTCTTCATGAATGCCTTGACTGTCACCTTGCATGTCTCCTTGAGGGCTGCCTTTTTCACCTTTGTTCCTGCTTTCTTCAGGACTTTTAAGCTCTGTATCTTTAATGTCTTGTGCTTCATCCTCATCATGTTTACTGCTGTGAAGGCTACCAATATCCTCATCAAACTGTTCCATTTCTTCATCATTTCCCTCTTCACTGTTTTGCCTTTCTTCATGGTGCTCTTATTCATCACTGTGCTACCTTTCATTACTATGTTTTTCTTCACTTTGCTCCCTTTGACTTGGATCCTCTTCACTATTTTGTTCTTTGTCACTATGCTGCCTTTCCTCACTGTGTTCTTCTTCATCATTATGATGTTCTTCCTCACTGTGTTGTTCTTCCTTATTATGTTGTTCTTCCTCACTGTGTTGTTCTTCCTCATTATGTTCTTCTTCCTCACTTTGTTGTTCTTCCTCATTATGTTGTTCTTCCTCACTGTGTTGTTCTTCCTAATCAATCATGGGATATTTTAGCTTCTTAGGAGTGGGTTTACTAGAAGAAGGAGAAAGAGGATGAGTGGAGGGTGAAGGAGATGCATGGGATGAAGAAACAGTGGCGAAATCGGGATGTGAAATGAAAGTGTCCCAAGAGATTCCCTTCTTCTCAAGTTGATGAAGAATGACAATCTTGATGAGTGAATGATGGAAAAGACAAGTTGACTGCTGAGAAGAAGGTCTCTTTTAAATAGTAGAAGACATCTTTTCAATGCTTCTATGGAGGAAGAAGGGGAGGTTTAGCAATTGGGTTCTCGTGAAGTCCATGAGTAGCCTGATATGGTAAGCATAAACTCGGGAAAACCTTCCCTCGCATGTGAAATATTTCATGATTATCTTCATGAGAGGAGCATAACTGGTCAACAAATATGAAAAAGGAAAAATGGATGGGCATGCATCCTGATGCTCTGGTTTAAAAAAGGGTTTGTACTGTTCTGAGTCTCGGTAGCTCTGCTTAAACCATTTTTCTCCGACATATGGAATTTTGGTAGCTATGGAAATGGATCTAGGAGAAAGCTTGAAGTCTAAGCCTGCTAGCTGAAAATGTTTCCCTTGCAGTCTTAAAGCAAATAGGTGTGTCAAGGGAAGATAAATTTTCACCTCCTGAACCCTTTGACAAAACTCTAAACATCCAACTTCATGAAAGTTAAAAAGAACAGAAGGATGGGCATTTACTTCCTCAGTTGAAAAAGGTTCATACCTTTTGTGAGGGCCACTTCTGCTATCTTGCATGGGAGGAATTTTTCTTTAGATACTCTTTGTTGGCTGACCAAGACAATGGCTGATTCAAATGGTCTCTGAAAAAGCTTTCCAACATCACACCTTTTCCTCCTTGCAAGTCACTATGCTTCTTATATGCTAGCAAACAAGTATTTGTCAAATGATAACCAAAAACAATTTATCACTGTGTTTGGGCAAAGATCTTGAAAATATGTGTTTGTGGTTCTTTGTTGAAGAAGGGTTTCTTTTGTTTTGGCACAAACACCTTTCTCTCCAAACACTGCTCTTTTGTTATCACTGCTTTTGAAAGGTAGTTAGGGCTCTTTCAAAACTGATAAAACACCTTCCCCTATCACTGTATTAATATTTGATACTCACAACAACAAAAGACTTCTTTGATTTTGGCCAAAGGCCTAATCTCCTAATCACTGTTTATCTCTTAGTTTTTAGCAGCCAAACTACCTTTTGTAAACACTGTTAGGACACCCTTTTAAAATGATTGGAAAACCTCTTTAAAATAACTCTGTATTTCTTTCTAGTAACTGTGGGTAGTCTCTATTTTTGAAAGGCATTTAGGGCTCTTTCAAAACTGATAAAACCTCTTCACTATCATTGTATTAATCCTTGATACCCATAGCAACAAAATTTCTTTGATTTTGACCAAATGCCCAAACTCCTAATCACTGTGTCTTTCTTTGTTTTTTAGGAGACAAGGTTTGTGCTTTGTTAACACTGTTAGGACACCTCTTCAAGCAAATTTGAGACCTCTTCACAACACAAGAAGACCTCCTTCAATTTTGACACAAACTCTATCTCTTTACCACTGTCTATCTCTGTGTTTTTAGATGATGAAGTGCTTTCAAAATCATTGTTTCTTCTTTGGGAAAACACAGTAAAAACACCCCCTTTAAACTTCAAAATTTACCAAGGAGTAAGGACAATACCTTGAAACATGTTTATGGATCTTGTTTGATCGTTGGAGCAGCTTAAAAGAGCTTTTTTGGAGCCTGGTGGATGAGCAGCACGTTTGCATAAGAAAACTCCGCATAGAGGGAGGTAGTCGGGTCAGTTTTAGGCGCCCGGTGACCGAAGACATAGGCGCGCCGCACGCCGCTATAGGCACATCGTGCCTCCATTTAACTGCTTTGTTTGGGCACTCACAGGCGCGCCGCGCATATCTATAGGCATGCCGCGTAGTCTTCTGAGCCCCAAACACTTGAAAATTTTCCCTAAAATGTCGTGTTTCTTCAATGAGCGGCCAATGAGGGTATGATTTGTGTTTTGCAATTGCTCGTGGGCCTCTTAAATAGTCTCTTCCACCTTTTAAAATTCAAATAAGCTCAAATACCTTTGCATTTTCTTTGGAAGGGTTTGGATTCTTTTTGAGAAGGTTTTTGTCATATAAAAACATAAATCATTGTCTTTATTATTTTATCACCTTTTAAAATATCATAAAGCTCTCTATTCAAACAGGGCTTATAAAAAACAATGTTGTGGTCAGCTTCTTTCGAAGACCCTCATATCCATGAATTTTGTTGAAGTAAAGAGGTCTTCTTAAAAACAAGACCTTTTTCATTGTCTATTTATTAAGGAAATAACCCTGTAACTATTTGTACATTTTGTCCTTTGAAAGGAACATTTCTCAATAACCATATCCAAGACTGTTGAACTGTTAGGCACCTTATATTGACATTTTCCCTTTAACTGTGGGTAAACCCTTAGTTGCACTCAGCAAGCTTTGACCTATATATGTTCATCAAGGAGGTGGTCTTTAAAAACCCTTAATGCAATCATATAAACAACAGAGTTTGTTTTTATGTACCTTAAAAGGTCTTGTCTATGACTATGGTATGTTTTATTTCTTTGAATGTTGTCTTGAACTTGAATCATGTGTCATACCCTTCCTGTCATTTTGATGATCTTGTTCTAAGTTTTGGGCATTCTAGCCTCTGGTTACTCTTCGAAGGAGGCCTTTATAGATAAAAAGAAAAAACTTCCTTTGACACCATTGTATCACTGCTTTGATGATGTCACAAATGGCTTCAAACCATGAACCTTCAGTTTCCTTTACTGACTTTAAACTTTGTCCTTTAAATAGTGAACTCATTTAAACACTACTGCTGTATCAATTGTTTCATCCTTTGGAGGAAGTGGTGTAAACAAGTTTTTAGGTCATTTGAAACACTGTTAGTCTTGTGCTCTTTGAATGAGGCTATACCTCTGTTCCTGACCCTCTGCTTTTTTTAAATGAAGGAGGCCCTTATCATGTTCCTAACCATCTGCTTTTAAATGAAGGAGGTTAACATAATATTTCCAACCATCTGCTCTTTATACTGGAGGAGGTTTACAACATGTGACCCAACCATCTGCTCTTGGTTGGAGGAGGTTAACACAGTCATGACATTTCAAATCACATGCTCGAGACTATTGTCATCTTCCTTTCGTTGTAATACATATCTCTGCTTGGTATATCACAATAAGTAATAAAGTGAAAATTTGACAATATGCTCTAAGAGGCATGTTTTGAGATATGTATCCTGTGGTCAGAATATCCTTGTGAATCTTTTAAAACGGGAGCCACATGACTTGTATTTGTAGAGTATTTGCTGGCTAGTCATTACTTACTAACCTTTCTTGACTGTGTTTGCAGAGGCTTATTGAATTTTCTCTCTGACTAGTATTCTTATCCCAGGCTCAAGTCAACATGAGAAGCAGTTATCTTCTTATGTTTAGCTTGACAATGTCTTCTAGAATACTTGTGGATCTCTACTTTTGAAAGAGACACTAAAATACTGTAGATCAACATTATATCAGTTTGGCTTTTGAAACATGTACTATTAAGACATCAAGACCCTTTAGTGGCGTGACCTATTGGTGTATCAAGCTTTGTTTTTTGTAGATTAAGTGCTAATTTAGGGTTGGGTGGTACTGAACAAAAGATTTTGGCTCAGGATGTTTTTGCCAAGGAAGGGATTCCCTAAAGCGCCACTACCTAACTTAGGGGGAGAACTTTGACAGATTTTGAGTATTCTCTTTGGTATGATTAGATCTCAAAATGGCATATGACCAAAGGTAGGGTGGCTGACATTATTATCAACAATTGGTTAATGAATGACCTAGGGATGAGGGTAAATGACAGTAGATAATTTTAGCTTATGACAGCTCATGGATAGGATTATATGACTGAAACTAGATAGGACTTGACAACTAGGTTTTTTCTCATCATAGGCTGACTGGAAAAGGTAGGAGGACAAAAATTGTTTAGGGGTGTTTTCTAGATGACAGATTTGACAAATTGGAGATCAGCTTCTAGAAAACTTGGCTTTAAAAACTAGTCATCATCAACAGGTGAAAAATACTGATGACTAACAAATAATATATTTTATTTTCCAGCATTGATTCACGTGCTTGCTTATGGTGATAGTACTAGCTATCTAATATTTTACTATGTTGTACGAGTGCTTTCATGCATGCAATTGATTATGAACTAATTCATAGTGGTTGCATATACGTTTGCTCTTGAATGAGTGTTTACTTGTTCCTTGCCATGTCAGTGATCTATTGCGAACTACTTTGCAGTTAACTTTTGGCGTGTTTTTCGTTCATGTCTGTCTGGCTAGTTTTTGGGCTTCATGGGATACCCCCTTTTTACTTTGCTGCTTAGACTCGCTTGTATCATTGTTTACTGTTCATCAATATTGGGCTGATTTTTCTTAACTGATTGGTCATTTAACCTTTACCTCTGCTCCATCATCTTATCATCCGACAACCAAGAGTGGAAACACTTATGGCAACAGCCAGGTCCACATACCGGATGGGGTTCCTATCCCAAACAGTGTGAGGTCTAATTGGGACCTTTCACTGGGGAGACCCCCTTGTTGTCGGCAGTACAATTTTTCCCGTCAAGAAATTGGTGCTAGAAGGAGGGCCAGATGACAAGTTGAGCCCTTAGAGCCTGCAGTTAGTTTCATATTTGTAAATGGCTCATCCCCAAATCATTTTCCTGAGATGTTTATCAGATTTATCTGGTTCTCGATGCTCAATCCCCGATGAAACTCTGTATCACTTTTCCCAGTTAAAATTTGATGTGAGAATGGAATTTCCATAACCGAGCACCTTTCGGATTTCATTGAGTTTTGTGAGTGTTACGAAATTGACGATGAGGAGTTGGCTTGTGTGCTTTTCTCCCTAGCTCTCAAGGGTCTCGTTAAGCAATGGTTCTGCACATTGCTAGCACTTTCCATCCATTCGTCCAAGCAGCTCGCCAGTGAATTACAACAAGCTTTTTACAGGTGCAATTTTCAAAATGTATTAATAAGGTTAAATGAGATTAGAATGGAACCTCAAGAATCTCTAGAGGAGTTTTCTATCAGATTTGTTCATTTTTATTTTGAGTTCCCTAAAATGGATGTTGATTTGACATATTTAATTGAACAGTTTCGGTAGGTGGTTTTCGTTTCCCTAGAACACTTTGAATTAGCAACCAAACCTGATCCCAGTGTTTGTTATGATGATCCTCAAGTTTCCAGTTGTTCGGACTCTATCCATAATATTTCCTTGTCTATTTCCCCGAGTCTAGAAGACATCTAGGCCCCCAAGAAGAGTATTACTATTTGTCACATTCCTTGTCCTCCTCTTGAATTTCCGTGTAATGGATTTTTGGTTACAAAAGTTTTGAATGATGATAGGCATGTGCAGGAAGATAAAACCTGTTGTACCATCCCTAAATCTTTCACGTACCCTGTCAAATCTCATGAAACCATCGAAGTTTGGAAGCCTCCCGCTCAAAATTCTAGGGTTTGTCCAGGATGGTGAGGCACTTCAGCCTCTACCGATGGTTACTTCAGATCCTCACAGCCTCAATGAAACCAGGGATGACTTCGAACTAGGGTTTTCAAAATTAGGGTTTTTGCACTTGGATTCGTAAGCACCTCAAATTTGCCTGGCAGATGCCCATTTTTTCCATTCCATCAAACTGATCATCCTCAACATCATGATGAGATTCTCGATTGGTTTGGCGGATCCTATCCGATGAATTTACCTACAAATATGAATTTTTTTACCTCACTTCCGTCAAATTTATGGTTTTGCACGCATGGATGTGCGTCATTTATAGATAATGTTAGGTTTCAAGTACATATTTTTGGCATCAGGATTAAAGTGAAATTCAACTTAAACAATCCATTCTGGCATGTTCTCTGGTAAGTAGCCATGACCTTCTTATTGTTGCACATGCTCTTCAGGCAAGTCTTTTTGTTGGTGCACAATTTTGTATGTTGGCTCTAATTGTGAACGTTGTTGTTCTTATAGGATGAGAACTAATGCGGTGGCTACAATGGAATGCTGATTTCACATAACTCGACCTCCTCGTTGGTTAAACTAGGGTTTTAGGTTTAGGCTAATTAGGATCTGTTAATAAAAGTTTGTTAGTTCAAGTTGCTAATTAGGTTTACTTGTGAAATTTTTGCTTTATGGTTTAAAATTATGGTCGCTGTCTTCTCTTACAGTCAATAGCTTTATGCATTATAATTTTCCATTTATTTTGCACTCATTTCTCTTTTAGTTTACCTATTGCAGCATAATGTTAAGATAATCACTGCATGTGATTTGCCTTGTTTTTTCCACTTGAAACTAGTTGATCTTTCTCACACATGGCATTGCATTGTGTCTTAAGCCTCGTCTAATGCATCGCATTGTACGCTTTCTTCCTCGCATCATTTGCACTAGTTGTTGAGATAGATGTGAAAGTTTCCATACATTGCATACCACTGCATGAGCTCTCATTGAACCGACTTCTCTTTGCATGCATCGTGACCCTGATGATCTTGCTTACTTGTTTTGCCCTGACTGCTAAAACCCTAACTCCATTGTTTGCGTGAGGTTGCGGTGGTTACCTCAAGAGGCAGCTTCTCTCATAACAGGTCATCAAGGTCACATTCTCAACATAATGCCTATGATTTTAAATTCATTAGCCAGGGAGATATGAGCTGATTGTTTATGGGGAACCCTAATGAGTTTGAATGGCCTATCCCCGTAACCTGAGCCTGGTGCCCAACATAGTCTCAAACATCTTAATGATCTGTTATGCACGTTTCACTTGTGGGTGGTAGATGGGATGTGAAGGCAAACCCAAATTAGAATATCTTTCAGTTTCTATCAAACAAGAAACAACCTCTCTTGCTTGTAAAATAAGTCGAGATCCCTCATCCACCCATGCAAAATATGTGCCATGAGCACATGAAAATAAGTGCTACAAGCACATGAAGAAAATAAGGGTAAAGGATTGAGAAAGGCTTCCCACATAGAGAGGAAATGCAACGACTCTGCCCGGGTACTGTCTAGGCTCGCTTGCAGTGGAGAAACGTTTGTGATTTCTTGAAGTGACTCCACCGAGGCACTGTCCAGGCCTGCTGGTTATGGAGCAACACCAGAGACTTATTTTAAAAATTCTAAATATAATAAGCCCGCTTCCTTGCTCTTCGCATCACCATCAAACTACTAGCAAATGTGAGATTCTGCTGGGCGTTTTCCAATTAACAAGACCTAGCTACGGCACAAGGATCATGCATATCTGTAAAGGTCTAAGTAATACAAAAGGTACCCACAGGACCTGTTAAATATTCCCTTGCATCACTATCTAGAATCAGATTATGGTGGGGACATTGACAGAGATTCTGGATTCCACCAGTGGTTCGCCAATTGTTGTAGCCTCTACAACACCACCCAAAATTTTGGGTGGTATTCAAAATTTCAGGTCCACTTCTGCTTGCTCAACGATTAGGGTTTTGACCCAACCTTTAGTCAGTGACACCACCATGACCTTTCCCCACCAAACCTTTTCTCCGCTCCCACTAGTCTCAGTGTCTCATCAATACTTTAAGGCCTGGGGTCTGCTGCTTAAAAGAACACTGAGAGTTCCCTATTGAATCCAGAGGTAAGTTTCCTAGGTTGTCATGACATCGGCCTCAGATGTACTTTACCTATTCCCATCCTCTCATAAACCTTCTCATCATCATGACAAGATACTTTTGCCACAATCATGCCATGTGTGGGGGTATCATCATGCATGTACTTGAATGGAAGTTTTTGGTGTTAAGTACTTGACATACTTTCATTAGCAGCCCTTTCACCATGGATCATTTAGGCGTTCTATTTGGGTGCTCCACCAAGCTCATAGTCCCACGTAAATGATTTTCAAATATAGGGACATCATTCTCTGAAAGGTAACCATGGACTAATTAATATTATAATGTTTCATATAGGTCGAGTCCACGTGTGATATACCCAACGAGATCACCACTCCATAGAGGGAAATAAATTTATGCTGAAATGACAAAGGGCACACTAATTGGAAGAATTTTCGATCACGGTTGAGCCACGCATACCAAAGCCATGGTTAAAGAGAAAACGAAGGATTATAATGACCACGCATTATGAAATGCTTTAAAAGTCATGGGCTAATGTGGGCATAAATCCAGCTCCATAAATGCACGCCTTATTGACTGCCCAAGGAGCCATATTTCGGGAAGTCCTAAAAACTTTTGCATGGCATGGACACATATGTCTCGGAGACCTTACTATTTTGGAGGCAGTATGTTCGAAGGAAATTGACCTAGGAGGCCACTAATACGCAAGATCATTGAGGATCCATTAACCTGGCACCATCAATATGCTCCACAACATAAGGTTCTAATCATCCATTCAAGCTGCTCAAATATGACGCGCAACTTTTCTTTGACATGTGAGGTGGTGGGTGCTCAAAACAGATAAATGCTTTTACCATAAACCAATAGCACATCAAAGAGATTCAAAGGTCACGTGGTTAGTCTCGAGAAATGCCAACGCACTTTAAAGAAGTGCGTAAGGACGTAAATGAAAAAGAAAGTAAGAGATGCATCATTGCTATACAAATTGACAGCCGAGGTGCATGACCTAGAGGAATTTCAAACGTAGAAAGAGGCATACGAGAGACCCTCCAAAAAACCAATGTTAGTAACATCACATTGCATGAGATGCATCGAGGCGCTTTTCGGTAATGTTGACATCAGACGTGAGAGTGTACTGTTGCATGGCGTGACCATTCGACTAAATGGCACTTGAACACCACAACATAGGCACACTATGAAAAATTCCTTTTATTATGTGTTTGACCTGATGGATGATTCTCACTCAACGTCATAGGTATCAAGATAAGTGTACCAACACACAACATTGATGGCTGCATAACCTGGGAGTGGGTGGAATCTTCTATGTCACACCACTGATTGGGTTCCCCGTGCTGTTTGTTATTTCTGTTTGCAGAAAAATCCCACATTATAACAAGAAAAAACCTCTTGTCTCACTAATAATAAGTATGCAAGAACCATTACCAAGAGATGCTTCGTCATCAAGTTGCACAGTCATATTTTTTCAAAAGCAGCGGCGGATGCGACTCAATCCTGAACGCGACCTTACGACCTTTGCTCAAGTCGCAGGTATCACTGGTCACAAAGTCACAAACATCAAGAATGAGTGGAAGGTGCAACCTTTTGTGAACAACAACTATGTGACCTCCATAGGTATCTATCCTCGCTCAGGTTTCCAAGTCGCACATTTTATATGGAGGCAAAAAGGATGAGCTGCGGCCATGCGACTGCTACAAATCACAATCCTCATTAGGTTGCAGCCTCTCAATACTTTGTTGGGGTCACACATCGTAGTCCATCCCAACACATAGTAACACATATGAGTTTCCTTGGGTTCAGCATCATCACCATTGGGAAGAAACGTTAAGCGAGACCTAACTATACATGCCTGTTGTATGATGGATATTGGTTGGAATTTCAAGTTTTTCCTTTGCATCAGTAAAGGAGCTCAGTGTGGACATGCACAAGTTGTTCATTCATTCCCTACAAAACAGGAATATGAAGGGGTCCAAGATAATTTTTAAACTCCCCTAATTTTATTTCGATGTTCCCTCAATGCATCTGCAATTTTTTTTGCTTCCTCAACGTGTGTGTATATATATATATATATATGGCTAATTTAATGTGTTCACTTGCAGGTAACATGAGGAAACTATGATGATGACCCAGACGAAGAAGTTTCTCACTTCCCTAGAAGTTGCACAACCTAGATTCAAGCCAACAAGAAAACCCACATTATGCAAATGCTCAAGATCTCGCTCAAAATGAAAAAATCACTCTCCCATTTATCGACTCATGCAAATTCCCTTAGCACTACAATGGCATCACTGACAGATAGAAGCTGCTGGTTCAAGCGGCGAGAGCTAAGGCTATCCTCCGGAGAGCAAGGTTTTGATATCTCCAAAAGAGAAATGTAGAAGGGATAAAACCCCAAGTCACAAATTGCTCAAGGACGCAGGTTGCAGATGACCTCAGGTCACAGGTCACATCTAACCCTGGGTTGTAGGTCGCAAGTGGCCCAAGTCGCAATCCAACAGTCAAGGGAAACTCAAGAGTCATCTCAGCCTATATGTACAACTTCGGGAAAGGATACAAGAGGATTTTTAGCTCTGTAATGGAAGCCAGTATGACAGAGGAATTGGTGCTTGAGAGCTAAAGGCACTCAGCTCTTGGCATCAAGTAGAGAGGGAGGTGACGAGGCTATGGTTTTGGTATCATGCATTGAGATGAATCGTCCATGTTCCACTATTAGGTTTTGATGAGTTGTAAACATGTATTTGACATTGCAGTAAAATTAATAATATATTTTCTTTTCCGGCACTGATTCACGTGCTTGCTTGTGGTGATAGTACTAGCTTTCTAATATTTCACTATGTTGTACGGGTGCTTTCATGCATGTAATTGATTATGAACTAATTCATAGTGGTTGCATGTAAGTTTTCGCTTGAATCAGTGTTTACTTGTTCCTTGCCATGTCAGTGATCTATTGCGAACTACTTTGCAGTTAACTTCTGGTGTGTTTTTTGTTCATGTATGTCTGAATGGTTTTTGGGCTCACTGATCCCACTCACGACATACCCCCTTTTTATTTTGCTGCTTAGACTTGCTTGTATCTTTGTTTAATGTTCATCAATCTTGGGCTGATTTTGCTTAACTGATTGGTCGTTTCACCTTTGCCTCTGCTCCATCATCTTCTCATCTAACAACCAAGAGTGGAAACATTTATGGTAGTAGCCGGACCCACATACTGGATGGGGCTCCTATCCCAAACAGTGTGAGGTCTAATTGGGAACTTTCAACCAGGAGACACCCTTGTTGTCGACAATACAATTTTTCCCGTGAACAGAGTGTAAAGGGTAACCAAGAGAGGCATAAAATTTTCTCCCTCTCCTTTTGTTTCCTCTTTCCTTCATTTTACTTTGCATGCAAATTCTTATCTCTTCATTTTCCTTTTCTCTTATTTTCTTTTATTTTTTATAGTAAATTTCCATTTATTGCCTCTTTACCTTTTCCAATGCCCTTGCTAATTTTCATAACCATTAATAAACCACAAGTGATTCCCACTGTAGTGTTTATCCCCTCACTCAACTTGGAGTACATATCCTATGACATTGATATTATTTATTTACATGGAAAATCAACTTGGAGATGTTACAAACCCCTCCCCCTTAGGGGAACATCATCCTCAATGTTCTAAGACACTTACGAACAAAAAACCATTGAACCTGCCAAACATACTGCTTATGGACATATATAACAAAACTCGATGCAGTGTTTACAATGACCAACATACTAAATACATGACCATCATACTTCTTATTGGATATTTATAACACCACTCGATGAAATATTTACAGCATACCACTTATTGGAGATTTATAAGACATCTCATTGCATTATTTCCAATATATATATATATATATATATATATATCAAAATAAAAAAAATTTCAACCAGCAAATAAATAAGGATACAATGTCTACATCTGATCAACCATCTCCCATGTAGCTTCATCGAGCCCAAAGTGCTTCCACTACACTTTAAATTGCTCTATTTATTGGTTCCAGAGCATAAGCTATTTTCTTTGCAATATGCATTGTGGATCTAGCGAGAACTCTCCCTCGGGTTCCACTTGCAATACAAACCAATTAATCACATGATCAACATCCTGTACATAACTCTTAAGCAATGGAACATGGAAAACATAATGGAATTTCACTATTGGTAGTAATGCAATTTTGTAGGCCATTGGTTCAATCCTCTCAAGGATCTCAAAAGGCACACAATACTGAGGTGCCAACTTGGCACATGACCCAATCCTCAAGGAGCTCCTCTTAGGATTGATGCACAAGTACACATGTTCCCTAACCTAAAACTCCTTGAATCCTCTACGTTGATCCACAAAACTCTTTTGCCTGCCCTATGCTACCCTTAAATTCATTTTAATAACCTACGCATCTTGGTCTGTATCTACCCTTTAATTCAATGAAATGGAAATTAATCTACTTTCATTGTAATTTATTTATCTTTAATTTTCACATATCAAATGATACCTAAGTTATATTATTAATACATACAATTGAGATATAGTTATTTACATTGTTTATATTATTAGATTATAGTTTTACCTTTCTAAATATCACATTTACTATTTTTACTTGTTTCCATATCATAAGACTCCACATGCTAGAGAAAATCTGAAAGGGTAACTAGACCCATTGAACTATTCTAAATTACCATTCCAGATGAAAAAGAGTCTAATTGGGGCTCTAACCAAGTAATTTATCAAATGTTGATTTGGGTTAATTTTTCACATCAACACCTACCTAGATAAAACACAGATATAAATACCTTATTTTGTGAAGAATTACCAAGGGAATCCAAGCTAAGGAGCCCCAATAAACTAAGTTTGCTTCAATGACTTATTTACACAGTACTAGTCTCCCTGCTCTCGAGAGCCATATGTTGCACCAAGTTCTAATTCCGAGCTCAATTTTAGAGAGGAGCCAATTCTAATCCACTTGTGTACATGTTTTTGGTTTTAAATGGAACCCTGTGTATTTTAGTGTCTTGGTTAGTAGCCATGGGTATTTAAGGAGAATTCTTGAAATATGTTTTGTGTCCACTGCTCTAAGAACCTTTCCATAAAGGGGTGATTTGTCCTAATTTATCTGCATATATGTAGTCATGGATAAGAGTTCTATGTTGTCTTTTATGCATTGTGAGACCATAACAATATATCCCAAGATTATGATGCTGTCATCTACAAAAATAAAATGTGTGAGTGAACAGTATTGCATGGTACACATGACAAATATGCGATTAATTATTTTGGCATCGAGGATATATTTACTAATACCTTCAAATATCATAAGGAAGAGAAGGGGAATGAGTGGAAAAACTTTCCTTAGGCCCCTTTGATGGTTGAAGGAGGGATGCATATCTATTTATCAATAAGGTCACAAAGGAGGTGCTATTATAACTGTAAATCCAAGGGAAAAAGGAGGGACATAATCCAAGGTGGAGGAGAAGGAGTATAATGTATAACCAGTCAACCCTATCAAATTCCTTCAAGAGGTCCAACTTTCATATGACATTCTTTTGTTTTTGAGAATGAATGGAGTGCAAAACTCCTTGTGCCAATCCTATGGCATCATGAATTTGGTGATTCTCCAAAAAATAGAATTTCTCTAGAGAATGTGGGCAAAGAGGATGAGCTTTAAACAAAGTGATACTATTTTAGAAATGATTTTATAGATTGTGTTGCATAGGGAAAAGGCTCAAAAGTGCTCAAAAAATAATGGATTATTAGTTTTTGGGATAAGGGCTAAGAAAGTTGAGTTGAAATGGGAAATGATTTTTCCATTTATCTTGGAATACTAAATTACCCTAATTAAATCATACCCTATGAAATCAAAGCGATTGAGATAGAATTTGATGGGAACAACATCTAGGCCAAGCATTTTGTCATTTTGGAATATTTTTAACACATTCTTGAGCTCCTTGTGTTACTTTCACCATTATACCCCTATTCCCCTCTTCATTAGTGAAACTCGAAAAATAACTTGCAATTTTGAGGATTTTTTCTATATTTGCTGAATTTTCATTTTTGAATATGGATTTAAGGTAAGAACAACCTTCCATAGCAATATAATTGAAGGAGACAATGTGGCCATCCAAGGTTTTTATATCACATATAGTTTTGAATGCTTTCCTACGGGTTGAAATCCCATGTAAATACCTTTTATTTTCGTCTCTAGCCTAGAATTTCCAAAGGGATATACTCTTTAATTTCCATTCTATTTCATTTTCTAGGAGGAGGGAATTTTTTTCTCCTCTAGTAATTTTAGAGATTATTTCTACTCCTTAGGGAAAGAAAGTTGCCTTGAAGAGTCCATGACATCTTGTATTTTCTTTTATGTTTCAAGGATAACCTTTTCATCATGAATTTTTTTCATGGGCCCATATGGGAATGATTCCTTTGTTTCTTTTTAGGTTCCTTTGAAATTGAATGAGTGGTGAGTCCCTTATAGGGGGATTTAAAGGAGTCTAGGAGTCTCTGATTTTTTCCATGAGCGACAAACGATTAAGCCAATGTGGGTTTAACTTGAAGGGATCAATATTTTGTGAATTAAATAATTTAGTTCCATGAAAATTGAGTGATGATTTGACTCTCCACCAAAAGGAACCCATTTTTAATTTGAAATTTTTGATCCAAAAATAAATTTGAGATGAGAAATAGGTTAAAAT
The DNA here is from genome assembly GCA_034641835.2 of Pinus albicaulis. Classification (NCBI taxonomy): domain Eukaryota; kingdom Viridiplantae; phylum Streptophyta; class Pinopsida; order Pinales; family Pinaceae; genus Pinus; species Pinus albicaulis. The sequence continues at coordinate 1,205,694,297 of CM076570.1, read as the reverse complement.
ATTTTGAGATGTATACTTCTCCAGTCCTATTTTTTTACCATGTTGGGAGGTATTTGGAAGGAATGACATTGATCAAGACCAATAAGTCGATAATTTCTAGAAAAAATTCAGCAAGAGGGTCTTGGCGAGTCATTGGTCCCAAAATTTAACAATGACCCAAAAGTGAAATTTAAAATCTCCCCCCATAATGACCTTCTTAGAGCTGAAACAAGGGAGGCTATTTTTTTTTTTCCATATGAATTTCCAGTCCAAATATGGGTTTTATATATTTAAGCCCCAAAAAAAGAGGTCATTATCTCTAATGATGAAATAAGTTTCTAGATAGGACCACTAGTACCAAGCTAAAGTACAGGAGATCGTGCTTTGTTTCCATCAATTTATCAATCCACCAAAGTGACCATTTATGTTAATGTAGAGGATAAATTCTAGAGAATAGGAGCTAGAATAAGGATTTATTTTGGTCCCTCAATCATGGTTTCTTGGATATAAATAGTGTGAGGAGAGCGTAAGGAAATGGTTTCTTTTTAAGGGATATAATTTTAAAGTTAATACCCTTTATAAGGGCATTGGATCTAAGGGCCCCTAAAATCAAGATTTTCTTCCCTTGAAAAATCTTAGAGGAGTCTTTCTTTATGGAAATCGGAAGGAAATATTTTATGCCCCTCCCATGGCTACCAATCTCAGTGTCAATTTCTTGCCCTAGTCCTCCTCCTAGTTTTTGAATGAAGCAAATGAATGAGTCATTGGGGGTGCCAAAAGAGAAGTAGAGTAACAATGGTGGTTGTAGGATGAGGGTAGTGGAATTGAAGCGGGGGGGGGGGGGGGATGCTTTCTAGGGAGGAAAGAGAAAACAAAAAGAGGTAGAGAGGGTGAAATAGGAAGGGGACTAGAGCCTATGGGAAAAGTTTTGGAAGGGCTCGGGATCAATATATTAGGGAGTTTCTCAAGGATATAAGTAACAATGAGAGAAAATGACAAGGAAAATTCACTAGTATTCAACGCAGGGAAATTTTTAGAGGAAACAATAATGAAGTGATGGGAAGGAGAAATCATACATGTAGAGTAAGAGTTTCCTTAGTAGCATTCTTTGGAAAGATGCCAACCAAAAATGAAAAATGAGCCTTTTCTATGTGTGCATTAAGAGAAGCTCGAGTCTAAGCATCTTTGTTGGGTATGTGTTATATTCTTTCCACAACTAGTCACATGCGGGGGGGTCATGGGGGGGCAACAACGCCCCAAGAAATTTTTTTTTGGACCTTATTTTTCAGTGGGCGGACCCGCCCATAGTTTTGTGCATGGGTTTGCACATGGTTTTGGGGCATGATGGTTTTCGGCCCCTGGTATTTTGTAGATCCAGTCAAGGGAACTATAGTTATGTTCTAATCTATGGTTAATGGATTGGGGTTTATATATGCTTCAGCATGTATATATATGTGTTGTAACACTAAAAGGAATATAATGAAAATCAAGCTAGTCGTCCTGATTTGGGATCTAGAGGAAAATCTCTGTGTTTATCTGTTTTATGTTTTATGCTCTCGCTATTGTTTATTTTCTGTTTTAATATTCGTTTGTAGATAATTTCTGTACAGGTTTAAAACCTACAATCTTGAACACAAGTGGGGTTTATCCCCTTGGAAGGAGAATCTAGAGCAACTTCACGGGGCTTCAATGTGGGCTTCTATGCTTATTTATCTTCAAATTCATTTTTTGAACCCATTTTTTTCTTGGTTTTGCATTATTTCAATCTAATCCTAAGTGTCCATATGAGTGGCAAGGTCCACACTTGAAAGGGATACCCTCGTAATCAAGGTTTTTCTTGTGGAATCACTTTCGATATTGAATAGAGATCGGATCTGGGACACCCAAGGAAAAATTAAATCCTACTATAATTATGGCCAACTCCATGAAGCTTGAGGATTTAAATGAGTAGTTTGCTTCATAGTAAAAACATAATATGTTTTCAATTTCCTTGAAGACATATTTAGAATAGTATGGAAGTAGAAGTCATAGGAGACAAACCCATATAGGAGTCATCGTAAGTAATTTTATTCAAGCAGTAAAGTACACTTACCACTTCTTGAGATAGAAGAATTGGGAGCTTCAACTCTAAAATTTCAATGGGATTTTAATCACATCCTCCATTGTATTTAGTAGCCAACCCTTCCAACATTTTTCCAAAATTAGGCATCGCAACAAGTAACCCAGATATGTCGAGAAATGTTTTTCCATCCACAATCTCATAACCGCCATGGTCATCTCCTGTTGGTGAAATGACCTATTATTGTTATTTCCTCCATTCAGAAAATGTGATTCAGTTTTACGTCTTCTCCTAGAATGAGGTTGTGTTCCTCCACTCTTCGTTTTACAAATTTTTTTCTCACACTTTTAAAGTTCTTTTCTTCTAGCTAGAGGGGTGTCGATTGATAGGGATAAAATGTGTCTCCACTAAGCATCTCGTAAGTCAAAAAATTGTTGAGAAAAATGGACAAGGGGTAGGTGGGAGTAGGTCAAAAAATAATTCAGCAAGAGAAATGACAATGCTATCGTATCCATGAAAACTTCCAAGGGTTCAATGGAAAGATGTAGAGAGGGAGGGTTAACACATTCAAGGTTTGGGTTAACCCTATTTTAATCGATTAAAGTGAGGGGATTCTTCGAAAAAGGGGTATCGAACTGAGCGAAAGGTGAAAAGGAGGAATTATCATCGGTATGGTTCAAAGGGTCTTATAGAGGAGCCAAATCATCAAATTTTTTATTTTGTCAGTTCCACGCTAGAGAAAATGATAGAGGATCTGATGGGTTTGAAATATTAGCTGATGTTGTAAACAATAAAGAGTTTATAGCAGGAGTTTCCATATTTGGACGTCCTCAAGAAGATCATATGCGAAATTGATGAGTTCCCCATCCATAGCTTAGGATAAAAAAATTATGTTGGATCTTGTAAGGAAAAGAGGAGTGAAGGGAAGTGTAGGGACTGGGATAGGAGAGGGAGGGCACATTTTAGGGTTGGGATCCCATGAATTACACCCATCATCAAACTCTGGCCATCCACAGAGAAAACCCTCAATATCCTCAAAAAATTTGATATTACTTTGTATCACTATAACCTATTATCCCATGCTCAAATATTCTACACCAATCTTTTGTATATATAAATTTTAGGATAACAAATCAATTTTGAGCAATGCTATTATTTATATATGATATTATTTGAAAAGAAAAAGTTTCAAAATGATATAATTAATTTGGAAGGATAAATTTTAACTTGTAAAATAAATATAACAATTTAAATACATGAAAATTTGTACAAGTAAAATCCACCAGGAGGGATCACTTCATATCGGCTCAACCATAGAGCCTGACCTCGAGGGTGTTGAGAGAATTCAACCCGTGACCTCTTAATAGAAAGCGTGCTTTAACAATGGAGATTGATGAGTTTAGCTAACCTTCATGACCAATTTTAAATGATGTTATTTTTTATTATATGTATAAAAAAATATTTTGGATTTTTTTTGGTAATATAAATTATGTAGCTTAATTCTTATTTTATGTTTGGGTTTCTTTTAGCATATACTTTTTGGCCAATTATGCTCCAAATTTGCTAGGAATTTGATGTTTGAGTTATGTAAGATGCAATATATGTTCTCTATTCTTTGGAGTTTTTCAAAGTTTTGAACTCATCTATGTATCCAAAAACACATTTTGAATAACAAAAAAAACAATTTCATTAAAAATTGTATTTTTTAATTCCAAGAAAATAAGATAAAATTTGAATAGCCAAATAAATAAAATAGTATAAACTTGTAAAAATTTGAGTTTTTCCCTAATTAAAATAATTGCAATGAAATTTGAATTAATGAAATTATTATGCCTACTATTAATTTTTCTAATTATTTTTTTTTTCTCTTTCACAACTTTTTTCTCATCAATTTTGCCTAAAATCCACTAGGGATTTGTTGGAATCACAAGTTTAAGATATGAAATTTTCATATATATAAAATATTTTATTGCTCTCAATCCATTTAAGCATTAAAAAATGAAATCTAAACAACAAAAGATCACAACATTCAGAAATACAATCTAAATAACAAAAGATCACAATTTTACCAAAAATTGTATCACTGAATTCTAACTAAAAAACCAAAACATAAAATAACTAAATTAAACCATTTATTAATATTTGAGCTGATAAAATAAACATTTCAAACCAACTCTTTTTTATGCTAAGAAAATTATTAATCTTTGATTTGAATTTTGTGATCATTTTTTTTAGAATATCTTTAACATTAATGACATCATTATTGTTTGGTCTAAGTTTTGGACCATCTAATGTTTGTCAGGAGGATGAACCACATTATATGGTTAGAAACATCAACCAAATAATAACAATGTGATTAATCCCAAAAATTTTCTTAAAAAAAATATTAATACCATAAAATACCTATATACATATGAGGCATCCTTATCTTGAGTGTGGATTTCGGAAATATTCAAGAATTCAAGGCGGTATCCAAGAAAATTATTAATGTCATAAACTACCTTTATACATATGAGGTGTCCTTACCGAGATTTCCTATTTCTTGAATATTTTAGAATTAGATATACTCGTGATCTAGACTGTAAATTTCTAGAATTTATAGTATTATGAAATTTGAAGGGCAAGATCAAGGTGAATTGTTTGACCTCACTCATGTCACTGGGATTTCTAAATATTCATAAAATCTATAAACAAACTTTGCATCTAGTAACAAATCAATTTTGAACGATGCTATATTTTATTATTTGTTTATCAAGTCATTTTGAAAAGATAATTAGAAATAAAAATTTTAATAAAATTTGCAACTTATATATTTGGTTAGAATATGTCAAAGTTTATTTAATAAAATAAAAAGGCATAGTGCTAAATAAAATAGCATTTTTCACTGGAATTCACCAAAATCCATCCATACAATTTCAAGATTTTTTGTTGTTTAAAATATATTTTTGGATTCATAAATGGATTCAACACCCTGAAAAAACTCTGAGGCACTCTAATTATGCAGATTAAACAATTTAAAAACTCCCTATTTTTAAAAATCTCTATCTGGTTTTGATTAAAATTAATAAAAAAAAGTGTCATGAAAAAAGTCACTAGACTACACCAAATAAAAATTTATTTAAAAAATATTTAATATACTAATTTTTGAGAAATTTTGATCATATATAGTTAGTTATTTTGGACCAAAACTTATTTAATAAAATAAAAATAAAATAATCAAAATAAATGAAAAATGTATATTTATTTTTTTGCATAGGAAAACATTTTGAAAAAGAGTGTTGGAAATAACAATATGAACCACAGAAGTTGGTTCAAAACGTTTTCTCCTATGTAATTATCACCAAAATATTTATTTTCATACAAATTATGGATCACAAAAACATAAATTCTATATATATATATATATATATATATATATATATATATATATATATATATATATGAAATTTAATTTTGTATTTAATTATTCTTAATAATTGAAAGCAGTTTCTTATATATATATATATATATATATATATATATATATATATATATATATAACGTGGCTTGTTTTGTAGAATAATTAAATACAAAATTAAATTTCAAATATATATATATCTTTGATATGGTCTTTTTCTTATTTCTCTTAGGGTTGTTTTTCTTTTTCTGTATGGATCATTTTTGAAAAAAAATCATATAAATTTGTTCTATGTTTTTTATTTTATTTTTTATATGATCTTTTGGAAAACAGTCATATAAGTTTGCTTAAAATTAACTAAACTGCCAAGAAACCTATTTTCATAGACAAAATTAGCATCTCTAAAACTTAAACTTTCTTTAATTCTAAAAAATAGAGATCACAATAACAATATTTCATAGTATTAAATTCATTTTTCATTTAAAACAACCATTATATTACTTAAAAATAAATATTTCAAGTCAAAGAATTCCTGAACCAAATCCCAATAGACTCGGTCAAACAAACAAAATCCACCTCTCTACCTCAACTATAAATTAATAAAATAGAGATCACAATAACAATATTTCATGGTATTAAATTCATTTTTCATTACAAACAACCATTCGATTATATATATATATATATATATATATATATATATTAATCAAAATCAATTTAATAAATCAAAAAATTACTGAACCAAATCCCAACGGACTCAGTAAAACAAACAAAATCCACGTGAAACTCTCCCAACTCTCCCTCAGCTATAAATTAAATCCCTGGGCATTATCTCTAAAATTCCACTTGAGCAGGTTCCATAAACAAGTGAGACATGATGCTTAGCCAAGGATGATTTGCCAACATAATGTGACCTTGCCAGTCATTTGTTTTGTCGGCAAATCATCTTGGCAAAGCATCCTCCATTGCTTCTCATACCTCACCATGAATGTACTCATTGTGGATTTGGTATTAGGGCTGAGGAAACAACCAAAAAAGGAATTAGGGTTGGGATTTTAAATATTTCATTTTCTTTTTTTTAATCTTTTATATATTTAGTTTTATAAAAAAATGGATTTTGTCTTGAATTTTATTATAAAAATATGTTATTTTTTTAATTAAGATCAAATTATAGATTAAATTTATTTAGAAGTACACTTTTTTTATATTTTAATAAACAGATCTATAAGTAAAAGAAATTGGTTATTTTATAAGAAAGAAATCAATCTAGATAGAAATAATTATAGAATTAACTATTATGTTTATTGAGATGGATTTGTTAACTAATATATTTTCTTCAATGTGTTTTTTAGTTGATTTGATTTACCGGGAATAATTTTGAATCTTATGGTTTACATAATACTTTATAACATAGGCATGGTTTGTTTACTAACTTATTTTATTTCCATATTTATTTTCATAATATGGTATAACACTTTCAATATGAATAAAGATGAATTTGTTTACTAACATAATTTTTTTCAATATCTTTTTTGTTGACTTTATCTACATAGGATTTAAACTTTGAATCTTATGATTTACATAATAGAGTACTTCAGAATAGAGCTAGCCCCAATTACAACACTTTCAATGTAAATATACAAACATATTGTGAATGAATTATTCCCTCCATTATGACTAATTATAACTATAACTAGTTACAAACCAAACCAGTATAACCAGAAGGGGCAATGAAATTTAGAAAAAAAAATTATTTTCATGAACGAACCATTTGCAACCTACACCACAATTTATTCTTTCCCATTCTGAGCATTCTATTCTTTTCAGAGGCTAATGAGAGAATGGCACAGAGGATGTTAAATTTTGTGAGGTTCGAGACATTTTCCCTTCTCATTTTTTGCAATCTAAGTGGAATTACATTGATATTTGTTAACATGTTTCATTTCTTCTTTCATTGAATGTATTTTATGGCTTCTATGGCAGGTAGATGCAATGATCTACCGATCCTGCACTAGTTTGAAAGGGCAATGCAGAGGCACTAATACCTCTCGTGCAGGAGTTTGAAAAGGAAGTGCAAACAATCACATCAAGGGATGTTCATGGGTGAAATTGTCAAGCTGCTAAATAATATCACTATTTCTCAGTAGTATCACTCAAAACAGAGATATGACATTACACAATGTTATAATATTTACACATGATGGAAAATATTTTTGTGTTACTTTTTATCTTTTAATCTCGTAATTATTCACAATTGATAAGGCACTTTCTTCTAAGGCTTTACCTATAAATTTTTTAGTGCCTATATTATTATATTGACTGAAATTAAGATGCAGGCCTTACTTATAATTTTTACAGTGTATATATTATTATATGGACTGAAATTAAGATGCAAGACTGAGTGTTAAAAGATTCTTAGTGCACATATTGATGTTGACATGCATTTCTAGGTTTCTATTTTGAAGTGGGTGGTATATGTTTCATTAATTAAAATCAAAATTTACGTAACACATTGTACAGGAATTTTCACTTTAAGATCTGGTGATTCAGTGAGCTTTCTGGTTGTATTTCTATGCATCACTCCAATAATTTACACTGTAAGATCCGATGGTTTAGTGGGCTTTCAAGGTGTGCAAGCTAGGGCTTTCTCCACATGGGTGTAGAATCAAGCTAGTGAATTGGCTAATGTTTTTTGGGAATAGGTTCTGTTATCACCCGATTTGGACTTCAAGCTGAAAAAAGGAAAATCAGGGCAACATCTAAACCACGCTCAACCTTGTAGCTAGCCCTACAAGGTCAAGAGAGGGTTCTCTCTGTGAAAAGATATTCAACAAAGTACAAAAATGAACTGATTTTAGGCTAGGTATAGTAATGGGAAAAATTTGAATGAAATGAATGAATTTTCAGTGTAGTATGGAACAAATGGGACAGTTTGAAACTGGGGAATTAAATCAGGATACAGGTTATCTCATGGGCCAAGGTAGGCAGGAAAATTTAGCAATAAGGTCTAAATAATGTTGGAATGGAAAGACTGGTGAGGGGCTGAAAAGGGCATAAGAAATGGATCCTTTTCAAACAGAAGAAAAACACAGAGTATGAATGATTTCCCAAGGCAGAGCATAAAAATGGATTCTACCTTTCTATCTTGAAAGCATTCAAACATAGATGTTTATGAATGAATGGTACACATAAAAATTTACATATGAACACAAAGGAGAGAACAAATGCTAAATTTCATACCACATGGATCCCACAAATCAGAGATGCATCTCTTATTAATTCCCTGTCCAAAACTGTTACAATGGAGCACAGAGCATTCTCCTTGATTTCCACACTATTCCCCTACTTCTGAGTTACAGACTGCTTTACAAATGATTTATAATTACATTAAATAGACTGAAATGTGGGAACATAGATCCACAGAAAAAGGGAGCTGTTTTAACAGCTGAAGAATTGAAGTCCGATCATAGAAAAGAAATCCAACAATCTTCCCTTGAAAATAAGGGACAACAATACATTTTGACCACTTGAAAATTTGTTGTTATATCCAACGAATGAGAAGGAACAACCTGTAGAAAATATCTCTTTAAACCGTTGCCGAAGATGTCTTAATTTTTCATATTTAGTTCCTTGGCCTTTTGACTGTTTCTCACTATTTTATTCCTTTTGAAGAAAATTGACTTTGAATAAAATTCTTTTAAAAATAAAATGAAATGATGCCTTTAGTGAAGGGAAAAAAAATCGATTTTGGATGGAGGGAGCGAAGGGAAGTGGGGTCCATATTGTAATCGCAATCGGGATTGGAGGGGAGGCAATATATAATGGAGTGTTAAATCGAGATAGGAGGAAAGGGGAGTTGTTAAAATATATGATGTAATCGCAATCGGGATCGGAGAAATGGGAACAGGGCATATATAAAAACTCCGATGCGATTGGGAAAAAGTCCGATGGGATTATAAATTGAAGGGCGGAGAAATCCCTTTAAAACAGATTTAAAACAAACCTTTCGCGTTATAAGGGAAAAAGCAATTTAAAAGAGCGGAGGGATTTTTAAAGTGGGGCCTGCGGCAGTCGCAATCGAAATCAGGCTTGGGGACAGGAGCGCATATATTTGGAACAAGGCAAAGAAATTTCTGGTGCGATTGGAGCAAATGCGATTGGGGGGGGGGGGGGGGGTGGTGGGGAAGTCCTTTGTAAAACGAAATATAACACAAATTTAAGATTTACATAGGAAAATGGCTATTTAATTATGAAAGGGCAGAAGATAATGTGGTGGGCCTGAAATTCCATTGGCATTGGGAGATCGGAGGAGGGCGGTGGGGAAGTTTATTTAAAAATGTTGATTGCAACAGAGCGATCGAATATGGGTCGTCGGATTGAAGGGGGCAATCGACGGTGAAGGAGTAATCGGGAGGGAATATTTGAAAGTGCCGATTGAGTATGGGCCATCCGATCGGATGGGCAGATCGACGGCCAGGATAACATCGGGCGGGGTCAATCGGGGGTTTGCCATCGGAGATATACAATCGGGGGAACTCAATGCAATCACATCGGAGTTTTAACAAAGGGCCAATCGGGGCGCATATATTAATTGTTGCAATTATGATGGAAAGGGAAATGGATTCGAGTCGGCGATTATAATAAAACTTTAAATTTTGTTATAAAGTTTCAAAGGTATGGCGGGGAAGTGGTTTAGAACGGCGGGGAATCTATATATATAAACTTTATTATAAAGTTTAGGGGTAATGGAGGGGAAGTGGTTTAATCACATATGTGTTAAAAGATTTAATAATTCGATTTCGCCATCGGAAGGGGAAAAAGGGGTTTTATAAAAGAAAAACATAAAACTTTAATAAAATAAAGTTTAGGGAAAGGCGGGAAAAGGGATTGTTTAAGGGTATAGGGGACTTTCGTTCACTTAGGCATAAATTTCAATCCATAAATCAGTTTTGAGAGTGTAATATACCGTTGGAAAGCTCTTTCCGGGCTCTTTCTACTGAGCATACTTAGAACATGATTATGAATTGAAAATGCTACGAAAAACTTCTCTGAAGGCAGGGTGATGAATTTGTGGAGATAGCAACTTCTGAATTGTGACTTATTACATATGCTGACATAAAATTACATAATAAATGATAATAAAGGCAAAGTATCATGTTTTCACCTCAAAACATGGTTTTGAAGTGAAAATTACATCAAACTGAATAAAATATCTCTTTGATCTTCCAGGTATTGTGACTTTGAGTTTATTGACTTCCTCATGACTTTGTTGATATTTATTGACACTTGACTCATCAATTTGACCATGGTGAGACCCTAGAACCTAATGAGACCCATCCTATGACCCATTAACATAACTCACAAAGTGAAATTAGCTCATGACCACTCTCTATGGTCTTTGGTCATGGATCTTTCCAATAAAGAGCACTGTTTAAAATACAATATTTAGCAGATTTAAGTTTCAGTGATCTACCTTTACTCTTAGACATTCCTGGAGGAAGTGAAAGATGTTGAAGAACATAAAAAATATCTGAATACCATGGCGATTGTAGAAAAATATCTGAAATGGGAACAAGCAAACCTTCATCTTCATCCTCTGATATTGCCGTTATGAGGTTTATATCCAGGGCACGCAAATTTGACTGGGCCATTAATTTTGTCAAGCCTTGTACTTTGATCAACTTCGTGTGTTTGATCTCCAAATCATACTCCAACATAGCTGCTATCTATTTACCTCTTCGACCTTCTGGATCATTTTTCATCAGCACATCCTTCACTACTGCATTAGGGACATATGCTATAGTATGTGAATGCAAAATATAGACCCTAAAATCCTTCAATGCCTTTATAAGAGCCAATGCTTGCTTCTTAATAATATTAAAGCTCAAAGCAGCATCTCTAATAGTTCTACTGAAAAAGGCAATTCCCTTTTCAATCTAGTCTCTCTTTTGCATCAAAACAACAGCCATAGTATGCTCCGATGCAAATGAAAAAATAACAAAATCTAGAGTATAGTCAGGACTAATCAAGACTGGGGCATTGGAAAAAGCAAACTTTACTAGATTGAATGACTTGATAGCTTCCTCACTCCATTTGAAAATGCTATATTTCTTCAACATGTTAATCATTTCTCTTAAATGTTCAGCCGAATTGGGTATAAATCTGTGCAAGAAGTTCATCTTATCATTGAATGCTTGGATCTCCTTTTTGTTTCGTGGAAGATCTATGTGCTGAATTTCCTCCACTCTCGAAGGATCAATACAGATACCATCTTTAGAAATGATATGCCCTAATAACTTGCCTTCATCCATGGCAAAAGGACTCTTCTTTGGATTGAGAGAAATCCAAAAAAAAATTCATTGCTGAAACACAACCCTCAAATGGTGCAAATGCTCATCATCAGAACTAGAAAATACTGCCAGATCATCCAAATAAACAACAATAAAAACATCTTTTTCATTTACAAAAGAAATGTCCATTGCTCGTTGGAAAGTAGCTCCAACGTTCTTCAATCAAAAAGGCATTTTGGCATACTGGAAGGTTCCCTAAGGTGTTGTGAAGGTAGTTTTGTCTTGGTCTTTCTCATGCACTAAGATCCGATTGTAGCCTAAGTAGCCATCAAGTAGTGACATCCTGGATGCTCCAACTACTCTCTATAGAATATGATCCATCTTCGGAAGTGGATAATTATCCTTTAAGGATGCTTTATTCAGATTCCAAAAATCTATGCACAATCTTATATCTCTTGTCTTCTTACGTACCAGGACCAAATTTGAAATCCAGTCAGAAAATCTAATAGGAACAATGATACCAGCTTTGTACAATCTGTTTACCTCTTTTTCGATGGATGGCAGCAGCTTCGGATTGATTCTTCTCAGCTTCTATCTAAATGGATTCTAATCTGGCTTGATGGGAATAGTATGCTGGATTATATTTTTGTCATACACCTTCAAATTTGAATAATCCCATGCAAACACATCAGAAAATTCAGAAAGCAATTTAACAAAATTTTCCTTTACCTCAGGGGACAATGCCTTTGACAACTTCACAAACTTGGGCTTGTCAGTTGTTCCAAGATTCACATCTTCAACTCCTTTCTCAGAAGGCACCAAGCTTGGTTTCTTTGCAACATCATCCTGATCAAAAAGCTCCTCTAAAGGTATAAGACCTCTAGGAATTACATTATCTTTCAGCTGCAATATGTCCATTTGATTTGTTTCAATTTTTTGATGATCAATCTCATACTCACCTTCTATTGGAGTGTCTTTGAATTTTCCATCACTCTGCAAAAAAGCATTGATCTCATTGTCATCCCAAAACACTTGCCAATACCTTAAATTGTCTGGAACGGTAGGCCTATGTTTGACATAAATCTCAAACTTGTGTCTGGAGTTCATCGGAATCTTCAAATTTCTTGTTGTAGTGGCACGAGAATCAGTAATAATGTTCTGCATTTTGGGTACTGCTGTTAAAGTGTACTAAGGAAATGTCTTTAGGATGTCCAGGACTGCATTTCTGTATTCCCTCAATCTCGGATGCTTTTCTTGGTATTCTCCTTTGACCTGTTTGATTATCAGTTCTGAATCTCCATATACAAAAATCCTCTTTGCATTTAGCTTCTTCAGAATTTTCAGTCCTGCAATCAAAGCTTCATACTCTGCTTCATTGTTAGAGTAAACAAAAGCCAACTTATAAGCACATACTCTAACATTGCTAGGAACCTTTTCAGGCTGGAAAATAGGGCTCTGAATCCATATTCCAATGCCAGCTCCATCCTTACCAACAGCTCCATCAAAGTCCATGCTGCAAAGGCCTTCTTCTTCTTCTTCAGGCTGGAAAACAGGGCTCCGAATACATATTCAAATACCAGCTCCATCCTTACCAACAACTCCATCAAAGTCCATGCTCCAAAGGCCTTCTTCTTCTTCTTGTAGGTGCTGAAATTTTGCTTCTTTCTCTTCTTTATCTTGACTGATTTCCGCATCTTTCTGTTGTTCACTGTATTTTTGCTACTAGCAGGCAGGAGGCTCAGAAGTGCTTGCTACTTTATCTTTTTCCTATTTGAGGACTTCCCTAAAATTCTCTAAAATTTCAGGTATTTCATCTACTTGTACCAACTGTACATTTTCATCATTCAAATCACCATCTGAATATAAGACAAAGGACTCTAAATATGTGTGGACTGCATTAATGGGATGATTTACTGGCTTCTCTTTGCTAGTGATCATATATTTCATTTTCTTCTCCCTATATAGTTTTCTCAGCTGGCCAAACACGAGAATGGCGGCATAAGAGAAGTCAAGCTGCATGGTTCCCTTAATTTTTGCACCCCAAGACCTAGATATAAGCATTCCAAACCGTGGTGGAACATCGGCAACAACTACATCCATCAAGACATTCTTGGCTGGGATTTGATCTAAAGACACTAACAAGTCTTTGATAAGAACAATACAATGGACCCTACCTGAGTCAAAGGAATACAAGTCATGATATTTACGGGTAATATCAAGTCCTAACTTCTCCATGATGGCTTTGGGCATCAAATTATGTGAGGCTCCGGAGTCCAACATAGCATTATGTAAGATGAACTCATGTAATCTAAGACACAGGTAAAAGGGAGGGACTTCACTTTCTTTAGACTGATCTTCTGTGGCTGGACCAAAGATAAGTTCAGGGTAATCATCTTCAACATTCACCATATCAGAAACAGAGTCTATTTGCAAAATTCTAGACACCTGATTTTTATAAGTACTATTTTTCACCAACTCAGACAGGGGCATGGACACTTTCAGCTTAGAAATTTCAATCTCCAAATTAAAGGAAGGGAATTTTTCTACCTCTTTAATGGGAGGATCTTTCTTCTATGCTTGCTCCTTTGCTGCGCTCTACTGATTTCTTTCATTTGTTGCATTGATCGCTAAAGATGTTTTGCTGGAGGAAGGATCGGCCGGCTCTTTCCCTTTCTTCTGGGAATCGTTCTTCATTTGGAGCTCCTTTCTTTTCTGAATGGGACTGATCGAAACATCTTTGTTCCTCAAAGAATATTGCTTTTTTTGGGCTGATAAAGCATTCATGTACCCTCTTTGATAATCATTGGATTCTTCTTCTAATACTTCATCATTAGCCAAAATGAAATTTTCATCCTTTTGAACGTCTTCAATCGCTGTATATTCCTCATCTTCTATGAGAAAGATGGGTGCACCATCGGCAGTGAAGAAATGGTTAGCTTCAATCAAAGGATCATCATCATCTATGTCTATTCCTTGAACATAATTATGCTGTAATGGAGTTATGATTTGTTGTTGTGGTGGTGCTTGGTCCTGCGCTCTCTGTTCCCTCTGTTTGATTCTGAATTGCGGTTGTTGCCCTCTGAAATTTGAATTTCTTATTTGTCGTTTTGGCCTATCTGAAATGGTTAATCGATCAACCATCTTTTCGACTGTTTGAATCAAAGTGTCCATATTACTGTCTAAAGGAGAGGCTTCTTCTTTCACAGTGTCTCTTTTTTCAATTCTGGTTCGAGCTCTTTTGGCTAGCATATTTGCTTCTACACTTACAGCTATCTTATGCATGTCTTCAAGAGTGGAAGGATCTCTTTCTCACAGCTGATAGGCCATATCAGCATCAAAACCATCTGGAAATTTGAGCAAAGATAATCCCACAGGAGGTTTCAGGTTAGCTGGAATAGCATTGTATATAGCATTAAATCTTAAACAATAATCCTATACAGTTTCACCCACATTTCTTTTAATATTCTCATACTCAGACAAAATTTGGAGTGGGTTTTTCTTTACCTCCAGTTGATTTAAAAAATATGTATGTAACTCCTATAAAGTGTGAATAGAGCCTGCTGGTAAGGCTCTGAACCACTTTCTAACTTCACCTCCAAAGCTTTAGACAAACAACCTTGTGGTTACATTCTCTACCTCTACCTCATGTAGATCAAAAAAGTCATTCATCTTGTCAACATGCTGCTGGGATGTGATGCTTTGAGTGGCATCAAAGATAGGGATTTTAGTTTGATAATCAGCAGGCATATCATTAAGAACCTGTGGTAAAACCAGGGGTGCATACTGGGTAGCCATGACTCTAGGTGGATTTACAACATTGTTTGTGTTACTAGGATTTAAGGGAGGTGTTAATGGAGGAGATGATAACTGAGAATTGACTGATGGGAATGTTGATGAATTAGGAGGAGGAAATGTTGTTCCTGATGAATCTGAAGGCTCAGGGATATTAGTTACAGTGATATATGACTGAGGGGAATTGAGAATATAATCATTAATTGAGGAATTTTCCCTTTGAACTTCAATATATATAAGGAATTCTGGATCTATAACTGTGTCATCAAGTGCAGTTTCAGACTTATTTCTAAACAAAGAAAGCTCAAAACTCTCATTAAAAGAAAGATCTTATAAAAAGAACCACTCACTAGGCCAAGTATGGGATCTGAAAATAGGTCTAGGACTTAGTGATCCTTCTTGTCTTCTGACAATTCTTGGAATTAGATTAAGATTTTCAAACACAGGGGTAGGATTTGGGTCTAGATTAGCCCTTGTGTATCTTCTTGAAGCTAGTATGGTTAAATTTCTATTGTAAAATATTTATTTCAGCCTAGGAAACTTTGAATGTCATCTTCCAGTTTCGGGAATTTACAGGGAAAATATTACTATAGGGATATGTCTTTATGCTCTGATACCAGAAATATATTAGGACTGTGGAACGTCTGGAATAAATGCTTGTAATTGTATTCCCTTCCAAAGCACTTTAACAATGTTTCTCTTTACAATAATATTCAAACCTCTTCAAACAAATCTTTCAAAGCTTCATAGGAAAACCTTATCACTCCGGTCATAATATCAAAATATTATAACAATGGCGCGATTCCTTTAAAAAAACATCAACCTTCGAACTTATAACTTAAAACCCATTTATGCAACATAGATTTCATTCAACAGGGCCCCACGCATCCATATTTCATCTTTTTTATGAATAAAATAAACATATAATAATGCTAAACCGCCAGATCATACCTCGATTATCGCTTGTGCACTTCACTATGCGATTGCCATAAAATCTAAGGCTCTGCATATCGGATGATCCTCGTGAATATCACGCTTTTTCAAAGGCAGAGGGTTAACACATGAAAGTTGCGTGATATGGGCGGTATTTGGGTGATGACGTGCCCAAATATTACTGGATCGCGGTTTTTTGGCGTGGTTTTGCTCCGGGCCAAAAGCGGTGCGATGAAGGCAGTTTTGGTTTTCGAAACCTGCTTGTGGTAAATGAACTACGCTTTAACTATGGTTTGGTGCTTAAATCCTCGCGTTAACTCACTGACTAGGTCCCACTTATATTTACTCTGCTAGCTACAGAATAAAGCTTTTTTACTTCAACAACAGAGATTTTCTAAAGGTTCGTCGCATTTAATATAACCTGAGTTTAACCTCAGATAGATTTTTTCAATACTCTTTATTTCACACGGCCTGAATATTATTTTCTTTGAAAAAAAGAATAACACATCCAAAGTGCCAAGAATATAAGCTCGAAGACAGTCAAATCGCTTTCCTAGTATGGTCGCTAGAGATGTTACCACCCGATTTGGACCTCAGGCTGAAAAAAGGAAAATCAGGGCAACATCTAAACCACGGTTAGCCTTGTAGCTAGCCCTACAAGGTCAGGAGAGGGCTCTCTCTGTGAAAATATATTCAACAAAGTACAAAAATGAACTGATTTTAAGCTAGGTATAGTAATGGGGAAAATTTGAATGAAATGAATGAATTTTCAGGGTAGTATGGAACAAATGGGACAGTTTGAAACTGGGGAATTAAATCAGGATATAGGTTATCTCATGGGGCAAGGTAGGTAGGAAAATTTAGCAATAAGGTCTAAATAATGTTGGAATGGAAAGACTGGTGAGGGGCTGAAAAGGACATAAGAAATGGATCCTTTTCAAACAGAAGAAAAACACAGAGTATGAATGATTTCCCAAGGTAGAGCATAAAAATGGATTCTACCTTTCTATCTTGAAAGCATTCAAACAGAGATGTTTATGAATGAATGGTACACATAACAATTTACATATGAACACAAAGGAGAGAACAAATGCTAAATTTCATACCACATGGATCCCACAAATCAGAGCTGCATCTCTTATTAATTCCCTGTCCAAAACTATTACAATGGAGCACAGAGAATTCTCCTTGATTTCCACACTATTCCCCTACTTCTGAGTTATAGATTGCTTTACAAATGATTTAGAATTACATTAAATAGACTGAAATGTGGGAACATAGATCCACAGAAAAAGGGAGCTGTTTTAACAGCTGAAGAAATGAAGTCCAATCATAGAAAATAAATCCAACAATCTGCCCCTGAAAATAAGGGACAACAATACATTTTGACCACTTGAAAATTTGTTGTTATATCCAATGAATGAGTTCAAGGAGAAACTTGTAGAAAATATCTCTTTAAACTGTTGCCGAAGATGTCTTACTTTTTCATATTTATTTCCTCGTCCTTTTGACTGTTTCTCACTATTTTATTCCTTTGAAGAAAACTGACTTTGAATAAAATGCTTTTAAAAATAAAATGAAATGATGCCTTTAGTGAAGGGAAAAAAAACCGATTTTCGATGGAGGGAGCGAAGGGAAGTGGGGTCCATATTATAATCGCAATCGGGATCGGAGGGGAGGCAATATATAATGGAGTGTTAAAATCGCAATCGAGATCGGAGGAAAGGGGAGTTTTTAAAATATATGATGTAATCGTAATCGGGATCGGAGAAATGGGAACAGGGCATATATAAAAACTCTGATGCGATTGGGAAAAAGTCCGATGGGATTATAAATAGAAGGGCGGAGAAATCCCTTTAAAACAGATTTAAAACAAACCTTTCGTGTTATAACGGAAAAAGCAATTTAAAAGAGCGGAGGGATTTTTAAAGTGGGGCCCGTGGGAGTCGCAATCGGAATCGGGCTTGGGGACAGGAGTGCATATATTTGGAACAAGCCAAAGAAATTTTCGATGCGATTGCAGTAAATGTGATGTGGGGGGGGGGGGGAAGTCCTTTGTAATATGAAATATAACACAAATTTAAGATTTACATAGTAAAATGGCTATTTAATTATGAAAGAGCAGAAGATAATGTGGTGGGCCCGAAAGTCCATCGGCATCAGGAGATCGGAGGAGGCCGGAGGGGAAGTTTATTTAAAAACATCGATTGCAACAGAGCGATGGAATATGGGCCGTCGGATTGGAGGGGGCGATCGACGGCGGAGGAGTAATCGGGAGGGACTCTTTGAAAGTGTCGATTGAGTATGGGTCGTTCGATCGGATGGGCAAATCGACGGCCAGGATAACATCGGGCGGGGTCAATCAGGGGTTTGCCATCGGAGATATACAATCGAGGGAACTTAATGAAATTGCATTGGAGTTTTAACAAAGGGCCAATCGGGCGCATATATTAATTGTTGTGATTGCGATGGAAAGGGAAAGGGATTCGAGTCGGCGATTATAATAAAACTTTAAATTTTATTATAAATTTTCAAAGGTATGGCGGGGAAGTGGTTTAGAATGGCGGGGAATTTATATATATAAACTTTATTATAAAGTTTAGGGGTAATGGAGGGGAAGTGGTTTAATCGCATATGTGTTAAAAGATTTAATAATGTGATTTCGCCATTGGAAGGGGAAAAGGGGGTTTTATAAAAGAAAAACATAAAACTTTGATAAAATAAAGTTTAGGGAAAGGCGGGAAAAGGGATTTTTTAAGGGTATAGGGGACTTTCGTTCACTTAGGCATAAATTTCAATCCAGAAGTCAGTTTTGAGAGTGTAATATACCATTGGAAAGCTCTTTCCGGGTTCTTTCTGCTAAACATACTTAGAACATGACTCTGAACTAAAAATTTTGTGGAAAACTTCTCTGAAGTCAGGGTGATGACTTTTTGGAGATAGTAGCTTCTGAATTGTGACTTATTACATATGCTGACATAAAATTACATAATAAATGATAATAAAGGCAAAGTATCATGTTTTCACCTCAAAACATGGTTTTGAGGTGAAAATTACATCAAACTAAATAAAATATCTCTTTGATCTTCCAGGTACTGTGACTTTGAGTTTATTGACTTCCTCATGACTTTGCTAATATTTATTGACACTTGACTCATCAATTTGACCATGGTGAGACCCTAGAACCTAATGAGAACCATCCTATGACCCATTAACATGACTCACAAAGTGAAAGTAACTCATGACCAAAGACCATAGAGAGGAGAATCAGCAAGTTTCACATGAGGGAAAACTAATGAAAAATCACTGCCATCAATGAATCCATGACGTAGTGGAATGGTGAAAATTTATTGGTATGGGACTCCTAATATGAAAATGCAAAAGAGAAATTTTTTATCACTAATGGCAGTATGACTAGAATGACACTAACAGGTTCCCTACAGAAATACAAAATGTGGAAAATGAAATTCAAGGAGAACTTGCTGTAATCCATGATGGCCATTGATGCCAAATTGGGGAATTGGGTGCTTTTTATAGGGAGTGGGATATTAAATACTAGAAAATAGTAAACTTGTATGGGTGTATGAAGATACTTGTAAGGTGACGAGGCCAAGGAGAAAATTGTAGCTACTAGCCTTTGCTTAATTAGGCTAGTGCCATTATACATACCAATTTTGCTCAAAGACTTTCGTTAATAGTAGTTCAACCCCTCCACAGAATGCTAAAATTTGCATGATAGATTAACTTTGTTTTATGATTATATTTTTAAGTCCATTCATATATATTAGGATCCTTAGCTTCTTTTTCACTATCATAGTTTTTTCTTGGTATACAATTTTTTTTATAGTGTTTGTGTTGTTATATTAAATTTGAATATATATATATATATATATATATAGATTTTTTTTTTAATTATTTAATTTATTTTTCCAAAAAACTATTTTTACGTTTATGTTTTTTAAATTTGTTTTTTATTTTTTTTTAATTTTGTTTTCTCTTCTTCTTTTTTTAATGTTTGATTTTTTTTTTAAATTGTCTGTTTGAATTATTTATTTATTTATTTAAATTCTTTAAATTTTTTTATTTTTTCATGCTTACTTTTTATTTTTTAATTTATGTTTTGTTTTATTTTATATATATATATATATGCTTTTTTCCTCTCTCAGGGCTATGTCCATGCTCTAATACCGATCCAATCCCATTATGTGTTAATTTGATAGTTTATTTTTAAGTTTTTGTTACAGTGGATAAAGTTTGCAAAATCGTTTTAATTAAAATCTTATTCCACTACTATTACTTTGTTTTCTCAATGTTAGACTAACATCATTAAATTTTTATATAAAATATTTCGATGATAATCACATCAAAATATATATTGTCGACGCTTTTCGAACCAGCCAATGTGGTTCATCATTAGCATGTCCTAATGATCATGATGAACCACACTGACGCTTTCGAACCAGCCAGTGTGGTTCATCATTAGGATGTCCTAATGATCATGATGAACCACATTGGATGGTTCGAAAAGTGTAGACAATATATAGTTTGATGTGGTTATCACCTAAAAATTTTATATACATTTTATGGATCACAGAAGCCAAATTCCTAATCATTAAATTTTTATATAATTCTATTTTTTACAAATTAATAATATTTTAAATTTTAAAAAAAGTACATTTAGTATTTCTATTTTTTAATAAAATAAAGTGACAATATTTTCTTTGAATGATTTTGAATAAAAAACTAGTTTAAAAATAACAAATAATTTTGAATTCTTTTTATTAAAAAGGGATCCACAATGAAAATGATAAGTAAAATTATAAATTTGGGAGAATTTTATAATGGAAAATAATAATATTATATATCATGTTTACTTATCAAAATTATTGTTTTAAGTGTATGCTTGAGTGGGTCTAATGGTTTAGGATATGTATTTCCTCTTAAAAGGTCAAAAGTTCAAATTGGAAGGGGGTTAGAGTAAGTATACCTCTATAGGTCAATTGGAGTTATCTTGGGTGGTTGGGTGGAATGGGGAGGTTAATTTCTTTCCTCACGAAAACAAAGAAAGTATTCCTTTATAGACTAAGTAAGTATACCTCTATAGGTCAATTGGGGTTATCTTGGGTGGTGGGTGGAATGGGGAGGTTGATTTCTTTCCTCACGAAAAAAGAGAAAGTATAACTTTATATAATTTATCAATAAAATATGTAGGTAAGTCCCTTGTCCCACCAACAATAGGAAAAAGTTGTTGATTATTATTTTTTCAATTATTTTATGTAATAATTTTATTTAATTATATAATGGTGTAGGGATAGTTGGAAGAGTTTAAATTTGTGCATGTTACTGGGCCATAGGGGAATGTTAAATCTAGTATTGTCAACCTCCTCATGTATTGCGTAATGACCCTCACTACATTTGAACATAATTTCACTAGTGGTGGGTGTAGTTCAACACTAGCATAGAGTGTGCGAGGAACCTACATTCAATGGTGGTTTCCTCCCTTGGTGCTTATTTTGGTTAAGTTTCTCTTTGTATCTTTAGTTCCCCTCCAGTTTCTACTTGGTTTATTATTTTTTCAAGAGTATTTTCCCTCCTCTCTTCACTCTTATCTCTCTTATCATTTGCTCTCTTCAATTCATTTGTCTCTGCCTTTGTCTTATCTTGAACTTGTTTCGTGACCCCTCTCAGCTCATTTCCTTCACTCCGTTGGAGTGCTCCTTTATAAAACTATCGGCCTTGGCCCTCTTTTTTCATGCCAACCCTCCAGTCTAACTCTCTTCCATCCTTTTCATATGCTTCTTTTATACCTCATGATGGATGCTCCTTTCTTATTCTTTGTGGCAGTAATAGAGAAAATTTTCTCTGCACTTGAGCCCAAGAAAATATAAAAGCCTCAATTCATAGCCATTGGGAATGCCCCTCATAGTATTCTGAAGATAATAGAATTAGTAGAAAGAAAATCTCATGAAGAGAACAATTTCATATTTTATATTGAGGTGGTGGAGAATTTAAGAAAGTGAATTATTGATGGACAAACCCAATACATGTGAATAGTTCAATTAATTAGAAAATGAATAATTTGATGGGCAATGTCTTGGTTTGAGAAAATATCTAACACAACTCTGATACCATGTATAAATTATATAGAAAATCTATACCAATGGATTCAATACGTTCATGCAATGTAGTAAATAAAGATATTGAATCCTTCTACTATATTTGCAGAATATAAAACATGATCGCTCAATCACATGCAAGTAAGAGAAAGGAAATTATCAAACACACAACACAAGATGTATCTGGGGAAATCACATGCTCAAAAACCCTCTATCATATATTTATTTAGTCAAAGAATCATGAAACAATATAATGATTTCTCACACCGAGAAAATCATGCACTATACCGATCATCTCACCCTGATCCTGCTCAAAACTAACTAGCAATTCTTAGGCAAAATTAAAAAATACTTAGCCAATTTTTAGCCTGTGATTAGCCCATCCTTGCTCACACAATCCCTGGGAAATTAATCCCTATTAAATAGGATAATCAACCTTCCTTGAATGTGCAATCCATCATGGGCTTCCCATGACTTCATAATTGCGCTCAGGCAATTTGCTAATAATACAACTGATAATTATCTTCCCTTTAACATCTGTCTCAACTAGGTCGTCATGAGAATTAACATGCAAGCATCTATTAAGTGAATCATCAGTTACTTAATATATCACTACTTGTGAATTAAATCTAATTTAATTCACTTGACCTTTCACTAGCTCATCACCCAGTTAGAACTAGTTAAAATGATTTTAACTCAATTAATTTGAGTTAACTTATTACACTTAAACCACACTAGTGCTATAACTGCAACTAGACCCTGAAAATAATAGAATCACACTACATGCCTCACCTTTGATCCTCAACTCGAATTTCTTGAGCTAACTCAGTCTTTCTAACTTAGTTAACTGATATAAGTTGTTATGATATGAAATTACAATTTACTTTCAATTTAATTAAGGGATAATTAAATCAAAAGCCTCACATGGTAGCCATTTCTGGATTTTGTTTCTGCATGCCAATTTCATTTTTTCTTCTTGCAAATTCCAATACTCCCTCTCAGCACGAAATGAATCAATATGTTTGGATCTGGGTACCTTTGGAATGTTCTTGCATGCAACACTTCACTAGTGTTGTTTTCACATGCAACTCTCCTTAAACTGAATAGCCTCCAAAAAACTAAATCAGTATAATGCATCTGTCATCAGAGTCTTTTGACTGCTGGATCCTATTGCACATGTCTACTGGAATCTTCGCATTGTTGTTGACATCTGCATTCATGCACTCTGCACTTCTTCCAACTCTGATTTGCGCCCTAGTATCTGATATCTGTCACTCTGATTTCTATCTGCCTAACATCTAACTGCATCAATCTAACCAATCCTTCCTGCTACTAATGTACTGTGGGCTCCTCGTAGCTAGGTTCAATTCATGAGACACACCATATCAATGGACCCTACCCAAATTTATTCTTGGGATTAATTTTGCACATTGCCCCATAGCACACCTGGAGGTATAACTACATGTACTCCCTCTTCCCATCTGGCTCAAAATTCCCCCCTCCCGGAGGTCTTTTCTTGAGTGGAATCTTCCACTCAATCTCCTCTCTGCTTCTTCAATTGTGGCTACTCTACAACCTTCTAAGACTACTTCTGAGGCTGCATGTTGAGAGATAATTTCTCCCTCTCAACCACCAATTCATTAACCACTTCTTTTCTCCTCAAAGCTTTGCATGCATCCTCAACCTTGAGAGCATACATATTCTTGACTCTTGCATTGATCTGTTCCACCTGTCCCATGGCTATGTGTTTAAGGAAAACCTTTCCTTTTCTAAACATCACATCATAACCACAGTTTTCCAATATGGGTACAAAGACGAGATTCTTCCTTAGGCCTAGAAAATACAAAACATCTGTTAGTCTGAGAGGGGAGCGAGAATCCCTCTAAAAGGTAACTGTACCTATGCCGGTCGCATTATACCTCCCGTCGTCTGAAAAATATATGTTCTACTGGAGGTCCTTATCCTCCAAGTCACTGAAGAGATCTCTATTTCCCGTCATATGGAATGAGGCACCGCTGTCTAGATACCACATGCATCCCATTACAGTTTTGGCCTTGCATGCAATGAGAGTAAAGTCAATCTCGAACTGTGAAGCCAATGCTTCACCCACTGTAGCTCAAGGCTCCTTCTTGCTTTCCTTCTTCTGTGGTTTATTCAAAGTGTAGTGCCCATGCTCGTGACAGTGAAAACATCTGATCTTGGAAAAGTCTCTCTTTCCCTCTTTGGCTTGGGATTTATTTCCCATGGCTTTCTTTTATTCTCCAACTAATGCACAATCTTCTTCTTTGTTGGTGCTGGAGGTCCTGTCTCTGGTGCTCCACCTCATCTCTTCTATTACCAAGTCAAACCACAAATGCTCCCAGTCTGGTAACTTCTCCCTCCCATTCGTAGAGTCCTGGTAACTATGCTAGCTCTTGGGAAGGCCTAGAATTACTATACTCACCAAGTCGTCATCGACTACGATCACAACAACACTTCCAATCTCATCTCGACATTGAGTGAACTTCACCAAGTATGTTGGTACTGTCTCACCCTCCTCCTTCTTGATCTTTCTAAGCTTGTCCTTCAGCGCCAGCCTCCTCTAGTTGTTGTTGTTCTGAAAAAGATCTATCAAGGCCTTCAACATATCATATGAAGTTTCCTTCCCATGGATATTCAAGATAATATGATCTCGAACTCCCTCTAACAAGATCCTTCTCGCCTTTGCTACCTTCTTCTTCCATGCATCAAGTTTGGCATCTGTTGTTGTGGGCTTGGGAATATCAAAATCTATGAATTCCTACAACTTGTTGTCCTCCAACACTGCCTCCATCTTTTCCTTCCATGAAATATAATTTAAATTTCCATCGAGTGCATATTCGAGTCTCAATCCATTGAAAGACATCTAGATCTATTGTTGGACCCTGAAGAATAAATCTGCAAATTTGAAACTACTCAAGACAAAATCAATTTCTTCTCTTCTATTTTGATTCCTGGCGCTCCAATATCATGTAGAAAATCTCTAACACAGCTCCGATACCTTGTAGAAATTATATAGAAACTCTATACCAATGGATATCCGATCATGGAATGAAGCAAGATATTGAATCCTTCTACTATATTTGCGGAATATAAAACATGATCGCTCAATCACATGCAATTAAGATAAAGGAAATTATCAAACACACAACACAAGATGTATCTAGGGAAATCGCCTGCTCAAAACCCCTCTATCATATATTTTAAATAGTAAAAGAATCATGAAATAACAAAATGCTTTCTCACACCGAAAAATTCCTGCACTCTACTGATTGTCTCACCCTGATCCTACTCAAAACTGACTAGCAATTCTTAGGAAAAAATGACAAACACTTAGCCAATTCTTAGCCCCTTCTTTGCCCAACCTTTCTCACGCAATCCCTAGGCAACTAATCCCTATTAAATAGGATAATCAAACTTCCTTGAAAGCGCAATCCATCATGGGCTTCCCATGACTTTATAATTGCGCTCCAGAAGCCAGTTAGAACTAGTTAAATTGATTTTAACTCAATTAATTTGAGTTAAATGATTACACTCACATCACACTAGTGCTACAACTGCAACTGGACCCTGAAAATATTAGAATCACTCTACATGCCTCACCTTTTACCATCAACTCGAACTTCTTGAGATAACTCAGTCTTTCTAACTTAGTTAACTGATACAATTTTTTATGAGATGAAATTACAATTTACTTTCAATTTAATTAAGGAATAATTAAACCAAAAGCCTCACATGGTAGCCATTTCTGGGTGCCATTTTCTAGATTTTATTTCTGGATGTCAATTTCATTGTTTCTTGTTGCAAATTTTAATATGGTTGAGCACAACAAAGCTTTAGAAGAAATACTCCTTTGCATAAATTCCTTACAACAATAAGTGTTGAACTTGAGAATTATCCTCTCTCTAACATCCTTTCTCACCTTTTTCCCTTACTTTATCATAAGTTCATATACTCCAATCAATGATAAATGTCATGTTTTGTCACAAGGAATGCATTTAAATGATTTTCATGTTATACTCTAATGTTCTTGCTATTCGAATGGATTTTTGTAATTTGGCTACAGAACGCAGCCTATTCTGCAACTAATCATGGGTTTCGTAGCTACTTTCATGGTCTAACAGGTTCCAAGGATCCAATGGAGAAATGAGCCACATGGGAATTTCCATAATAATATACACATGGATTTCTTCCTAACTACTTGATCAAGATCGATAGAAAAGGATGCCTGAGATCGTGGTCAAAGTCCGATCAAAGGACGTATGCCGAGAACAGAAAGACCCTTGATTTTCTCTATCGTATAAAATCAAGAGTTAAACAGTCAAATTCCAATTCTATCAGTCAGTTAAGATTAGCCACATGTAGGCAGAATTAGTTCATAACAGTTATGTTTGTTTTATTTAAATACCGATTGTACAGAACCGAGATTAAGTTAAGTTTTTGTTGAACGTTGTGTATTGTTTTAAGAATTTGTTCTATTATAATCCAAGGATCATGTTCATGGTAACAGTGATTGCTTAAGTGTGTGTATAATCAGCTAGGATCTCAACCAAATCTGTTGCAGAGGGCCCCTGCACAGGAGGAGGTTTTTTGTTCATTGTTTTAGTTTAAATTCTTTTCTCTATTTTTGTCAATTCTGTTTTCTGAATAGATTAATGTTACATTTCAATTTTGATCAGTAGCATATAATTAAATCATAAATGTGATCATTGTTCTTCTAAAACATTTCCTGAGGGTAGATTTATCTATTTTCAATTTTAATTAAGTTTGAGGAAATAAGAATTCACAGATATCTAGTTTCCTTTACTATTTTGTCATTTACTTTCTTAGATTAAAACTATCAATTAATTGTATCAATGGATGTTCTTAAAGGTCATTTCAAGAAGATGATTCTAAACTAAATGATTGAATATCTAATTCATACATTTATTGAGCTTTCCTCTGCATACTTTACTTGATTTTTCTAGAACATTAGAAACAAAGGTATAATTGGTTGCTTACACATCATCTCAAGAGGATAATAATTCATATTGAATGTTGGAGTAATCAAACATACATTAGTTTTTTACAATCAATTGAGCTTTAACTTTACATGCTTTCACATTTGCTTTTAGATCTTCATATAATTGCATCAATGAATGTTCTTAAAGGTCATTCCAAGAAGTTGATTTTATCATATTTCTAGACTGAATGATTGAATATCTAATTCATGCAATTACTGAGTTTTCCTCTGCATACTTTACTTTCTTTTCTAGAACATCAGAAACTAAGGTATAATTGGTTACTTACACATCATCTCAAGAAGGTGACACTTCACATTGAACACCGGAGTAACTAAACAAACATTAGTTGTTTTGTTTTTTTGCTTTCACTTAGAATAGCATTGAAATTTCAATTTCAGTTATAAGATTTACATCCATGGAATAGAACTAATGTTAAATTAGAAGTCATTAGAATAGATACTCTGTTTTTTTTTAAGATCAAATTCTAACCAGCCAATAGTCTTTGATTCATTTTTATGCAAATTAGTTTAACTTAGGAACACTTCCCTTTCTTCCTTCTTAAAATTCATTAAGATTCATTTAATTTCTCTCATAGTTTTAGATTAACACTCTTAGATATAAAGAAAAAAACCCCTAAAACAACATAAAAATACATACAACGAAGTAAGAAGAAGGTTAACTAAGCACATATAGTGCACCACACTTCATCAGTTTACAAACCTCGGTTGATAATTTATGTAAGCAATTTAAGATATTAAATTGACTAAAAATTTTGGCACTGTTGCCGAGGAAGTGCAATTAGATAGTATTATTTCTTACAATTAATAAAAATGATATGCGTAGAGAAAGAGATTCTAGGGGTAGATTCATAGCTAGAGGCAGGAGTTTAATTCCTACAATACCACTCACTCCACCAACATGGAATGACATGAAGCAAGCATTTTTAGAAATGTATTTGGATTATTTCATACCCATCAATCACAAGGATGAAGTATTTAAAATGATGCAAAAATAGGATGATAATTTGGAAGATTTAATTGAAAGGTTCAATTATAACATAAAAAGAGAAAAAATGGAAAATTTAGATCAAGATACTTTAAAATATTTTTTATTAAAATCCATTAGAGATGAATGGATAGACATACTCAACATGATGGGAAAGGGGGATATATCTCAACTTCCATTATTTGACATTGGTGAATTATGTATTCATCTCTCAAGGGGAAAAGAAAAAACTATGAAAATTCCAAGAGATACTTTTCTTGCTAGAGTAAGTAAATCTGCAACTGGAACAGTAAGTAGGGCAGAAATTGGAAACATTCTTGATGAATTTAAAACATATATTTTAGGGAGTCTTAGTGAACAGATAGACATCCTTTAATTGCAAAACAAGCAGAAATCCAAGACTGGTGCTTTAGCTATTTTCTATCCTACACGTAGAAAGAAGCATGCTTTAAGAGAATGTCCTCATGATGCACAAGTCATAGACACCTGTATGATTTCTTCAGAAATTCATGAAACTAAGAGTTGTCCTTCAATTCCAGGTCTTAAGGCTATTTTTCAAGAAGAAACAACTTCAAATCCAACAAAATCTCTTTGCTTTGTCTCTAGAAGACCATGGCAGGGGCCACAAACTCAAGGCTTTAACAATCAAATGTATACTCATCCCCCACCAAATAATTGGAATTACTGGCAACAACCTTGGCCTCAATATCAACCTCTAATCATGAGATCATGTCCATTGCTAAAAAATGCTCAAAAATGAAAGTTCTCAGAAGTGGTTGCAACCTAAGCGACCAAAAAGGTCTCATCGCTGTGATTCTGGAATCATGAACGGTTTGCAAAACAGAGATCGTATGCAGAAGTTATTAAGGTTTGACAACGCCTAGTAAACTCCAAAAATGGACCTTTGACTCAGTTTCACTTTATGAAATTTTTTATAAAAAATATATATATATTCAAAAATTATTTTTCATATAAGTTTTTGGGGCCAATCGTTGGGCGCCACGCGGCTTGCCCAGAAGCTGCCATGTGACCCCAGGCCAAATTCCAAAATCATGGAAAAATTCTTGTTTGAGGGCCGGAGTTTTGAACCCATGACCTCCAAGCTAGCATGTGCACACCCTACCAACTGGGTTGCGAGTGGTTCTTACAAACCATAGGCTACAGAATTTATCTGAAGTTCAAATTTTTATGAGGCAGAAAAATTAAAGGGCTAGCCCCGACTGCATACGACTGACGCGCAAGAACCATGGCCATAAGCCTTAGACTGGCGGTTAAGGCTACGATGATGGCGGAGACCATGTGGCCACCACATTAGTTATATTTAATGTGACGGTTAGTTCAATGGATAGGGGCAACGGTTTTGGAGGATATCACATGTGACCACACGCCCACAAATATTTAATTTAACCCCCAGTGCCTCCAGCAGTTCCTCTAGAAGACCCCTCAAATGCAGCAGAATTTCTAAATTGGCACCTTTAACTGGAGTTGCTCCACATTTAGTGGAGTTTTTAAGGGACACTGGGAAAATTCTTGTTTTGGTCATAAATCTTTAGATTTTCGACCAATTTTGATGCATGGATAGTCAATTTTGAGTATTCTAGACATTTTGAACACATTGGAACATGTTTCAAAGACATCATAGGTCATCTTGTACAAGTTTAGCTTCAGGAAAGATCAAGGAGCCACTAGGGCCACTAGGGTGTTTTCAGTGTATTGGGCATCCATTGTCTGTTTTTCCACAAACGAATAGTAATTCCTGACTAACCCAAGCATTATGAAGCTATTTTAATAGAGAGAATATCCATTTGAGGCTTTTATTCACATGTACTTGCCATTTTTGAGCAATAAGATATGAGGGATATGCCATTGGGAGCTAGACCGACAGATGTAGCCTAGGAGGGGTGAATTGCTTCATCAAATTTGCTGAATAATATTACATTTGATGTTTAATTCTCTATTATTTACTGATGTACAATTTTTTATAATCAATTTACATGCTTTAACCTCACACAGAAATATTTTTTACTAAGTTAAAACCATTTGTTTCACCTACAAACTTCAGAGAACCTTATGCACACATTTTAATTAATGTTTGGATACTTAGCACAACAAAAATAATACATTCCATTCAGATCAAGTTGGTATCAGAGCGAGAGTTTTACTCTCAGTATATTTATTGTGTAAAGTTTGTTTAACTGTTTGCAAGAGTTTTAATGCTTACTAGGCTAAAGCTTAAGAGAGGAGAAGGTCAATTGGTGAAGCTCAAAGTAATTCTCAGCCAAGGAGGGAAAGAGTGCCATTATCTCCACCTTCCATTTTACCTCCAAAATAAGCAGAAGAAGCCATAAGCATGACTTCAAGGGAAGGAGAAATTCCTGAAGAAGTTGATCCAAAAGAGGAAGGAAGAGTGTTTAGGAAAGAATTCATATACTTGACTGAAATGGTGAGAATCCTCTATCAAGAAAGGAATGAAATAATTGAAGGAGAAGGGTCTAAACTTCATAAGGAAGGAGAGGGATCTTCAAGAGGCAAGAAAGATGAAGATAAGTCAAAGAAGGGAAATGGAGGAAATGGAGATCCACCATCCTCATCTTCATCCTCTTCCTCATCTTCATCATCCTCTACTTTGGTGAATCAATCTCACAAGTCAAAGAACACTGGTAAAAGTCCTTTTTTAAAATTTGATGTTAAGTTTGAATTGCCAATGTTTAATGGTGAATTCAATGCATAAAAGCATGAAAATTGGATAAAGCAGTTGGAGGTTTATTTGAGAATCCAAAACCTTCATGATGACGACACCAAAATTTAGCTAGCTTCATTGAGAATGGAAGGTGCAACACTTGTTTGGTGGGAAGCCAAGACAAAGGAGGAGATTAAAAAACATGGTAAGATTATTTTATCATGGGCTGATTTCATTACTGTAATAAAACAACAATTTTATCCATTAGCTCATTTACAGAAAGCTGTCATGAATTGGCAAAATTTCAAACAACTTAAAGGAAAAAATGTACAAGACTACACCCAAGAATTTAGGAGAAGAGCTCTCTTGTTAGGGGTAGATTTGCAGAGTCAAGACACTTTGTTGAAGTATATAGGTGGTTTACACAACTACCTTAAACATACTATCCTTATGTTCAATCCTACTAGTCTAGATGAGGTTTGTGTTCAAGCCACACATTTAGAGGCTAGAGGGAAAAACACGTTTGAAGAGGGTAGAAACAAGAATTTTAAGGGGAAAAAAAAAACAACACCTCAAAAGGAAAAGGAAAAAAGAATTCATCTGTCAAAAAAGAGGGAGAGAAAGTGGTTTGTAAACATTGTTCAAGAGAAGGCCATGAAGAGAAAAATTGTTGGAAATTACATCGTGAAAAAAGAACCCAATTTAACAAAAACAAAGGAAAGCAGAAAACTACAGCTACTACTACACAACAAGACTTAGGTGATGATTCAGGTGACGAAAGTAAAATTACAGCCATGGGTTTGAAGAGCATAAAGGGAAAAGAAAGTGAAACTAAACCAAGTACTATTACTTCAAACTATCATGTACAAGATCCAAATGAAGAAGAAAGAATTGAATTGTTTCATGTGAGGGTTATTTCAAAACATACAAAAACTGACACATTATTTGATAGTGGGTCACAAGCGAACCTCATCTCTGAAGACTTATTCAAGAAACTAAAACTTGAGACCATTCCAAATCATAAACCATATCCACTTGGTTGGATTTGTAAGGATGCAAGCTTATAGGTTTCAAGGAAGTGTATATTTCGCTTTGCAATTACTGCACATTTCATTGACATGGTTGAATTAGATGTTGTTCCTCTTGATATATCAGGAATTATTTTGGGAGGTCCTTACTTATATGATATGAAAGATATCTTCTATCGCCATGAGAAAAAGTATCTTCTATTCAAAGATGGCAAGGAGTTTATTGTTAGATCACATCACAAGAAGACAAACATTGTGATGGTAAATGCTGGACATGTAAAAAGGATAGTGAATTCTAGTAAGAGTTTTGTACTTCTTATGGTTAAGCCTAAATATAATGTGAATAATGAGTCATTTGAAATTGTGATCCCAATTTAAATTCAGATTTATATGATATAGTTGATGCACATCATACGATGTTTCAGGAACCAACAGGTTTTCCTCCTAAAAGGGAGATTCAACATGAGATATAATTACAGCAAGATTGTCCTCTTCCAAACATAGGCATGTACCGCATGTCTATCATGGAGAATGCTGAAATAAAGAGGAAAATTAAAGACTTTTTGGACAAGGGATTCATAAGACCAAGCACTTTTCCATGTGGGTCACCAATAGTGTTGATTCCAAAGAAAGATGGAACTTGGCATATGTGTGTGGACTTCAGAGCTTTGAACAAGATTACGGTAAAAAATCCTTACCCACTCCCAAGGATAGATGATTTGTTAGATCAGCTGAAAGATGATAAATTTTTCACTAAGTTAGACTTACGTAGTGGATATCATCAAGTTAGAATTGCAGAATGTGACATTTGGATGACTCCATTCAAAACCAAACAAGGACTCTTTGAGTGGCTAGTTATGCCTTTTGGTTTATGTAATGCACCTGCAACTTTCATGCATGTTATGGATGATGTTCTACGTTAATTTCTTGATGATTTTGTTATAGTCTACTTAGATGAAATATTAATTTTCAGCAAGACTATAGAAGAGCATGTCATGCATGTTAAGAAAGTACTTGATGTTTTGAGAAAAGAGAAATTATTTCTTAAGATGTCTAAGTGTGAATTTGGAAAGACTTCTTTGGTTTATTTGGGACACATTGTAGGAGGAGGTGCATTGAGAATTGATCCTTCTAAATTAGAAGCCATTGTGAATTGGCCTACTCCCAAATCCATTATAGAGGTAAGAATTTTTTTGGGTGCAACTCAATATTGGAGGAAGTTTATTGCTAACTTTTCTGTGATAGCAGCTCTTATGTATGCAGTGACAGGTGTGAAGCGTGCTTTCCAATGGGGAGGAAAACACTAGAAAGCTTTTGAATCTTTGAAAGAGAATATCAGTTGAGCTCCAGTCCTTGCTTTACTAGACTTGAGACAGCCATTCGAGATTTAGACTAATGCTAGTGATTATGCCATGGGTGCAGTTCTCTTACAGAATGGTAAGCCTATTGCTTTTCATTATGAGAAATTTAATGGTGTTGTAGGTAATTATCCTACATATGATAAGGAGTTGTATGCATTGGTACAAAGTGTCAAAAAGTGGAAACATTATTTTATGGGTAAAGAGACAGTTGTACATACCGATCACCAACAATTACAGTACTTGCAGTCGCAAAGTAAATTGCAGCAATCATGACATTTGAGATGGATGGGTTTCCTACAACAATTTCACTTTGTAATAAGGTACAAGAAAGTTATTTTCAATAAAGTTACTGATATGTTTTCAAGGCCTATTATTAGTTCTTCTACTTTGCTTAAGAATGATTCTATTGTACACGAGAGTTACATAGAACAGTATGCATCAGATGTTGATTTTAAGGATGTATATGCTAACTTGAGTGAAGGGAATCAAGTTGAGGAGGATGATTCTCACTTGCATAACAATTTGAAATTTCATTTAGGCAAGTTGTGCATACCACAAGGAGAGACACTAAGTGTCATGAGAGAATATCATTCTTATCTTGTTGTTGGACATTTTTGGGTAAGAAAAACGGTGGCACATTTACAGAGGTTTTGTTATTGGCCTCGCATGGTAGATAGTGTTTCACGTTTCATTAGAGGTTGTTCATTATGTGCTACAAGCAAGCCTAGCAATAGGAAGCTTGGATTATATATGCCATTACTGGTACCATCAAGGCCATGGGAAAGTGTTTCTATGGATTTTGTTGGAGGTCATCTATGTCTAGAAAGTAGCATGATTATGTTTATGTAGTAGTTGATAGATTCAGTAAGATGTGTATTCTTATGTCATGTAAGAAATCTATTAATGCTGAACAAACTGCTGAATTATATTTTCAACATGTATGGGTTCATTATGATTTGCCTAATTCTATTGTTAGTGACAAGGATTCCAGATTTGTTGGGAGTTTTTGGTCCAATTTATGGAAGATGATGGACACCACGTTGAAAAAGAGTATTTCTTTTCATCTGCAAACAGATGGCCAAACCGAGGTAGTGAAAAAAACCATTGTGCATATTTTGAGAGGTTATTGAAGTAAGCATCCTAAGCTATGGGATGAGCACTTGCATTACATTCAGCATGCTTACAACCGAGCCAAGCACACTTCTACAAATACTTCACCTTTTGAAGCTTGCTTTGGGTATTTTCCAAAGTCACCTTTAGATTTCATTCTTGAGAAGGATGTTGCCATTGACGGGCATAGTGACATTGACAAAGCTCGCATGTTGATTGAGCGAATTCAGCTTATTCATCAGCAAGTTCAAGAACAACTTGAAAAGATTCAAAGCAAGTACAAGGAGAGGCATGACAAACATAGAGTTGATCATAATTTTCAAGAAGGTGATGAGGTATGGTTGCACATTAGCAAAGAAAGGCTACAAGGAGAAGGTAAAAAGCTAAAGCCTATTCATTATGGTCCATTCAAGATTATTAAACAAGTTGGTAATAATGCATTTAAACTTGATTTGCCTTCCTATATGCAAATTTATTTCATTTTCAATGTGGAGAATTTACATTTGTATGAGCCTCCATTGATTGTTAATCAAGGGAGTGACATTCAACTAGCATCAATAGAATATTTATCGCCAGAATATTTGGACGAGCTTAGGGAGGATGCCATAATCGAATATTTCTCGCCAGAATATTTGGACGAGCTTAGGGAGGATGCCATCCTTAACAGGAGGACACACAGTTCTAAGAGGGGAAGTTTCAATTATCTTCGAATTGGGCTTAAAGGCAACAAACCAAGGCAAGATGGATGGAAGTGGAAAAGGTGAGGGGGATATACCCTCATTTTTTGAACAAGTATTTGAAGGCTTTTGGGGTCCAAAATATTTCCAATGGGTAGGTGTGATCAGGAGATCATGTCCATTGCTAAAAAATGCTCAAAAATGAAAGTGCTCAGAAGTGTTGCAACTTGAGCGATCAGAAAGGTCTCTTCGCTGCGATTATGTCACTGTGAACGGTTTGCAAAATAGAGGTCGTATGCAGAACTTACTAAGGTTTGTAAACACCCAGTAAACTCCAAAAATGGATCTTTGACTTAGTTTGACTTTAGAAAAAAAATAATAAAAAAAATATATGTTCAAAAATTATTTTTCATATAAGCTTTTGG
Source organism: Pinus albicaulis (assembly GCA_034641835.2). Lineage (NCBI taxonomy): Eukaryota > Viridiplantae > Streptophyta > Pinopsida > Pinales > Pinaceae > Pinus > Pinus albicaulis. The sequence goes on along the minus strand of CM076570.1, from coordinate 1,205,658,424 downwards.
AGCCAATCGTTTGGCACCACGTGGCCTGCTCGGAGGCTGCCATGTGGCCCTAGGATAGAGTCCAAAGTCATGGAAAAATTATTTTTTAAGGGCTGGAGGGTCGAACCCATGACCTCCAAGCTAGTGCATGCATGCCCTACCAACTAGGCTACGAGTGGTTCTTACAAACCATATGCTACATAATTTATTTGAAGTTCAAATTTTTATGAGGCGAAAAAATTAAAGGGCTAGCCCCGATAGCATACGACCGATGCGCAAGAAACATGGCCTTAAGCCTTAGACTAGGGGTTAAGACTTGTTGGCAGTTAAGGCTATGGTGACAGCGAAGACCATGTGGCCAGCGCATGAGTTATATTTAATGTGACGGTTCATTCAATGGATAGGGCCGACGGTTTCGGCGGATATCACATGTGACCACGCACCCACAAACATTTAACTTAACCCCTAGTGTCTCCAACGGTTCCACCAGCAGACCCCTCAAATGTGGCGGAATTGCTAAATTGGCGCCTTTAACTAGAGTTTCTCCACATTTAGTGGATATTTTTAAGGGACACTGGGAAAATTCTTATTTTGGTCATAACTCTTTGGATTTTTCGACCAATTTTGATGCATGGATAGTCAATTTTGGGTATTCTTGACATTTTGAACACATTGTCACAAGTTTAAAAGCCATCAGAGGTCATATTGTGCAGGTTTAGCTTAATGAAAGATCAAGGAGCCACCAGGGCCACTAGGGTGTTTTCAATGTATTGGGCATCCATTGTTTGTTTTCTGCAAATGAATAGTCATTCTCGACTAATTCAAGCATTATGAAGCTTTTTTTACAGATAGAATAGCCATTTGAGGCTTTTATTCACATGTACTTACCATTTTTGAGCAATGAGATATGAGGGACATGCCATTGGGAGCTGGACCAGCAAATGTAGCCCAAGAGGGGTGAACTGCTTCATCAAATTTGCTGAGTACTGTTACATGTGATGTTTAATTATCTGTTATTTATTTTTGCAAAGTGTTTTATAAGAAATTTACATGCTTTAACCTCACACAGAAATATGTTTAAGTAAGTTAAAACCATTTTTTTCACCTGCAAACTTCAGAGAACCTTATACACACATTTTAATTAATTTTTGGATACTTAGCACAAAAAAACTAATACATTCCATTCAGATCAATCTCAATCTCAATATTAGGCACAAGGAATGCAAAATCCCTATGGGAGATTCTCTCAATACTATCAATATCCTCCATCATATCCAAACTATCCTCCCCAACAAATTCTTCAACAAAATCAACAACCCCAACTCCAAAACCAAAATCTACAACTTGCGTTACCATTTCCACAAAAACCAAATCAACTACCTCCGCAACCATTACCAAATCCCAATAATAAAAATCCTCAAAATAATTATATGATAGAAGGACAACAATTTTCAACCAACATAATTACTCCTCTGGATCTCAATGATGTCCAACTTAGATCTGGTAGGGTAATAGATAATAAAAATCCTTCTGTAGTTATTCAAGAAGAAGATAATTTTGAAGAAGATGCTCTACAACCAAATAAAAGTTTTGAGGAAGGAACATCTCCTCAAAACCATAATTCTGAAAATGAAAAACAAAAAGAACCAGTAATTTCAACTCCTATCATAGAGCAACCATCAGTACTTACTCCTAAACCTCCTTTTCATGAAATATTACAAGTTGATAAAGGGTAGAAAAGCATATTATGTTGCCCAATTATGATTTTATAGATTAATTGAAAAATGTATACATCAAAATCCCTTTGTTACAGGCCATTAAAGAGATTCCAATTCTAGCCGAAAAAAAGAAAAGAGTTGAGCATGAAGAAACCAGGAAGAAAAACATAAGAAATAAAAAGAATTCAGCTAGTAGGAGAAATTGCAGACATAATGATGGGAAAAACTTCCATACAAAAATATTTAGATCCAGGAAGTCCAGATGTAAAAACACATATCAATGATGTTGAAATTCCAAATACATTGATTGATTTAGGAGCAGCAATAAAAATCATGAGCAAACAAACCATGGAACAACTCAAACTTCTTAATCTTCTGTATACGCCTACATTACTACAATTAGCAGATAGATCTGTAATCAAGCCAAATGGTGTGTTAGAAGATATTTCAGTATCCCTAGACTCTTAGGAGTATCCTGTTGATTTTATGATCTTAACTCCTAAGAACAATCTAGGAGGACATCCACTTATATTAGGAAGACCTTGGTTGGCTACAACTGATGCTTTCATTAGCTGTAGATCTGGTCACATGTATATCTCTGATGGTAACTCAATGAAGAAATTCACTCTATATCCTCCAGAAAAAACTATCATAGAGTTAGATGACAAAGAAAGGATTGATGATGACAATGATATACAACCTTTCTTTACTATTTCAACCATTATTGAAGATAGTGAAATATTAAATTCAATAGAAAACTTTGAATCATCCCCAGGATATGAACATGATAAATTTCAAGAAAAATGTGATATCGAATATTTTTCATCCAGACAGATGTCTCTTCATTCTATGGAAGAATATGGTAGCTCTACAGTTGAAATCTTTCTAGGAAAAACTTTGAACATAAACAAAAACTTGGAGAGATTACAACAGGAAAAGTTAATAAAAACATTACAACAACTTTCTTCTGCATATGCATGGGAATACACTAACATGAAAGGAATTAGTCCTAAGACTTGTATATGTCACATCTATATTGAGGAAAATTGTATACTTATCAGACAACCTCAAAGAAGGATGAATCCAAATATTAGGGAAATTGTGAAAGAAGAGTTGCAAAAATTGTTGAATGTGAACTTCATTTACCCAATTTCAGACAGTCAGTGGGTTTCCCCTTTAGTGATTGTACCAAAAAATAATGGTAAATGGAGGGTATGCATTGATTATTTAGAATTGAATAAAGCTACCCTCAAAGATCATTTTCCTTTACCCTTTATAGATCAAGTATTGGATACATTAGCAGGTAAAAAGTATTTCTCATTCCTGGATGGTTTTAGTGGTTACAATAAAATTCAAGTAGCACATGAAGATCAAGATAAGACAACATTCACCTGTCCATGGGGAACTTATTCCTACCGAGTACTTCCTTTTGTATTGTGCAATGCACCTGCAACATTCCAAACGACAGTACTAGGAATTTTTTCTGATCCAATACATGATTGTGTAGAGTTGTATATGGATGAATTTATAGTTTATGGGAATTCATTTGAATAAGCTTTAGAAAATTTTGAAAAGGTTCTTAAAATATGTAAGGAAGAAAACCTTTCAGTAAGCCATGAAATTTTTTTGATGATGTTTACAAAAGGGATTCTTTTAGGACGTCACATTTCAGGAGATGGAATTAAATTTGATACATCTAAAGTTGAAGTCATCTCCAAAATATCAATTCCAAGTTGTCAAAAGGATGTTAGAATTTTTCTAGGATTCACAGGATATTATAGAAAATTTCACTAAAATAGCATCCCCACTCTTCAAGTTACTTACCAAATATTGTGAATTTAGTTCGAATCTTGATTGCCAATTGGCATTTGAATCTTCAAAAACAAAAAATTCTGAAGCACCCATATTAAGAGGTCCAAATTGGAGACTACCTTTTCACATTTCAACAGATGCTTCAGATACAGATTTGGGAGTTGTATTAGGAAAAAAATATTTGATCCCCTATGCCATCTATTACACAAGCAAGAATTTGACTCCCACTGAGTTAAATTACACTGTAACTGAAAAGGAATTCTTAGCTGTTGTTCATGCTATCAACAAATTCAGACATTATACTACAGGCTATGAAACGTTTTCATACATATCAGTCTACAATTAGATACTTAATGAATAAATCTATTACTAATGGCATAATTACAAGAAGGTTATTATTCCTGCAATAATTCAACATCGCCATTCTAGATCGACCTGGAAAACAAAACACAGTTGCTGATTCCTTGTCTAGAATTCAGAATATCAAAGATGACACTCCAGTTGAGGATAAATTCCCTGATGAATATATTTTTACAATAACTACTAAAACTCATATTGCTAATTACTTAGTCACAGGAAAAATACCTTCACATTTGTTTCCTAGGGAGAAAATAAAAATTATTCAAATAACTGCAAGGTACTCATGGATTACTACTGAAATGTATAAAACAGGTCCAAATCTCATTATTAGAAGATGTGTTCGAGAAGATGAAATGCCTAAAATTCTTAAGGCATGTCATGATGAACCTTATGGTGGACACTTTGCTGACAAGAGGACAACCTATAAAATCCTTCATTTGGGATATTATTGGGGATCCATCTTTAGAGATACCAAATAATATGTCAAAAGATGTGGTAGCTGCCAAAGGATAGGAAATGATCCGGATTTTATGCAAAGAACAACAAATTACAAATATAACCATAAATACACAGATGCAGCTGAAATAATGCTTCATTTTATTAATAAAAGAATGACCGCAATAAGCTTACAAACATAATGGAAACAAGCTAGGGCGCTGGTAGCGTATCTCCGAGAAGAGATGTGGCGGCTACAGGCCTCTGAACTGTGTTACATTGAGGCTCGCGGGCCTATTACAGACATAATGGAAATAGATGAGCTAGGGTACTGGCAGCGTATCCCTAAGAAGAGATGTGGCGGCTACCAGCCCCTGAACTGTGTTACAATGAGGCTCGAGGGCCTATTTATTGTTGAGAAACAATGTAGAATCCGAAACGTCCAAAACCCTAACCGCAGGAGATGAAGCGCCAAAACAGTGGGCGCCCGTTTGGGTAAATTGGTGGTTCAACTTCCCGGGGGCGTAACTTTGGCATCCGATCTCCGTTTGACGCGCACAATAGCTCGTTAGAAAGATCTATCCGAGGACTATAGCTGTCGGGACGAATTTGATCAGCAAATTCGCTGGCGCTTTCATACCCAAAAAACGTCGTTTAGGGCCTCAAAACGGCTTCGGAAGTTCAGGACCCGAAAAACTGCTAAAAATAGTAAGTTGTGCCGAAACTTACAAACTGAAATAACTGCCGGTGGGGGTTCAAATGGACTTGATGGGTGGCCACCAATATCCACCTGGATTATTAATGCCCCAAAACGGCTCCGGGTGTGCAGGACCCGAAAACCTGCTATAAATAGTAAGTTGTGCTGAAGCTGAAAAACTGAAAGAATTGATGTTGCGGGTCCAAATGGAATAGGTGGGAGGCCACCGATATCCACCTGGATCATTCCTCCCTCCTTAGGAAGCAATGGTCTCCATTGCGTTAAGTTCCTCCATGGGGGGGGGGGATTTTGCTGAACTTGGTGTTGGCAGCTGTGCTGGATGTAGATGTGCCACCGCTGGGCAGCCATTGAAGGATCTGGAAAAAAAATTGTCCATCATCGCGTTCCTCTGTTTCTCGAGGGCATCCTCGAGCAAGATTTTGACAGGATCTCCTGCTCCCTTGTCTTTCTTTCCTTCCGCCATGGGGGGTCGTCGGGGTTGCGAGGTTGAACTCCTTATACCCTGACCGCGTTGGGGACATGCAAAGAAAAACAAAGAAAGAGCAGACCCGCTCTGATACCACTGATCCGGATCTTGGGGGGGAGGCCCCCAAGATCTAAAAAGTTGAAATGGATCTGACAAGATCTGCAAAATTAGAATGCCAGAAAAGAAGAGAGAACACAAAGAAAATAAAACCACAAAGAAACTTGTTTTATTAAAACAGAAAATAATTGTAGAAGCTACATTGTGGTGGACAATCTGTCCTTTTACAAATTGAGGCTTGTTATTTATAGCCTTTTTTGAGTTACAATACCATGTGTAGATACCATAGGCCAATACCATGAGTAGATACCACTTACAATACCATGGGTAAATCCCATGTGTGGATGAATACCATGGGTGGATACATACCATGGGTCCCTTATAATACCATGGGCGAATAAATATCAGGGGTGGATGAATACCATGGGTTGATGCCATTTACAATACCATGGGTAAATTCCATGGGTGGATGGATAATATGGGTAAATGAATACCATGGGTTGATGCCATTTTCCATTCAGATCATTCCTCCCTCCTTAAGAAGCAATGGTCCCCATTGCGTGAAGTTCCCTCCTCATAAGTCTTTTTTGAATATGAAGAGTCATTGAAGATAAGGATTTTGTGTAGTTAACCCATAATAGTGATGAACGAAGATCCGAGGATAGAGATACCCTGTAATGCTTGTGACCAACTGTGATATTGACAGTGTGCGGCCTAGAAAATGGACTTCGATGAAGTGTGGGTTTGTGGATGAACCAAAACCATGAAAAACGAAGATCCGAGGATAGAGATACCCTGTAATGCTTGTGACCAACTGTGTGACTAACAGTGTGCGGCCTAGCAAATGGACTTCGATGAAAAAGATTTTGTGCGGTTGACCCATAACCGTGATGCTGATTGTTGATGAAGTAGCAGGTGCCTACATAGCTTGGGGTGGGAGGGAACGTCTCCAAATAACCCAAGCCGAATGCTGCTATGATGAAACTGATGAATGTGAAGCAGGTGCCTACTAAAGCGGGGTGAGAGGGCACGTCTCCAAAGGGAACCCGCTCCGAATGCTGCTCCAGATTTAAAATGAGCATAACTCGGTCAATATAACTCAAAATATTTATTATAACCTGTTTTTGGAAATGGAATGATCATTCTGCATCATCTCATGTGTTTGAAACCACTATCTGGAGACTCTAGACTCTCAGATTTGCGCTGGAACTGTCACGCCGTCACAAAATTTCTGAAAAAATAGTTGATTTTAAATCAACGATAACTCCCACATCCGGACTCCGATTCGACCGATTTTTTTTTTGAACTTGGGTGATTTTTCAAGAGGAGTTCAGATCTATATCCATCATTCTGAAATTTTGCACTAAAAATTGTGAAAAATGACAGGAGAGCCGCCGTCCATGAATTGTCGTCAGAAAAATTGCTTCAATATTGTTGATTTTGAATCAGCGATATCTTCCTCATCTGAACTCCAATTTGGCCGATTTTTTTTTTTAATTTGAGTATTTTTTCACAAGGAATCCAGATCTGGTCTTTGTTTTTGCAAATTTTTCACCAAAAGTTTCAGATTTGATCTGAAAACTCGCCGCCCAAAAACATTAATGGATTTTGCGGAAGATTGCTGCAAAACATTGAAACTGAAATATGTTTCAAACCCTCATTCCCATGGAGGCGTAACCTGAATCCGATACCACCGATCTGCATTTTGCGTAAACGCAACAGAATACAAATATAACCATAGATACAGAGATGCAGCGGAAATAATGCTTCATTTTATTAATAAACAAATGACTGCAATAAGCTTACAAACATAATGGAAACAAGCTGGGGCGCTGGTAGCGTATCTCTGAGAAGAGATGTAGCGTACGCAGGCCTCTAAGCTGTGTTACATTGAGGCTCGCAAGCCTATTACAGACATAATGGAAATAGATGAGCTCGGGTACTGGCAGCGTATCCGTGAGAAGAGATGTGGTGGCTACCGACCTCTGAACTGTGTTACAATGAGGCTCGAGGGCCTATTTATTGTTGAGAAACAATGTAGAATCTGAAACGTCCAAAAACCTAACCGTAGGAGATGAGGCGCCAAAACCGTGGGCGCCCGTTTGGGTAAATTGGTGGTTCAACTTCCCGGGGGCATAACTTTGGCACCCGATCTCCGTTTGACGCGTTCAATAGCTCGTTAGAAAGATCTATCCGAGGACTACAGCTGTCGGGATGAATTTTATCAGAAAATTCGCTGGCGCTTTCATACCCAAAAACGTCGTTTAGGGCCTCAAAACGGCTCCGGAAGTTCAGGACCCGAAAAACTGCTAAAAATAGTAAGTTATGCCGAAACTGAAAGACTGAAAGAGATAATGGTGGGGGGCCAAGTGGAATAGGTGGGTGGCCAACAATATCCACCTGGATCATTAAGCCCCCAAAACGGCTCCGAGAGTGGAGGACCCGAAAACCTGCTAAAAATAGTAAGTTGTGCTGAATGTGAAAATCTGCAAGAATTGATGGTGCTGGTCCAAATGGAATAGGTGGGTGGCCACCGATATCCACCGGGATTAGGAAACCTACTCCATCAGTTGAAATGCCATTGCAACCTCAGGTACTCATAGAACCATTTGAAAAATGGGCCTTGGATTTTGTTCGACCAATCAATACACCATTTAAACAAAAGAAATATATTTTGGTATGTACTGATTATGTCACTAAATGGGTAGAGGCTAAATCACTACCTTTTGTTAATGAACGTTCTATATTTAATTTTCTTTTTCAGGATATCTTCACTCGTTTTGGTGTTCCAAGAGAAATTGTGACAGATTAGGGATCCCATTTTACATACAAGTTTGTGAAAAGGCTTGTGGAAGATTACAAGATCAAGCACAAAAAGTCTACTCCTTATCATCCACAAGCAAATGGTCAAGTAGAATCTACCAATAAAGTGATCAAAGGAATTCTCACGAAGACTGTACATCTACACAAAAGAGATTGGGAAAAAAGGTTTCCTAAAGCCTTATGGGCCTACAGAACTACATGGAGGAATACAATAGGACATAATCCCTATGAACTTGTTTATGGAAAGCAAGTAATGTTCCCTATAGAGTTTCAGATTCGAACCTTCAAGATGGAAGTCCAATTGGGACTTGATTAATTAGAAGCAAAGAAACATAGATTAGAGCAACTCAATGAGCCTGATGAAATCAGGCAAAATGTAGTTCAAAGAACCAGTATGGAGCAGTCAAGATAAGAAAAATTGATGAAGAAAAGGTACCTATTCTTGTGAATGGTCATCAGTTGAAAGTATATCATAAGCCAATTTCAAGAGAAGAGTTTATCAAGATTTTCAAAGATAATACTGATATGAAGTTAGTGAAGAAGAATTCTTATTCTTCACTAATTAGTTTTTTTTTCCCTAAAGAAAAAATATTAAAAAAATAATAATAATAATAATAATAATAAAGTGTATAAGTATGAAAACCAATCAATGTTTGGCATCCTTATACAGAAAATACAGGATGAAAATCATAGATTTCTGACATCCTATATTTTTCCATTTCTTTTCTACAGTTAGTAATACATAACTACATTCATATTCCATTTTTGCAGCCTATAATCTGCAGTTCCATAGTAATATTCCATTCCATTCCACAGACATATTAAATTCTGCAGTTGATTTCATTCTGCAATTTGATTCCACATTCTGCAGATGATTCCACATATTACAGTTGATTACATTCTGCAGCTGATTACATTATGCAGGCACATTCCATTTCATTTAGCAGATCTGACACATTTGTACAACCTACTAAAAAAATGATGAATACAGGAAATTGAAGGATTACATTTGAAAACCACCATGCTAAAAGGTACTTGAAGAATCAACACCAAAGAAACGACAACAAAAGGTTAGTTCTAAAGGTAAAGTTGCAAAAAATTATTTTAATAACAAGGTCAAAACATTAGCATGTATAATATGGATGACCATATGCTCCCTTGACATAACATCATTTGATTTGATTGAGATTTCTATCATATCATAGATTGGCCACGTAATTCGCATTATGTTTCATAACGTTCCACGATAGACTCCCCCATTTATGATTAACGGTCATGACCTATTGACGTGAAATATTCATCTACGTTTCTTTAAAACCCCAATCCATACCACTTATTTATTCCTACAAACCCTTGATGCCTTTCATCATATTTAGATGCAAGAGTACAAGTGAGGAAAATGTAAATCCTCTACAGCTGAGAAGAAGTTCTAGAATCCAAGGTTCGATGAAGAAAACACTACCAAAAGAGACAGAGTGTATAAGTTTAGATGAAGAAACTCCAATACCATCTCCTGTCAATATTTCTCCTCCACACAGTCCTCAAAATTATCCTATTCATAATTTTGAAGGTAGCCCCAACAGAAAATCTCTAGGCATAGACCCAGCACAACAAGAAATATAGGACTACATAGAGTCATTAGAGAAGAGAAATGCAATAGTGAATCTAGAACCTCCTATCAATCCACAAGAACCTCTAGCTGATACTCTCAAACAGGAAATTTATGAACTAGAGATATTGAATAGGAATATTAAAGAGGAGAATGAAGCCTTGAAGCAACATAACAAGTTGGAAAACGTAATTAGTGACAATACCATTCTACATTTAGGACTGTGGTACAAAAAGAACAGAAAGTTGAAAAGAAAGAACAAGTCACTAAACAAGGCAGTCATTAATCTCAAATAAAAGATCCTTATGAGAAAGCTTAGGATGACAATCACTTCAAAGAAAAGAAAAAGAAGGAAATTGAATGTTTTAGCAGAAGAGTTTGAACAAATGCAGTAAGAGAGGAAAAATTCACATTTTTGGTAAATTGCATGAGGACATGCAATGACTTCTCAATGGGGGTATGTTGAACCTTAGAATTATCCTCTCTCTGACATCCTTTCTCACCTTTTTCCCTTACTTTCTCATAAGTTCATATACTCCAATAAATGACAAATGTCATGTTTTGTCTCAAGGAATGCATTTAAATGATTTTCATGTTATATTATGATGTTCTTGCTATTCAAATGGATTTTTGTATTTTGGCTACAGAACGCAACCTATTCTGCAGCTAATCATGGGTTTCACAACTACTTTCATGCTCTGACAGGTTCCAAGGATCAAATGGAAAATGATCCACATGGGCATATCCAGAATAATCTACACATGGATTTCATCGTATCCACTTGATCGAGATCGATAGAAAAGGATGCATGAGATCGTGGTCAAAGTCTGGTCAAAGGACATAAGCCAAGAACAAAAGGACTCTTGATTTTCTCTATCATAGCAAATCAAGAGTTAAACAATCAAATTCCAATTCTATAAGTCGATTAAGATTAGCCACCTATAGGCAGAATTAGCTCATAACAATTATGTTTGTTTTATTTAAATATCGGTTGTATAGAATCAAGAATAAGTTAAGTTTTTGTTGAACGCTGTGTATTGTTTTAAGACTCTGTTCTATTATAATACAAGGATCATGTTCATGGTACCAGTGATCGCTTAAGTGCATGTATAATCATCTAGGATCTCAATCGAATCAGTTGCAGAGGGCCCCTACACAGGAGGAGGTTTTTCGTTCATTGTTTTAATTTAAATTCTTTACTCTGTTTTTGTCAATTCTATTTTCTGAATAGATTAATGTTACATTTTAGTTTTGATCAGTAGCATAGAATTAAATCATAATTGTGTAATAATTTTTCTTCTAAAACATTTCTTATGGATAGATTTATCTATTTTCAACTTGAATTAAGTTTAAAGAAATAAGAATTCATAGTTATCTAGTTTCCTTTACTGTTTTGTCATCTACTTTCTTAGATTAAAACTATCAATTAATTGTATCAATGGATGTTCTTAAAGGTAATTTCAAGAAGATGATTCTAAACTAAATGATTGAATATCTAATTCATACAGTTATTGAGTTTTCCTCTGCATACTTTCAGATCATATTCTAACTAGCCAATAGTCTTTGATTCATTTTTATGCAAATTAGTTTAACTTAGGAACACTTCATTTTCTTCCCTCTTAAAATTCATTAATATTCATTTAATTTCTCTCATAGTTTTATATTAACACTCTTAGATATAAAAAACAAAACCCCCAAAACAACATAAAAATACATACAACGAGGTAAGAAGAAGGTTAACTAAGCACATATAGTGCACCACACTTCATCATTTTACAAACCTCGGTTGATAATTTATGTAAGAAATTTAACACATTAAATTGACTAAAAAATAGCTCAACAATCTCGACACTAAGTGTGGTTTCTCTCCAAGAAACTCACGAACCTGGACTTCAGCAACAATGAGGATAATGAACAAAATCTAGTCCCCGCCTAGGTACTTAAGTGGATTCTCCTACGGGTTCGTTATGGTCTACTCTGTGGTATTTTTGTGCTATAGGAGACTTTGCAAGCCATCTCGACTTACTATTAGCTTTAATTATGTTATATTCTATATATTTTTAGATAGTTGTAGAATCTATTATTTAGACCAATACTATCAAACATTTGGAATAGTTTTCATGATCTTAGACTTATTAGTATATGCTATTATCCTGATTTACCTAGTGGTAAATGAATAATCATAGGTACAAAAATGGTTTTCCTTTGATCAATAATAAAAAACAATCCCAAAATGTTTTATTCTTATTACCTTTTTTAACCCAAATAAAAACATGTTTTTTACTTGAATTTTTTGTATCTCTTTGTCAGTTGTCATTGCATTGTAATATAAAATATTATAGTAGCTATTTAAAATTTCTATCTTTGTACTACCACCTTGGGAACAAACTAAAGACAATAAGGTAGGGAGTCAATAACTAGTAAAACTAAAGAAGTTTCCATGAATAAGAGATACCAAAACCAATTTCTACCCCAATCAAGGGGAAACCAACAACAACAGAAAAAAATAGTATCCTTATTAAACTGCAAGATTTCATATAACAAGAAACTTAAGCTAAGAATAGAGTTAATGTAAAACATAACTATAGCCTTGAGGGCTAGTTGTAGAAGCCAAAATCGAGATAATGAAGTATCTAAGTTGATGAGTTGTTTCTCAAACTTGCAATTGGAGAGCTAGGTGGTGAAACCCTCTGTAATTTGTTATCTCGTCTTCTACGTCAATCATGAGGTCTCATAGTTCTAGGATTGTCTTATATCCATCATTATTTTTCCAAGAAAAACCTTGACATGACAATATAAATCAACAATATGAATATAATTATTTTAACGACCTCATGAATTTCTTGTATCAGGAGCCCAATGATAAATTGCTACCGTGACATCTGAATCAAGAGTGACCTATTGTTCATGGAAGATTCTTCCTGCACCAGTTGAATTTCCTCTTGTAATTTTTGGGGAATGGTGGAATGGGAGTTATGGTTTGAGGATTCTACACAAAGTTTCACCATGTAGCCCCCTAAAGCTCCATGACTACCATTTCCACATAAAAAATGAGCTCTCTGACGTGTCATGGATATCAAAGGAAACAATACATTGCATGGAATTGTACTAAGGTGAGAAGGGAGATGCATGAGGAGGTGATGAAAGAGAGAATCCATTACAAATTTCTAGTCAAGCTACATCGTCGTAGAACAAAGGACAATTTACTCTGCCTTGAAACAGCCAACAACTTGTGGGGAGGGTGGGGGGTGAAATTTAGTGGAAAGGATAACAAACAACCCACTGAGGAAACCAAGCAAGATTCCAAGTGCATGGTTGGTGAAGCCAACAGCTGAAGGAAGTGATAGAGGAGAATTCCAGGGTTGACCCACCAACCTAAGATAAATAACATGTTGGATATTTGATATACATTACTAACATGTATATCATAATATTTCCAACAGGTTACATCATTGATTGGGAGGCAAGGCCCCTTAAATGCACCTCGATGGAGGTACATTCATAAGAAGCAGTAGTGGGAGGGCACAATGATCCCCAACCCCTAAAAAGTTCCAGGTTGTTGATGGTTAGTTGAGTATACATTCATTTGGTAGAGAGAGGTAAGGTGCCTATCCCTTATTGTGATAACACTAGAAAATATATCTCTAATGGAAGGTGCATTAGTTACCTTTGATGTATTATGTAGATACTTTAGATCAAAAGCCTCTACTCATAAGGTAGTAAACTATATTTTTGTGATATTTTTTTTTGTTCTAAATCATTATTGATCGATTCTTGTTGGGAAGTTTTCCTTCCCAATGGTGTCAAAGTTTTATAATTTATTTTTTTAAAGGTTTCTTATGACACAACCAATTTTGCGTAATGGCCTCCCTTGTAGGCCTGTGACTAATGCACATATGTGCATGTGGTCGTTGTTTGTGCCCAAGACAAGAAAAATATTTTGGGTGTGTACTCATGTCTACAAAGAGAATTTCACTTTCTTGGATAGATAATAAGATCCTGTGCTTGATCTTGTATAATACCCATATGTGTGAATGGATTGGAGAGGGATTCAAAACATACTATTTACTTAGGATGAGACAACAAATGATAGAGGTAAAACTAACCTTATTTTTTGATAAAACTAGTTACATACTTTTTTTGTCTTAGAAATTTATATACATGTAAAATTCTGGTAAACTGTGTGTTGTTTTTGTTGATATGCCTAACATTTTGGGTAAAAAATTCACCCATAATCAAGGACATAAATCTTAACTGATGATGCGAAGAGTGCCAGACCTTGAAAAATAGAGGATGTAGTTAGAATATAACTGTTAGGGTAGGTGAAATGATGAGACCATTGAAATTAATTATGAATATAATAATTAATAGGAACCTTTGAACTCAAATTAAAAAGAATTAATTTATAGGGTTATTAATGAATCAAAATGAGGAATTTTGAAATTAGCAAAAAAAGTGATTCCTTTTTGTGCATGGTCAAGTTCCTAAAATTTAGGAGTTTCCCTAAAAATTAGGCATGCATGAGATAGTTAACTGATGTGTTGAAGTTTAAGGTCAAGTTTTGATCTTATAGTGAGTTAGTTTGGAAACTGAAGAACAAGTGGAGTTAGACTCCTAAATTTTAGGAGGAACTAGTTAACAAGTTGTGTTAACTAGAAAAGCACTAATTCGACTTTCCAAACATAGAACTCACTAATTTTAACCATTCGAATTGACTTTAAAAGGAATGAAGGCACAATTTTAATCATTGTTTTGGTGAGCGTGAGTTGGTAAGACCAAACAATAGGAAGCACAAGGTTGTGCATGGAGCTTGTGAGAGAAGGTGAACAAGCATAGGAAAAGTTTTTTGGAATCGGAGAAGGACGAATTCCTTGGGTATGGAAGCAAAGTTCAGAATTATTGCACAGGTTTCAAGATTAGATTAAGAAGGGAAAACAAGGTTGTTTTCATATTAAATCAATTGTATTGTAAGATATCTAATGCTCAATTTTCTTCAATAAATTCTCAATAATCAAGTAGAGTGTTTTCCTAGTTGGTTTCCCTATAAACATTGCGTTGTTCAATTGTGTGACTTTGATTTTATTTCTATTCCTAATTTCACTGCAAATTGAGTAGAGAAATTATCTGTTTGTAAGAAAATAAAGTGTTTTTCATATTGTTATTATTAACATATCAAAATTTCATGGATTTTATACATGGTATCAAATCCTCGATTAGAATAAAATAGCACATCCAAGTGCAACAGTTCATAGAAAACATCCTCTGAAATAGGACATACATCAAAAGGAGCTCTAGCCAAAGATAAGGATTGTGTTGTGTCTTCTTGTGACTACTTTGGGCAGAGTTTGATTGGGAGTGCAAACCATGAGTTGGAGAAGCAAGGTTGGGTTGGTTTTGTGCATAATTTTTTATCCTATTCTTTATCATCAAGGCGTCCAAGGTTCTATGTTTTTATGGGAGGAACTAGGCCCTAATTTAGCGTTCGTATGTCCTCAAAAAAGTGTTGCAACAACAATGCATGCAGGGTTGGTAATTACGCAGGAAGGGAGGAGTCTTGGAAATGAGACAACAAGGAATTTTGAGCAGGTTGGAAGGGAGACAACAAGGCATAGATTTTTTTGCTAACATGGGGTTTTTTAAATATTTTCTATGTTGATTTAATCCACAGAGGATTTGAACTTTGGATCTTATAATTTACATAACATAGTACTTCAGAACAGGGCTAACGCTCATTACACTGTTGTTAGACATTTTCAATGTGAATATACAAACATATTATGAATAAATTATTCTCTCCATTATAACCAATTACAACGAGGTATAAACTGAAATGGAAATGGAATTAAACATTTACTTCCATGGTTTCAAAAAAATATTATTTTTTTTCAGCCTTTTGGACGAATGATACGCATCCCACTCACAACAATTTCTTCTTTCCCATTCTGAGCATTATATTCTTTTCAGAGGCTAATGGGAGAATCGAAGCTTTAAACTTGTGTACGGTGTTTTATATTAGCTTCCATTAATGGAGGATTCAAGTTAAATTTTGTCAGGTTTGAGACATTTTCCCTTCTCGTTTTTTACAATCTAAGTGGAATTACATTGATATTCATTAACGTGTTTTGTTTCTTCTTTCATTGGGTGCATTTTATGGCGGCTTTGGTGAGAACAGGGCTAACACTAATTACAATGTTGTTAGACATTTTCAATGTGAATATATGAACATATTATGAATAAATTATTCTCTCCATTATAACTAGTTACAACGAGGTAAACTAAAATGGAAATGGAATTAAACATTTACTTCCATGGAATTCAAAAAAATATTATTTTTTTAGCATTTTGGATGAACGATCTGCATCCCACACACAACAATTTCTTCTTTCCCATTCTGAAAATTATATTCTTTTTAGATGCTAATGGGAGAATTGAATCTTTAAAATTTTGTACAATGTTTTATATTGGCTTCCATTAATGGAGGATTGAAGTTAAATTTTGTTAGGTTTCAGACATTTTCCCCTCTCGATTTTTACAATCTGAGTGGAATTACATTGATATTTGTTAACATGTTTTGTTTATTTTTTCATTGGGTATATTTTATTGCCAAGCACCAAGGGATTTATGTGGTACAACAAAGTGTTTTATTAGTCAACCAGTAGCTAGCAAGTGTTGGATTGGGTCAGCAGCAAAAGGAGGACATTTGTTGAAGGGCCAAGCCATTTGCAAGGCAAGGCATGTTAGTGAATCCAAGTGGTTGTCATGGAGATTTTTCCAGGTAGAATCAAGTTGATATAACTTGGGAAAGAGAATATTTTTCAGCTCATATCAAATAACCAAATTTTGTGGTTCCAAAATCGTGTCAGTGGGAAGGAGTGATCGGAATATGGATTAGGGGTAAAATTTTACCAAAAATTCAAAGAGCTCAAAATTTCACCAAACCAAAACTACTAGATCAGTTTCGTCACTAGGAATCTGGTGCAATTCATTTCACTCAAAACAAAGTCTGTATGAGGAAGTTAGAGCCTGTTGATCATCGTGTCAAAAAAGCGAATTAAAAAAAAAAGGTCAAACAGGGTCAAAAGCCAACAAGGTCAAAGGCCAAAAAATTGGGGTTTTCTTCGGCCAATGACAGGATGACAAGTGTTGGGTTGTGGTTGGTCGAATATCCAAGCTCATTGGTAGTTTTTAATTTGTTTTTTAATAAGCCAATGGGAAGAGGACAGATGGTAAGCCCAGAGGCCGCCACGTGCCCCCCCCCAAAGGCCGAATTACTTAATGTAAAAATTTTAATTTCATTTTTTTCCAAAGGTAAAATTCCAATGTAAAATGGTGAAAATTTTTTTATATGAGGCTGGGTGGAGGTCAGGGCTCGAACTCACGACCTCCCCCACACAATGCGCCAACAATACCAACTCTCCTCCACATTGTTTCTTATTCATATAAGCCATTCACATTTATTTAAAGGTTTAAATACATTTGGGAGGAGGGGTATGGGGGCCAGCCCCAACTCACATTTCATAGAACCGTCGGTTGTCAGAAAAGGCAGGGTCCAATGCAAATGGTGGAATTAAAACTTTAAACATGGTTTAATTAACTCGTAAACCAAGCTTATGCGCTAATCCTTCATTAATATGGATTTTGTTAAGTGAGCATTAACAATGCCTAAATCACGCTTATTATTAATTAATATTTAGTTTAACCTTAAGTGCGGTTAGCACTAATTGGCAGAGTCTGCCATTTTTTGTGGAGCTCCAATTTTGTCGGACTCAACTAGAGTTTCTCCAATTTTAGTGGAGATTCCTAGGGAAAATTGAATGAAGCATAAATTTTGCTAATTTTGACCAATTTTGGGTCAAGAAGAGTCATTATTAGATGATTTTGATGCTCTGAGCATGATGGAACAAGTTACAGAAGCGTTGGAGCAATTCTGAAAGTGTTTTTTCCATTTTGAAGATTAAAGAAGCCTACGTCCACCAGGAGAGGAGGTCATGCCTAGATCAATTGAAGACCGTTTTCAGAGATTGAATAGTCTATTTTGAGGTTTTTGGGTCTGATGAAGCCAATGGAGTAGGTTGCAAATCATTGGAGCATTGTAGGTGCACGTAATCATAAATTTGACCATTAATCCCACGAGGGCATAGCCAATTGAAGCAGGTCAATGGAGATGTATCCCAGGAGGGGTGAACTCTGTTATCCGCTATTACGTAATGTGTATTCATGTGTTATTTATCTACATTTAATTTTTTGTAAATTAGTTTTTAAAAGCTAATTAACTCATGAATTCTCATCAAAGACACTTAAAACTTGACACATAAACCCCTTCATAATTGGCTAACTTGAGACAATCCTAAACACATTTTTATTATACTCATGAGGGAGCTAGCACAAAAAAACTAGTTTTCCCATATTCAGATCAATTTCTGAGGTGCATGCCAACTAAATATCATGAGTCACATAGTTCTGCTCATGCTCATTCATCTTCCTTGATTTGTAGAAAACCAACTTCCCTTCCCACATCATGAATCTGCGAAGTATTTCCTTGCAAGCATCTGTAAAAGCCACAAAATCCTTATCAAGATATGGAATGTTCAAAACTAGAGAATTTGTAAGAAAATGCTTCAATTGATCATGGAAACTCCTTATTCCATTCAAACTTCTTCCCTTTCCTTTGCAAAGATGTAATATGATAGCTAATATTAGAGAAGTTCCTGATAAACCTCTCGTAATAACATGTTAATCCCATGAATGATCTGACTTCATCCACATTACTTGGATATGACCTCTCAAGGGTAGATTTAATATTTTCTGGATCCACTGCTATCTCCCCCTTCGAAAAAACATGTCCCAAGTAAGGAATCTGAGTCTAAAATAAACTGCACTTGCCGAGCTTGGAATATAACTTATGCTCTCTCAAAAATATTAACAATGCTCCCAGGTGCTTTGTGTGCTCCTCATTATTTGTATCTACCAATATATCATCAACAAATACTATCACAAACTTATCTAGATAAGGGCACAACACACTGTTCATCAAACACATGAAGGTGGCTGGAAAATTGGTAAGACCAAAAGGAACCACCACAAAATCATAGTGCACATCCCTTGTACGAAATGCAGTCTTGTAGATGTATTCTTCTTTAATGTGCACTTGATGATATCCTAATATCATATCAATCTTCGTAGATATTGTTTATCCCTTCAGTTGATCAAACAAATCATGAATCCACAATAATGAATATATGTTCTTGATAGTCACCTTGTTTAATTGCCTGTAACCAATGCACAATTTGAGAGTGTCTTCCTTCTTCATTATAAACAACATTAGTGAACCCCAAGGAGATAAACTTGGCCTTGTGTAACCCTTATCAATCATTTCTTTAAGCCGCAACTTCAGATCCAACAAATCTGAAGTACTCATCATGTATGATGCCTTAGATGTTGGTGCTTCTTCTGGAATCAACTCAATAGAAAATTCCACCTCCCTATGAGGAGGTAGCTTTGGAATCTCTTTAGGAAGCACATCCAGAAATTATTATAATAAGGATACTTCTCGAGGACTTCATCATGCTCATATTTCTTCCCTTTTTCACTAGAGAAATGCACTGCAAACAATAAACATCCTTTCTTACAGTTACACTTAGCTTGCATTGCCGTAACCATTCTCACTGATGTAGGCTTATTCTTTCCCTGCAAGAATCTCTTTTATCCATCATCATCCATGCACTCAAACTCCTTCTCACATTAGTCCACCTTGGTCCTATGAATGAACAACTTTTCCATGCCCACAATCATGCTATATGAACCCAAAGGAAGCACATTTATATGTGCCGATGTAGGCATACCATTAAAATCAAATGCATAAGATCTCACCCAGTGATGAAATCTTCTCTTGGTTCCTATGTCCAACTATACCAACCAAGATTCTGCATGCACTTCCTTACTCAACCGACATTTATCCACCAAGTCAGGACTAATATAGCTATAAATCGATCTAGGGTCAATCAAAATGGAAACAACTTGATAAAAAAGAATACCTTCCCTCCCGATAATGGAAACCAGATGATATGCTTTCCCACCGTTGCATAGATCCATGGAATTCTATGACCTACATCCCAACTGTATGTGCCTCCTTAGCACTATAGATACGAGGTCTACCACCTTGGTGTAAAGTAAAATCCCTCTTGAAATGATCTCCTCCACAAGTCCAACACCTTAAAGGTTTCCTGCAATCACCTTTATTCTACTGCTCCTCAAGCTAAGACCGATGTACCCTCTCATTTGTATTGAACTTCTTATGAGGTTCCACATTTTCCTTGTCACCTTCATCCTAATATCTTCCTCACTTCTTAGGAAATTTACCTTTAGTCTTCTAATTACCTTTCCAGTCACACTCAAACTCAGACTTACACTTTGACTACTCATAAAAATGCCTCAACTTTCTGATAGATTCCTCCAAAGATCGAGGCTCATCAAACGCAATTCGATCTTTGAATGCTACTAGAAACTTGGTGATGAACCTTTTAGTATTTTCTTTCTCATCCTTGAGATAGGGCACATATCTCAACAACTCTAAAAATTTGGTTGTGTACTCTTCATTTTTCATGGAACCCATCCTGAGCTCATAAAAATCCTTGGATTTTCCATAATAATACCTCTAAGATAGGTACTTATTCCTGGAGAGTCTTTCAAATTCAGCCCAAATCAACTTCTCTTCTCTAATGCCTCTGACATGCTTAACATATAGCCACCAAATATCTACTTTTCCCTTGAGACTAAACATAGATATCTTGGCTTTCATGTTCTCATAGTAATCATGCAATCTAAAGAATTTATTCATCCCAATAAAACATGCTTCTGCATATTCTAATTTCTTCATTTCCCCATCAAAATTAGGATTCTTGGCTTTCTTGAACTCTTATGGAAAGTACTACTTCTCACTCCTAATATATGGATGTTGACGGTGATGGAAATGATGTCTCTCAGAATCAAATCTAGAATAAAATAAATGATTTCTATCACACCTCTTAGGTTTATACAAGGATATTCCACCCTTTACTGTATCATATATTGTCCATATTGTACCTTTTCTAAGACCTTCTTCCATCTGCACCATTAGTCCTTTCTACTTGTGCATGATTGATCCCCACAGTCCCTCCTTCTAAAAATATAAAAGGCTTTGTAGGATGATTACATCAACCATGAATTGCTTTTCCTAAGCTCTAGAAATCCTTTCCTATGCCTCAATCAACTGCTCATTTCCATCCTTTCAATTCACATTTTCTACCTTCAAAATTCTCAATGTTTCTTCCAAACCAGGAGAATGTCCATCTCCCTACTGCTCAACTAAGATATCCCATCCTACCAGTGTCTCTTCCAGATTGTACTGGGAGTCATGTGAACTATACTCCACTTTTCTGCTCTTCATCTCTCAACGTTCTATTTCCTGTAATGTGCCACTGTTAGCTAAATAAAACATAATCAAAATCATACTTCAATGTATCTCAGGGGAGGCTAATGCATATGCACAAACCAATCCAGAATAACACGATATAAAATCACAAGCATATCATCTTATACATGGATATCATAACCATAACATTAAATAAGTAACATTCATGCATGATAAACATATAGACAACTGACATGCATGCATAAAAATCTGCATTTACCCCGAGGTCTAGTGTTTCAACCTCACTCTAATACCACCCTATTAACACCCCACCCCACATTTACCCACTTTTACAGGATCTCCAAGGTAAACATTATCTAGGAGTTACTATGAAATGAACAAACATCCAAGTTCTAGTTATGGAAGTTGGGAAACTAACTGGAAACATACTGCAATATCTTAGGGACACCACATCACCTAGATACTATACAACATATGTTGATGATCTTGCCCTGAGCTGGAACTTTCCCTTTTCCTGACTTTACATCCCAGTTGCACACATGCCAAGCTATGCATGTGGTTGTAAATCTCCGACCACATGCACAAATATTCCTCCATGCATCTGTAACTAATATTTCTTAGTTCAGAGGGTGTGTCTAGCAATATTATTCATGATTTTCAGGGCTAGCTACAAACCAACTACCCAAAAATTTCCAGAATTCAATATAAAGGTGATAATAAGTCTATACGATAAATATTAAGACTATATATTTCCAAAACTTTCCAAACACATAACAAAAAATTTGTCAAACAGATAGTAAACATGATAGTCCATAGGTCATAAATGTATATTTGTTCAATGTCTTCTTAACATCATTAGAGAATCTTCAAGAAGGCTCAATGCCCTCTCAAAATAGATGCAACAACACTAGTTAGTCCATGAATTCATTTAACCATTCAATAAATTATCAAATCATGAATGGATCCATAATAAGACAAAATCATTTAACTGTGCTTGTAACCAACATTTAATTAGAATGAAGCCATGCCAAACCAATAATAAAATCAACACACTAATCAATACATGCGCTCATTTATCTCAATATAAAATAACACATAATAACACATGCATAAATACAACCAGGTCAGCGACTTCCATGAACCACATGACCATAGATTGGGTTGAACCAAACCATGAATGTGGGATCATATAGGTTAAACCAAAATAGAACCAACCAGGGATTCCAGAGTCCAAAGCACCTCAACCCTCAACCACAATGATTTCACCTAAACTAGTCCACAAATAACTAACACCAAATAATCTTGAATGCCTTTGACTTCATTCACCATAACCAGAGGAATTTTATTGTCTCCATCCATCCATCAAGAGTTCCAAGAGAAAAGCCATCTCCACTCTCGACCCTTAGGAATTTTCCTGAGACCGCCTCACCAGGATCCAAAGAATATTATCCATCCAATTCTTAATCAAAATAGGGAACCCACTTCACTATGGATATGAAGGAAATAACAAGTCAAGGTTGAAACCTCTGTTAATCCAAACAAATCTCGTGCCAATGACAATAAAGTAACCAAATAACCACATGCATGTACCATAAACTCAAATCTCAGCGATGAAATCACTCATGCAACCTGTACCTGCAATGTGTCTTGTTGTAGCTGGTTTTCCAACCTTCTCTTTCCCTGCCCACAAATTCCTTTACTTTCTTTCTTGCTTATTTCCAATTCTTTCTCCTTCCAAATCCAAGTGAGAATGCTTCAATGTCCAAGCGAATGCTAGAATGCTCCAAGAATTCTTTAAGTGTGTAAGAGTGTAAGAGTAGACAAGAGTGTTAAGAGTGTTAAGTGTAATCAAGAGAGGCATAAAATTTTCCCCCTCTTCTTTTGTTTCATTTTTCCTTCATTTTACTTTGCATGCAAATTCTTATCTCTTCATTTTCCTTTTCTCTTATTTTCCTTTATTTTTTATATTAAATTTCCATTTATTGCCTCTTTACCTTTTCCAATGCCCTTACTAATTTTCATAACCATTAATAAACCACAAGTGATTCCCACTATAGTGTTTATCCCCTCACTCAACTTGGAATACGTATCCCATGACATTGGTATTATTTATTTACATGGGAAATAAACCTGTGGATGTTACAAACCCCTCCCCCTTAGGAGAACACCGTCCTTAATGTTCTATGACATTGATGAACAAAAAACCATTGAACCTACCAAACATACTTCTTATGGACATTTATAACAAAACTCGATGCAGTGTTTACAATGACCAACATACTAAATACATGACCATCATACTTCTTATTGGATATTTATAACACCACCAATGAAATATTTACAACATACCACTTATTGGAGATTTATAACACATCTCATTGCATTATTTCCAATAAAGATATGTGTGTGTGTGTGTGTGTATATATATATATATCAAAAACTTATTTTTTTCAGCCAACAAATAAATAAGGATACAATATCTGCATCTGATCAACCATCTCCCATGTAGCTTCATCAGGCCCAAAGTGCTTCCACTACACTTTAACTTGCTCTATTTATCGGTTCCAGAGCATAATCTATTTTCTTTGCAATATGCATTATGGATCTGGTGAGAACAAACCAATTAATCACATGATCAACATCCTATACATATCTCTTAAGCAATGGAACATGGAAAAAATAATGGAATTTCACTATTGGTAGTAATGCAAGTTTGTAGGCCATTGGTTCAATCCTCTCAAGGATCTCAAAAGGCACAAAATACTAAGGTGCCAACTTGGCACATGACCCAATCCTCAAGGAGCTCCTCTTAGGCTTGATGCACAAGTACATATGTTCCCTAACCTAAAACTCCTTGAATCCTCTATGTTGATCCAAAAAACTCTTCTGCCTGCCCTATGCTACCCTTAAATTCCTTTTAATAAACTACGCATCTTGTTCCATATCTACCCTTTAATTCAAAGAAATGGCAAGTAATCTACTTTCATTGTAATGTATTTATCTTTAATTTTCACATATCAAATGATACCTGAGTTATATTATTAATACATACAATTGAGATATAGTTATTTACATTGTTTATTATTATTAGATTGTATTTTTACCTTTCAAAATATCACATTTACTATTTTTACTTGTTTCCATATCATAATACTCCACATGCTACAGAAAATCTCAAAGGGTAACTAGACCCATTGAACTATTCTAAATTACCATTCCAAACGGAAAAGAGTCTAATTGGGGCTCTGACCAAGTAATTTATCAAATGTTGATTGGGGATAATTTTTCACATCAACACCTACCCAGATAAAACATAGATATAAATACCTTATTTTGTGACGAAATACAAGGGGAATCCAAGTTAAGGAGCCCCAGTAAACCGAGTTTTCTTCAATGACTTATTTACATAGTAATAGTCTCCTTACTCTCGAGAGCCATATGATTCACCAAGTTCTAATTCTGAGCTCAATTTTAGAGAGGAGCCAATTCTAATCCAATTTTGTACATGTTTTTGGTTTTAAATGGAACCCCATGTATTTTAGTGTGTTGGTTAGTAGCCACGAGTATTTAAGGAGGATTCTTGAAATATGTTTTGTAGCCATGGAGAAGAGTTCTATGTTGTCTTTTATGCATTTTGAGACCATAACAATATATCCCAAGATTATGATGATGTCATCTACAAAAATAAAATGTGTGAGTGAACAATATTGCACGTACACATGACAAATATGTGATTTCTTATTTTAGCATTGAGGATATATTTACTAATACCTTCAAATATCATAAGGAAGAGAAGGGGAATGAGTGGAAAACCTTTCCTTAGGCCCCTTTGATGGTTGAATAAGGGGGGATGCATATCTATTTATCAATAAGGTCACAAAGGAGGTGCTAATATAACTGTAAATCTAAGGAACAAAGGAGGGACATAATCCAAGGTGGAGGAGAAGGAGTATAATGTATAACTAGTCAACCCTATCAAAATCCTTCAAGAGATCCAACTTGTAGATGCCATTTTTTTGTTTTTGAGAATGAATGTAGTGCAAACCTCCTTGTGCCAATCCTATGGCATCATGAATTTGGTGATTCTCCAAAAAATCGAATTTCTCTAGAGAATGTGGGCAAAGAGGATGGGCTTTAAACAAAGTGATACTATTTTAGAAATAATTTTATAGATTGTGCTGCATAGGGAAATGGCTCAAAAGTACTAAAAATATAATGGATTATTAGTTTTTGGGATAAGGGCTAAGAAAGTTGAGTTGAAAGGGGATATGATTTTTCCATTTATCTTGGAATACTAAATTACCCTAAGTAAATCATACCCTATGAAATCAAAGCAATTGAGATAGAATTTGATGGGAACACCATCTAGGCCAAGAATTTTGTCATTTTGGAATATTTTTAACACATTCTTGAGCTCCTTTTGTTACTTTCACCATTATACCTGTATTCCCCTCTTCATTAGTGAAACTCGAAAAATAACTTGAAATTTTTATGATTTTTTCTATATTTGCTCAATTTTCATTTTTGAAGATGAATTTAAGGTAAGTACAACCTTCCATAGAAATATAATTTAAGGATACAATGTGGCCATCCAAGGTTTTTATATCACATATAGGTTTGACTGCTTTCCTACGGGTTGAAATCCCATGTAAATACTTTTTATTTTCATCTCTAGCCTAGAATTTCCAAAGGGCTATACTCTTTAATTTCCATTCTATTTCATTTTCTAGGAGGAGGGATTTTTTTTTCTCCTCTAGTAATTTTAGAGATTATTTATACTCCTTAGGGAAAGAAAGTGACCTTGAAGAGTCCATGACATCTTGTATTTTCTTTTCGGTTTCAAGGATAATCTTTTCATCATGAATCTTTTTTTCATGGGCCTATATGGAAATGATTCCTTTGTTTCTTTTTAGGTTTCTTTGGAATTGAATGGGTGTTGAGTCCCTTATAGAGGGCTCAAAAGGAGTCTAGGAGTCTTTAATTTTTTCCATGAGCGACAAAAGATTAAGCCAGTGTGGGTTTAGCTTGAAGGGATCAATATTTTGTGAATTAAAGAATTTAGGTCCATGAAAATTGAGTAATGATTTTATTCTCCACCAAAAGGAACCCATTTTTAATTTGAAATTTTTTATCCAAAAATAAATTTAAGATGAGAAATAGGTTCAACTATTTTGTGACGTATACTTCTCTAGTCATGTTTTTTGACCATGTTGGGAGGGATTTGGAAGGAAGGACATTGATCAAGACCAATAAGTCGATAATTTCTGGAAAAAAATCAGCAAGAGGGTCTTGGCGAGTCATTGGTCCCCAAATTTAAGAATGACCCAAAAGTGAAATTTAAAATCTCCCCCCATAATGACCTTCTTAGAGCTGAAACAAGGGAGGCTAAACTTTTTTTCCATATGAATTTCTTTTTTTCCATCAGCATCTCTAATGATGAAATAAGTTTCTAGATATGACCACTAGTACCAAGCTAAATTATAAGAGTTCATGCTTTGTTTCCATCAATTATCAATCCACCAAAGTGACCATTTATGTTAGTGTAGTGAAAGGATAAATTCTAGAGAATAGGAGCTAGAATCAAGATTTATTTTCGTCTGTCAATCATGGTTTCTTGGATATAAATAGTGTGAGGAGAGTGTAAGGAAATGGTTTCTTGTTAAGGGATAGAATTTTAAAGTTAATACCCTTTATAAGGGCATTAGCTCTAAGGGCCCCTAAAATCAAGATTTTATTCCCTTGACAAATCTCATAGGAGTCTTTCTTTACGAAAATCGGAAGGAAATATTTTATGCCCCACTCATGGGTACCAATATCAGTGTCGATTGCTTGCCCTAGTCCTCCTCCTAGTTTTTGAATGAAGAAAATGAATGAGTCCTTAGGGGTGCCAAAAGAGAAGTAGAGTAAGAATGGAGGTTGTAGGATGAGGGTAGTGGAATTGAAGGGGGGGGATGCTTTCTAGGGAGGAAAGAGAGAACAAAAAGAGGTAGAGAGGGTCAAATAGGAAGGGGACTAGAGCCTATGAGAAAATTTCGAGAAGGGTGCAGGATCAATATATTAGGGAGATTCTCAAGGATATAAGTATTAACAATGAGAGAAAATGACAAGGAAAATTCACTAGTATTCAACGTAGGAAACTTTTTAGAGGAAACAATAATGAAGGGATGGGAAGGAGAAATCATACATGTAGAGTAAGATTTTCCTTAGTAGAAGTCTCTGGAAAGATGCCAACCAAAAATGAAAAATGAACCTCTTCTGTGTGTGGATTAAGAGAAGCATGAGTCTGAGCATCTTGAACACACGTGGGGTTTATCCCCTTGGAAGGAGAATCTAGAGCAACTTCACGGGGCTTCAACATGGGGTTCTATGCTCCTTTATCTTCGAATTCATTTTTTGAACCCATTTTTTTCTTGGTTTTCCATTATTTCAGTCTAATCCTAAGTGTCCATATGAGTGGCAAGGTCCACACTTGAAAGGGATACCCTCGTAATCGAGGTTTTTCTTGTGGACTGACTTTCGATATTGAATAGAGATTGGGTCTGGGACACCCAAGGCAAAATTAAATCCTACTATAATTATGGCCAACTTCATGTAGCCTAAGGATTTAAATGAGTAGTTTGCTTCATAGTAAAAACACAATATGTTTCCAATTTCCTTGAAGACATATTTAGAATAGTATGGGAGTGGAAGTCATAGGAGACAAATCGATATAGGAGTCACCGTAAGTAATTTTATTCAAGCATCAAAGTACACTTACGACTTCTTGAGATAGAGGGGTTGGGAGCTTCAACTCCAAAATTTCAATGGTATTTTATTCACATCCTCCATTGTATTTAGTAGCCAACCCTTCCAACATTTTTCCAAAATTAGGCATCGCAACAAGTAACCCAGGTATGTTGAGAAATGTTTTTCCATCCACAATCTCATAACCACCATGGTCATCTCCTGTTGGTGAAATGACCTACTATTGTTGTTTCCTCCATTCAGAAAATGTCATTCAGTTTACGTCTTCTCCTAGAATTTTGATAAATTCTATTATTTATATATGATATTATTTGAAAATAAAAAGTTGCAAAATGATATAATTAATTTTGAAGGATAAAGTTTAACTTGTAAAATAAATATAACAATTAAAATACATGAAAAATTGTTATTTTTATAACATTATAGACATGGCACCTCTATACATACACTTGATTACTTTTGTTTGATAAGTGACCACTACGTCCATGAAAATTTGCACTAGGAAAATCCACCAGAAGGGATCACTTCATATCGGCTCAACCACAGAGCCTAACCTCGAGGGTGTTGAGAGAATTCAACCCGTGACCTCTTAATAGCAAGTGTGCTTTAACAATGAAGATTTGTTGAGTTTAGCTAACCTTCATGACCAATTTTGAATGATGTTATTATTTATTATATGTATAAAAAAAATATTTTGGATTTTTTTTTGGTAATATAAATTATGTAGCTTAATTCTTATTTTATGTTTGGGCTTTTTTTAGCATATACTTTTTGGTCAATTTTGCTCCAAATTTGCTAGGAATTTGATGTTTGAGTGATGTAAGATGTAATCTATGTGCTTTATTCTTTGGATCCAAAATCGCATTTTTAATAACAAAAAAAACAATTTCATTAAAAATTATATTTTTTAATTCAAGAAAAAAAGGATAAAATTTGAATAGCTAAATAAAATAAAATAGTATAAACTTGTAAAAAATTGAGTTTTCCCCTACTTAAAATAATTGCAATGAAAGTTGAATTAATGAAATTATTAGGCCTACTATTAATTTTTCTAATTATTTTTTTGCTCTTTCACAACATTTTTCCCTTCAATTTTGCCTAAAATCCACTAGGGATTTGTTGGAATCACAAGTTTAAGATATGAAATTTTCATATATATAAAATATTTTATTGCTCTGAATCCATTTAAGCATTCAGAAATGAAATCTAAATAACAAAAGATCACAACATTCAGAAATGCAATCTAAATAACAAAAGATCACAATTTTACCAAAAAATTGTATCACTGAATTCTAACTAAAAAGCCAAAACATAAAATAACTAAATTAAACCATTTATTAATATTTGAGCTGATAAAATAGACATTTCAAACCAGCCCTTTTTTATGCCAAGAAAATTATTAATCTTTGATTTGACTTTTGTGATCATGTTTTTTTTTAAGAATATCTTTAACATTAATGACATCATTATTGTTTGGTCTAAGTTTTGGACCATCTAATGTTTGTCAGGAGGATGAACCACATTAGATGGTTAGAAACATCAACCAAACAATAACGATATGATTAATCCCAAAAACGTTCTTAAAAAAAAATTATTAATACCATAAACTACCTATATACATATGAGGCATCCTTATCTTGAGTGTGGATTTCAAAAATATTCTAAAATTCGAGATGGTATCCAAGAAAATCATTAATACCATGAACTACCTTTATACATATGAGGTGTCCTTATCGAGAGTAAAATTAGATATACTCGTGATCTGGACTGTAAATTTCGAGAATTTTTAGTGTTATGGAATTTGAAGGGCAAGAGCCGTGAATTGTTGTTTGACCTGACTCATGTCCCTAGGATTTCTAAATATTCATAAAATCTATAAACAAACTTTGCATCTCGTAACAAATCAATTTTGAATGATGCTATATTTTATTATTTGTTTATTAAGTCATTTTGAAAAAATAATTAGAAATAACAATTTTAATTAAAATTGTAACTTATATATTTGGTTTGAATATGTTAAAGTTTATTTAATAAAATAAAAAGGCGTAGTGCAAAATAAAATAGTATTTTTCACCGGAATTCACCAAAATCCATCCATACAATTTCAAGAATTTTTTGCTGTTTAAAATATATTTTTGGATTCATAAATGGATTCAACACCCTGAAAAAACGGGACACTCTAATTATGTAGATTAAACCATTTAAACTCCTTATTTTTAAAAATCTCTATCCAATTTTGATTAAAATTAACAAGAAAAATAAAATAATCGAAATAAATGAAAAATGTATATTTATTTTTTTTTGCATAGGAAAACATTTTGAAAAAGAGTGTTGGAAATAACAATATGAACCACAAAAGTTGTTCAAAACGTTTTCTCCTATATAATTATCACCAAAATATTTATTTTCATTCAAATTATGGATCACAAAAACACAAATTCTATATATATATAGAACTTGTGAAACGGTTTTTAATTATTACGAATAATTAAATACAAAATTAAATTTGAGAAAAATATATATATTATAGTATTGTAATGAGTTTTTGATATGGTTTTTTTCTTATTTCTCTTAGGGTTGTTTTTCTTTTTCTATATGGATTATTTTTGAAAAAAAATCATATAAATTTGTTTAAACCATTCTTTTGGAGATAAAATCATGTTCTATTTAAACTATGTGTTTTGTTTTTTTATATGATTTTTTAGAAAATATTCATATAAGTTTGCTTAAAATTAGCTAAACTGTCAAGAAACCTAATTTCATAGACAAAATTAGCATCTCTAAAACTTAAACTTCCTTTAATTCTAAAAAATAGAGATCACAATAACAATATTTCATAATATTAAATTCATTTTCCATTTAAAACAACCATTCTATTACTTGAAAATAATTATTCCAAGTCAAACAATTACTGAACCAAATCCCAATAGACTCAGTCAAACAAACAAAATCCATCTCTCTGCCTCACCTATAAATTAAAAAAAAAAAAAAGATCACAATAACAATATTTCATAGTATTAAATTCATTTTTCATTGAAAACAACCATTCTATTTTATATATATATATATATATATATATAAAATAAAAGTATTTTAGTCAAAATCAATTTAATAATAATAATAAAACTATAAAATTTTCAAAGTCAAACAATTACTGAACCAAATCCCAACGGACTAAGTTAAATAAACAAAATCCATCTAAAACTCTCCCAACTCTCCCTCACCTATAAATAAAATCCCTTGGCATTATCTCTAACATTCCATTTGAGCAGGTTCCATAAACAAGTGAGACATGATGCTTAGCCAAGGATGATTTGCCCACATAATGTGATCTTGCAATAGGATGAATGCCTGTTGTCAGTCATTTGTTTTGTCGGCAAATCATCTTGGCAAAGCATCCTCCATTGCTTCTCATACCTCACCATGAATGTACTCACTGTGGATTTGATATTAGGGTTG
This sequence comes from Pinus albicaulis, assembly GCA_034641835.2. Taxonomy (NCBI): domain Eukaryota; kingdom Viridiplantae; phylum Streptophyta; class Pinopsida; order Pinales; family Pinaceae; genus Pinus; species Pinus albicaulis. Next base: position 1,205,626,834 of record CM076570.1, on the reverse strand, counting down.
AGCAGGTTCCATAAACAAGTGAGACATGATGCTTAGCCAAGGATGATTTGCCAACATAATGTGATCTTGCAACGGGATAAATGCGTGTTGTCAGTCATTTGTTTTGTCCGCAAATCATCTTGGCAAAGCATCCTCCATTGCTTCTCATACCTCACCATGAATGTACTCACTGTGGATTTGGTATTAGGGTTGAGGCAACAACCAGAAAAGGTATTAGGGTTGGATTTTAAATATTTCATTTTCTTTTTCTTAATCTTTTATATATTTATTTTTATAAAAAATTGGCTTTTGTTTTGAATTTTATTATAAAATATGTGTTTTTTTATTAAGATTAAATTATAGATTAAATTTATTTAGAAGTACATTTTTTTATATTTTAGTAAACAGATCTATAAGTAAAAGAAATTCATTATTTTATAAGAAAGAAATCAATCTAGATAAAAATAATTATAGAATTAACTAGTGTGTTTATTGAGATGGATTTGTTAGCTAATATATTTTTTTCAGTGTGTTTTTCAATTGATTTGATTTACAGGGAATAATTTTGAATCCTGTGGTTTACATAATACTTTATAACATAGGCATGATTTGTTTACTAACTTATTTTATTTCTATATTTATTTTCATAATATGGTATAACACTTTCAGTTCGAATAAAGATGAATTTGTTTACTAACATATTTGTTTACTAGCAGAGTACTTCAGAACAGAGCTAGCCCCAATTACAACACTTTCAATATGAATATACAAACATATTGTGAATAAATTATTCCCTGCATTATGACCAATTATAACTAGTTACAACCAGGTATAACCAGAAGCGGCAATGAAATTCAGAATTGTTTTTTTTCAGGATATTGGACGAACCATTTGCAACCTCAATTTCTTCTTTCCCATTCTGAGCATTCTATTCTTTTCAGAGGCTAATGAGAGAATGGCAGCTGTAAAATTCTGCACGGAGGATGTCAAGGATGTTAAATTTTGTGAGGTTATAGACATTTTCCCTTCTCATTTTTTGCAATCTAAGTGGAATTACATTGATATGTGTTAACATGTTTCATTTCTTATTTCATTGAGTGTATTTTATGGCTGCTATGGCTGGCAGATGCAATGATCTACCTATCCTGCACGAGTTTGAAAAGTCAATGCAGAGGCACTGATCTACCTCTCCTGCAGGAGTTTGAGTTTGAAAAGGAAGTGCAAACAATCACAGCAAGGGATGTTCATGGGTGAAATTGTCAGGCTGGTAAATAATATCACTATTTCTCAGTAGTATCACTCAAAACAGTGACATGACATTACACAATGTTATAATATTTTTAGACCTGATGGAAAATATGACTGCTACATGGTATTTTATCAAGTTTTTCTGTTACTTTTTATCTTTTAATCTCGTAATTATTCACAGTTGCTAAGACACTTTCTTCTAAGGCTTTACCTATAATTTTTACAGTGTCTATATTATTATATTAACTGAAATTAAGACGCAGGCCTTACTTATAATTTTTACACTTTCTTCTAAAGGTTTACCTATAATTTTTAGTGTCTATATTATTATATTGATTGAAATTAAGACGGAGGCCTTACTTATAATTTTTACAGTATATATATTATTATATGGACTGAAATTAAGATGCAAGACTGAGTGTTGAAAGGATGCTTAGTGCACATATTGATGTTGACATGCATTGCTAGGTTTCTATTTTGAAGTGAGTGGTATATGTTTCATTAATGAAAATCAAAATTTATTTAACATATTGTTGGGCTATGCTAGTGTTAGCAGAGGTTTCACGACATGAATTTTCACTTTAAGATCTGGTGATTCAGTGAGCTTTCTGGTTGTATTTCTATGCATCACTCCTATAATTTACACTTTAAGATCCAATGGTTTAGTGGCCTTTTAGGGCGTGCAAGCTAGCACTTTCTCCACATGGGTGTAGAATCAAGCTAAGGAATTGGCTAATGTTTTTTGGGAATAGGTTCTCTACAGAAATACAAAATGTGGAAAATGAAATTCAAGGAGAACTTGGTGTAATCCATTATGGTCATTGATGTCAAATTGGGGAATTGGGTGCTTTTTATAGGGAGTGGGATATTAAATACTAGAAAATATTAAACTTGTATGGATGTATGAGGATACTTGTAATGTAATGAGGCCAAGGAGAAAATTGTAGCTGCTAGCCTTTGCTTAATTAGGCCAGTGCATTATACATACGAGTAACTGATACAAGTTGTTATGAGATGAAATTACAATTTATTTTCAATTTAATTAAGGGATAATTAAGGGAAAGCACATGCTCAAAACCCCTCTATCATATATTGTATGTAGTTAAAGAATCATGAAACAATACAATGCTTTATCACACCGAAAAAATCATGCACTCTACCAATCGTCTCACCCTGATCCTACTCAAAACTAACTAGCAATTCTTAGGCAAAATTGAAAAATACTTGGCCAATTTTTAGCCCCTACTTAGCCCATCCTTTCTCATGCAATCCCTAGGAAATAAATCCCTATTAAATAGGATAATCAACCTTCCTTGAATGGGCAATCCATCATGGGTTTCCCATGACTTTATAATTGCACTCGGGAAATTTGCTAATAATACAATTGATAATTATCTTCCGGTTAACATCTGTCTCAACTAGGTCGTCTTGAGAATTGGCATGCATGCAACTATTAATAGTGAATCACAATTTACTTGATATATTCCTACTTGTGAATTAAATCTAATTTAATTCACTTGACCTTTCACTAGCTCATCACTCAATTAGAACTAGTTAAACTAATTTTAACTCAATTAATTTGAGTTAACTTATTACACTCACACCACACTAGTGCTACAACTGCAACTGGACCCTGAAAATAATAGAATCACACTACATGCCTCACCTTTGATCCTCAACTCAAATTTCTTGAGCTAACTCAGTCTTTCTGACTTAGCTAACTGATACAAGTTGTTATGAGATGAAATTACAATTTACTTTCAATTTAATTAAGGGATAATTAAATCAAAAGCCTCACATGGTAGCCATTTCTAATGCCATTTTCTGAATTTTGTTTCTGGATGCCAAATTCATTTTTTATTCTTGCAAATTCCAACACTTCCTCTCAACAACAAAGGAATCAATATGTCCCGATATGGTACCTTTGGAATGTTCTTGCATGCAACATTTTTCTAGTGTTGTTTTCACATGAAACTCTCCTGAAATTTAATAGCCTCCAAAAAACTAAATCAATATAATGCATTTGTCATCAGAGCATTTTGAATGTTGGATCCTATTGCACATGTCTACTGGACTCTCTGCATTGTTGTTGACATCTGCATCCATGCACTCTGCACTGCTTCCAACTCTGATCTACACTTTAGTATCTGACATCTGTCACTCTGATTTATGTCTGCCTAACATCTGACTGCATCAATCTAACCAATCCTTCCCGCTATTGTTGTATTATGGGCTCCTCGTAGCCAGGTTTGATACATGAAACACACCATCTCAATGGACCCTACCCAAATTTATTCTTGGGATTAATTTTGCACATCGCCCCACATCGCACCTAGAGGAAAAAACTACATATACTCCCTCTGCCCATCTGGCTCGAAATTCCCACCTCCTGGAGGTCTTTATTGAGTGGAATCTTCCACTCAGTATCCTCTCTGATTCTTCAATTGTGGCTGCTCCACAACCTTCTAAGACTACTTCTGAGACTACATGTTGAGAGATAGTTTCTCCCTCTCAACCACCAAGTCATTAACCACTGCTTTTCTCCTCAAAGCTTTGTGTGCATCCTCAACCTCGAGAGTATACAAGTTCTGGACTCTTGCACCAATCTATTTCACCTATCCTATGGCTATGTGTTTAAGGAAAACCTTTCATTTTCTAAACATCACATCATAGCCACATTTTTCCAATACCGCTACAGAGACAAGATTCTTCCTTAGGCCTGGAACATACAAAACATCTGCTAGTCCGAGAGGGGAGAGAGAATCCCTCTGAAAGGTAATTGTACCTATGTTGGTCGCACTATACCTCCCGTCGTCTCCAAACTCTATGATCTTCTAGAGGTCCTTATCCTCCAAGTCACTGAAGAGATCTATATTCCCCGTCCTATGGAACGAGGCACCGCTATCTAGATACCACATGCATCCCATTACATTTCTGGCCATGCATGCAATGAGACCAAAGTCAATCTTGAACTATGAAGCCAATGCTTCACCCACTGCAACTCAAGGCTCCTTCTTGATTGCCTTCTTTTGTGGACAATTCGAATCATAGTGCCCATGCTCGTGACAATGAAAATATCTGATCTTGGACAAGTCTCTCTTGCCCTCTTCGCTTTGGGATTTCTTTCCCTTGGCTTTCTTTTATTTCCCACTAATGCACAATATTCTTCTTTGTTGGTATTGGAGGTCCCATCTCTGGTGCTCCACCTTATCTCTTCTATTAGCAACTCAGACCACAAATGCTACCAATCTGGTAACTTCTCCCTTGCATTCGCAGAGTCCTCGTAACTATGCCAGCTCTTGGGAAGGCCTAGAAGTGCTAGGCTCACCAAGTCGTCATCGACTACGGTCACACCAACACTTCCAAGCTCATCTTGGCATTGAGTGAACTTCACCAAGTATGTTGGTACTATCTCACCCTCCTCCTTCTTGATCTTTTTGAGCTTTTCCTTCAGTGCCAACCTCCTTTGGTTGTTTTTGTTCTGAAAAAGATATGTTAAGGCCTTTCACATAGCATATGAAGTTTCCTTCCCATGGAGACTCGAGATAATATGATCTCGAACTCCCTCTAACAAGATCCTTCTCGTCTTTTCTACCTTCTTCTGCCATGCATCAAGTTGGGCATTTGTTGTTGCGGGCTTGAAAAAATAAAAATCTATGAATTCCTTCAATCTATTGTCCTCCAACACTATCTCCATCTTGTCCTTCCATGAAATATAATTTAAATTTCCCTCAAGTGCATATTCGAGTCTCAATCCATTGAAAGACATCTGGATCTACTACTAGAACCTGAAGAATAAATCTGCAAATTTCAAACTACTCAATACAAAATCAATTTCTTCTCTTCTATTGTGATTCCTGGTGCTCCAATACCATGTATAAAATATCTAACAAAGCTCCGATGCCTTGTAGAAATTATATAGAAACTCTATACCAATGGATATCCGATCATGCAATGAAGCAAGATATTGAATCCTTCTATTATATTTGCAGAATATAAAACACGATCGCTTAATCACATGCAATTAAGAGAAAGGAAATTATCAAAAAAGAAACACAAGATGTATCTAGGGAAATCACCTACTCAAAACCCCTCTATCATATATTGTACACAGTCAAATAATTATGAAACAATAAAATTCTTTCTCACACTAAAAAAATCCTGCACTCTACTAACTGTCTCACCCTGATCCTACTCAAAACTAACTAGCAATTCTTAGGAAAAAATGACAAGCACTTACCCAATTCTTAGCCCCATCTTAGCCCAGCCTTGATCATGCCATCTCTAGGCAATTGATCCCTATTAAATAGGATAATCAACCTTCCTTGAAAGCACAATCCATCATGGGCTTCCCATGACTTTACAATTGCACTCTGGAAATTTGCTAATAATACAACTGATATTTATCTTCCCTTTAACCTCTCTCTCAAGTGGGTTGTCATCAGAATTGACATGCATACAAATATTAATAGTGAATCATCAGTTACTTGATATATCAATAAATTTGACTTAACTGATTACACTCAGATCACACTAGTGCTACAACTACAACTGGACCCTGAAAATAATAGAACCACTCTACCCGACTCACCTTTGACTCTCAACTCAAACTTCTTGAGATAACTTAGTCTTTCTAACTTAGTTAAATGATACAATTTGTTATGAGATGAAATTACAATTTACTTTCAATTTAATTAAGGGATAATTAAACCAAAAGCCTCACATGGTAGCCATTTCTCGGTGCCATTTTCTAGATTTTGTTTCTAGATGCCAATTTCACTGTTTCTTGTTGAAAATTTCAACATGGTTGAGCACAACAAAGCTTTAGAAGAAATACTTCTCCACATAAATTCCTTACAACAATAAGTGTTGAGCCTAAAAATTTTCCTCTCTCTGACATCCTTTCTCACCTTTTTCCCTTACTTTATCATAAGTTCATATACTCCAATCAATGATTAATGCCATGTTTTGTCTCAAGGAATGAATTTAAGTGATTTTCATGTTATATTTTGATGTTCTTGATATTTGAATGGATTTTTGCAATTTGGCTACAGAACATAGCCTATTCTGAAGGTAATCATGGGTTTCACAACTACTTTCATGGTCTGACAGGTTCCAAGGATCAAATGGAGAAATGAGCCACATGGGCATTTACAGAATAATATACACATGGATTTCGTCCTATCTACTTGATCGAGATCGATAGAAAATGATACCTAAGATCGTGATCAAAGTCTGGTCAAAGGACGTAAGTCAAGAACAGAAGGACTCTTGATTTTCTCTATCGTAGCAAATCAAGAGTTAAACAGTCAAATTACAATTCTATAAGTTGGTTAAGATTAGCCACCTATCGGTAGAATTAGCTCATAACAGTTATGTTTGTTTTATTTAAATACCAATTGTACAGAACCAAGATTAAGTTAATTTTATGTTGAACGTTGTGTATTGTTTTAAGACTTCGTTCTATTATAATACAAGGATAGTGTTCATGGTACCAGTGATTTCTTAAGTGCATGTATAATTAGCTAGGATCTCGACCAAATTTGTTGCAGAAGGCCCCTACACAAGAGGAGGTTTTTCGTTCATTGTTTTAGTTTAAATTCTTTACTTTATTTTTCAATTCTGTTTTCTAAATAGATTAATGTTACATTTCAGTTTTGATCAGTAGCATAGAATTAAATCATAAATTTGTAATCATTTTTCTTCTAAAACATTTCGCGAGGATAGATTTATCTATTTTCAATTTGAATTAAGTTTGAAGCAATAAGAATTCACGGTTATCTAGTTTCCTTTATTGTTTTGTCATTTACTTTCTTAGATTAAAACTATCAATTAATTGTATCAATGGATGTTCTTAAAGGTCATTTCAAGAAGATGATTCTAAAATAAATGATTGAATATCTAATTCATACAGTTATTGAGCTTTCCTCTACATGCTTTACTTGTTTTTTCTAGAACATTAGAAAATAAGGTATAATTGGTTGTTTACACATCATCTCAAGAGGATAATACTTCATATTGAATGCTGGAGTAATCAAACATACATTAGTTGTTTACGATGAGTTCAACTTTTACTTTGCATGCTTTCAAATTTTCTTTTATATCCTCATATAATTGCATCACTGAATGTTCCTAAAGGTCATTCCAAGAAGTTGATTTTAACATTAGAAACTAAGGTATAATTTGTTTCTTACACGTCATCTCAAGAAGGTGACACTTCATATTGAACACTGGAGTAACTAAACATACATTAGTTGTTTTCTTTTTTTTCTTTCACTTATAATAGCATTGCAATTTCAATTTCAGATATAATATTTACATCCATGGAATAGGACTAATGTTAAATTAGAATTCATTAGAATAGATACTCTGTTTTTTTTCAGATCATATTCTAACCATCCAATAGTATTTGATTCATTTTTATGAAAATTAGTTTAACTTAGGAACACTTCCTTTTCTTCTTTCTTAAAATTCATTAAGATTCATTTAATTTTTCTCATAGTTTTAGATTAATGCGCTTATATATAAAGAACAAAACCCCTAAAAATATACAAAATTACATACAACAAAGTAAGAAAAAGGTTAACTAAGCACATATAGTGCACCACACTTCATCAGTTTACAAACCTCAATTGATAATTTATGTAAGCAATTTAAGACATTAAATTGACTAAACATTTTGGCGTCGTTGTCGGGGAAGTGTAATTAGATAGGCTTATTTCTTACATCAAAAAATAATAATATGCGTAGAGAAAGAGATTCTAGGGGTAGATTCATAGCTAGAGGCAGGAGTTTAATTCCTACAATACCGCTCATTCCACCAAGACCACAAAGTGATACACCTCCATCTCAAACTCATATTCCATATTTCACTAGACATAGAATCCCTGAAATCCTAAGTTCAAAAATCCAATTAGGACGATCTCCTACTTCATCCATTGAGGCAGTCTTAGAGGAAGAAGATCCTATATCTCCAACAGAAAGAGTGACATTTTTCACCTCTACTGGGGAACATATTTTAGTTGAATAGTTAGAAATTCCTAGTGGAGAGGAAGAGGAAGAACCTTTATTCAACATACCATTGATAGAAGTACCAGAGGAAGAGCAATTAACCTTGCAGGTTGTATCTTATATCAGCTCTAAAGAATCTATAATGGAAGGAAGAGGAGAAGGAAGAGAAGGAGAAGGAGAAGGAGAAATTGTAAATGGATAAAATGTAATATTTGGAGGAGGAAAAGGAAGAGGTAGAGGAAATGCAGGAGGAGGCAGAAGAAATAGGGAAATTGATATTTATTTTTTATTCCTTATAGTTGATGGAGAGACAAATTCCACAATGAAAAATATCTCACCTTCTGTCCTCCGAAATTTTCTTGGATTAAAAAGTGAAGATCTTGAAACATTTTTGTTTGAATTTGAAGTCTTCTGTGGAACTTATGTTTATTTACAAGACTCTCAAAAACTTAACTTGTTTCCTTCAACATTGAAAGGAGCAATTTTAAAATGGTTCATGGGTTTAATCACTCAGTCTATCAGAACATGGAATGACAAGAAGAAAGCATTTTTAGAAAGGTATTTGGATTATTTCATACCCATCAATCACAAGGATGAAGTATTTAAAATGATGCAAAAAGAGGATGATAATTTGGAGGATTTAATTGAAATGTTCAATTATAACATCGAAATAGAAAAAACTGAAAATTTAGATTAAGATACTTTAAAATCTCTTTTATTAAAATCCATTACAGATGAATGGATAAACATCCTCAACATGATGGGAAAGGGGGATATCTCTCAACTTCCATTATCTGACATTGGTGAATTATGTATTCATCTCTCAAGGGGAAAAGAAAAAACTGGGAAAAGTCCAAGAGATCCTTCTCTTGCTAGAGTAAATAAATCTGCAACTGGAACAGTAAGTAGGGCAGAAATTGGAAACATGCTCGATGAATTTAAAATAGATATTTTAAGGAGTCTTAGTGAACAGATAGACACCCTTAAATTACAAATTAAGCAGAAATTTGAGACTGATTCTTTAGCTTTTTTTTTTCCTAAATGCAGAAAGAAGCATGCTTTAAGAGAATGTCCTCTTGATGCAAAAGTCATAGAGACCTATATGATTTGTTCAGAAAGTCATGTAACTAAGAGGGGGGTTAACCAATATTACATTCTTCTATGTCAGATCTTACTGGCTCCATTTTTGGTTTTCTAGCTACATCGTTGGAGTCAAAAAGATCTTCTAAGGGGGTTCAACCTTTTGGTAAGAAATTATCTTTGAGGTTTAAAATGTCAGATTTATCATCAATAATATCTTCAACCTCTACTTTCTCTAAGCTATATATGTTAGCTTGACTAAATCTAGTTGGTTTATCAAACTTTATTCTATTTACATTTAAGTTACTTAAATCTATTTCACAATCCAAATATTTATCTATTATACAATCTGTATCTATCTTACAATTCTGAAATTCTCCTTTGTTATTCATAAACTTGTAAATTTGTTCATCTTGAGAAAAATTTTGCCAATACTTAAGATTATCTAGAATTATTGACCTATGCTTGACTTCAGTAGTATATCTTTGATTAGGTTGGAATGGTAAATTACATGTACTAGCAAAGGTCGCTAGACAATGAGCTTGTATATTTTGTTTTCTAGGTATAGCAGCAAATTTACATTCCAATAAATCAATAGTTAAATCTAGCACAGTTTCTTTGTATCGACTTAATCTAGGATTATAAACAGAATATATTCCATTGATTTGCTTTATGATTAACTCTGAATCTCCCATGATTAGAATTATTTTACCTCCTGAGTTTCTAATGATTTGAAGTCCTAGAATTAGGGCTTCATATTCATCCATGTTATTAGTACATTTGAAATTAAGCTTGAAAGCATGGCCTTCTGAGTGATTAGTTTCCATTTTTGTTATCCAAACTCCTGCTCCTGCTCCTAATTTGTTTACCGAGCCATCAAAGTCTAAATTCCATAAGGATTCATGAAAGATATTATCATTGTTTGGTTTTTTCTTTTTCTCAATTAGTTCAATTTGGATTTCATTAGTTACAGAGTTACATAAGATAAAAGAATCAAGGTCAGTTGGTGTAGAATAAATTGGATAATTTATAGATCTTTCAGCACTACTGACCATGTACTTCATCAATGTTTCCCTATATAACTTTTTAGGCTGACCAAAAACTGATATAGTAGCATAAGACATGTCCAATTGTAGAGATCCCTGCAAATTTTCTCCCCATGAGCGAGAAAGTAACATTCCATATTTAGGTGGGATATCAGCTAATACAATGTCCATTAATATACTCTTACCAGGGTACTGAACTAGTGTTACACACAAATCCTTGATTAATCCTAGGCATTTAACTTTAATGGAATCAAATGAAAACAAATCTTTGTAAGGCCTTGTTATTTCTAGATTCAGAGTTTCCATGATGGCTTTGGGCATTAGATTGTGGGAAGCTCCTGAATCTACCATAGCGTTATATAGAATTTGATCATGAATGGTAAGACTGATATAAAATGGAGGAACTGCACCATATGCATGTTTTCCATTTACATTTGGGCCAAAAATCAACTCTGGCTGGTCATCATTTAATTTTATGGAGTCTTCTCCATCATTTAAGTTTAATGTCTTAGTAATAGTTGATTTGTATAAGTTATGTTTTACTAATTATGTCAATGAAATTGGTATTTTTAACTTAGTAATCTCAGTTTGAATATTAAATGAAGGTTGAGATTTAGTGATTTGCATTAATTCATCCTTAGTAACTGTAATTTGTGTTGATTTATCTTGCTTCTCTACAGTTATGTTTTCATCTTCAATTGGTTTGACATTCTTTGTTTGAGTCTCTTGAGTTTTACTGCTCTTAACTTTGTTTTCAAGGATGGTTTGTGAAGCAATAGATGTTTTGTCAAGATTGGAATTATTAGCAGGTGTTTTAGATGTAGTAGTTTTTGGATCTACTGATTTAGGATCAGCAGAGGGCACTTTAGGACCTAAACTTGTTGTTTTGACAGAAGTGGAAGCTTTTACAGCAGCAGATTTTTGTGAGTCTTTATCAGTTTGAGCAACTTCATCAGTAATATCAACAATTTTAGGGCTTGATGCTTTTTTAGGACTGGTAATGTTTCGGGAAGAGGTGGAGTTTTGCTTATTTTCCCTTGGGAGAATCTAAAAAACTTTTGTTTTTGGAGCTTCTACTATTTTCTTATTCTGAGATTGGGAAGTTTTTTTGGTAGAAGACTCATTATTTTTCTTATTTCTATTGTTATATTGGCTGTGTATTTCATTTATAGCATATTCATAACCTTTCTTATAATCAAAGGATTCACTAAATTCTAATTTGAGCTGTTGAAGTTCAAATAATTCCCTATCTTCCTGAGTTAGGAAAATTGTATTATTGTCATCTATTCCCATTAGATTAATGGTATCCTCATCATCATCATTATTATTCTGAGAACTTTCAGCATAGTTCTCTTGGAAGGGGGTTCTTATTGTTTGATTTGGGGCTATTTCTTTTTATTTTCCTTGATTTATGTTTTTCCTTAAATTGGGATTTCTAATCTGTTGTTGATTATTCCACTGGGGTCTTCTTTCTATATTATCTAGTCTATCCATCATCCTCTCTAAGGTTTTAGTTAGGCTGTCTATTTTTGCATCTGAATTTGAAGTTTCTTCTTTGATAGTCACTCTTCTTTCATTCTCAAGTCTAGCCTTTTTAGCTAATATGTTTATTTTGACACTAACAACATCTATTTGCATTTTTTCTAAGGTGTCTACATCTCTTTCCCTTAATTGATAAGCCATATTTGCATCAAATCCATCAAGGAATTTGACCAGAACAGAATAGGGAGTAGGTTTAAGATTTGCAGGGATGGAATTATAGACACTATTATATCTAGTGCAGTAATCCTGAACTAACTCATTTGGGGCTCTTTTCATTGCATCAAATTCAGATAATATCTGGAGGGGGTTCTTTTTATTTTCCCATTTATTTAAAAATAATCTAAAAAAATGCAGCTAAATCAGTTACATTACCTACAACAAGACCCTTAGACCATTTATTAACTTCTCCAGTGAAATTTTGAGCAAACAGTCTCATTTGAACATCTGAGTCATCAATTTCATAAATTTCAAAGAGGCTTGTCATCTTAGTTATGTGTTGCTGAGTAGTATATTGCGTAGTGCCATAAAATAATGGTATTTTATTTTGATAATCTTGAGGCATGTCATGAAGCTGTTGTGGTCAGAAAAGGGGAGCATATCTAGCAGCCATAGCTTGAAGCTTAGCTTGACTAGGGGGTCTATTAGAAGAACTTGGAGCTGAACTAGTAGTGGTAGCGGATGAACTAAAAACTGTATTTGATGAGTTGGGAAATGATATTGGAATATAAGTGGAACTACTAGGGAATGAGAATGATGTATTTGCAAAATCAGAAGGTAAACTAGTGGGTATAGTGGATGAAGTGGATGGTGGAAAAAGTATTCTAGGTTGCAAAGGCAGTCTAGGGATAAATGGGTCTGTGGATGAGTTGGTAGTGGTGTCTATATAGGATGTAACAACATACAGAGATGAATCTACAGCTGCTATAATTGTGGTGTGTAATTGAGAAAATGGAGGTTTGTTTGCATAAGTAAAAGACTGAGCTAATTGAATAGCTTCATCAATATCCTTGAGAATCGTAACATTAATTTCTTCACCTTTAGTCTGATATTCAGCGTTCTTTGATTTAGAATTTGCTGTAATAATTTTCTGTTTTGTTTTTAAAAATGAAACAAAATCACGGTCTAAAACAACAGTTTTCAAATCACTTTTAGATTTACTTTTAAATAAGGAATGCTCAAATTTCAGATCAAAATCAATATCTTGCAGACTAACTAATTCTCTTGGTAATGAATTAATTCTGATTAGTGATACTTCAGCTTCTAAATTTTCTGTTTTTTTTTCTTTTTTTTAGTCTAGTCTAGGTTATCTAGTATGACAACGGGCTTAGGATCCGGGTTAGACCTGGTATAGTAGGTTTTCCTAGAAGCCAGAATTACAAATTTTCAATACCCACAACCTATAAAAGAAATATTAAAGTAAAAGGATGAATAAAATGATTTCTTCAAGATTAATTTTATGACTGAGGATTGGTTAATTCCCCAGTATGGTCACCAGTAATGTTATCACTCTAGTAAATTCTTAAGTTGTGGATTTTGGTTTTAGTCAAAGAACACTAGAGGTAACCACAAACCGAATTCAAACTCTAGGATATAGCCTTCCTAGGGTTCAGATAGGGCTCTATCTTTAAGTTTTAACTTTGTTTGTTTTATAAAATATTAGGCTAGTTATGATTATGCAATTGGTTTTTGGTTTTGATTGGTTTGGTGGGAATAAATCACTTGGAGGGATGAATAGAGGAAAATATACTTGTCCATTGGGCTATGGAGTCTAAATCAAGTTAACAGAACTAGGATCTAGGCCTAAAAGGTCAAATGTCTTTAGGGCAAGATAGATAACCCTTGGAGATCTTGGAAAGTTGTTTTTTGAGGTGGTATGATTTGGATAAAGGGAACTTAAGGATTCTTTGATCCGGAAAATGGAAGTAGAGGATATAGGTCAAATGGGAGAGGGAGAAATTAAGGGTTCCCTACATCGAAAATCATAAGAAAACTAATCAATGATAACTAGTTAAAAACATGGTGTTATTAACATGTCCTATAGTAATACTCCTAGTTATACATTCAGATTTAGAATTAAAACATAGATGTATGCATGTAACAAAGAAAGATAACAATGACAAGTTTAGAGAGTACTTCACTCAAGATAGCTTATCACAGGGATCCTGAATTATGATGCCAAATAGTTGATCTAGTCTGCTTCTCAAAATTGAAACACAAAGCCTTCAAGTCCAACAAAATATCTATAGTAATCTCCAACAATTTTATTCCACACAAAATACTTCTAAAGTTGAAGTATTTATACATAATGTCTTACAAAATATCCTAGAAGACTTCTAGGAATTAACTTAGGAAAATAAAATATCTTACAACAATAATAGACACAATTTCTTAACAAATTAGCAAGCTGTCCTATTTTATTCAAAAGAAATAGGAAAAACTTTGAGGATAAAGCAGGTGGCTGCTTAGGTGTTCTGCTTGTTGGCTTTTTAGGTATCTATCAGAATCTGATTTGCCTTGACTGATACTCTTTCTCACTGATACTCTTTAACCTTTAGTCAAAGTGTTTTACTATTGTTAAAATCTGTTTTGACAGTGAAATCAGAAAGTAGATTTTTCCTTTTCCGATTGTTTGTCTTTCATTCTTCATAATAAATCAGTAAGTGCTTACCAATCCTCATTTTTAGGAATTTGAATATTTTTTAGTTTCCTAAAATTCTCATCAACTTCAGTATACTTATCAAAGGTTGGCTTGATGACAAATAGGTGTTTGATTTCATGCTGCAAGTAAAATAAATGTTCAAAGTTTTTCAATAAGACTTTCCCTGTTGGAATGCCTTGACCTTGTGGCTTATTTACCTGTTCTTTGGCAAATTCCCTTATCTTTTTGCCATAACCATTTTGAGGCATTAGCTTGTCATTAAGAACCATGATATCAAGCAGTCATTTTTTGCCTCAAATTTGTGAATTTAACCATGAATCTAGTTATGGCAGTATTCATAGTTTCACATTTCTCTTCAAGTTGCCTCATCAAATTTCTTTTTGTGGTAACTTTCATAATTTATAGGATAGTTGCTGTCCTGTCATTGATTTTTAGTTCTTCCAATTCATGTCTATTCTTTCTATTGAGGAAAGTGATAAGCCTTAAAGCTTGTTCTGGTTTATTATCCAATTCATCTTGTGTCTTCTGAATTTCAGCTTGTGCTGCTAGTAGTAATTCTCTTTGCTGAAAAATTACTTGAATTGAAGGCCAAACATCATGGATGGCTTCAATTACATTTTTCCAAAGGCAATTCTTGATGTATGATATTTTTTTAGGTAAAGCTAACTCAGTTTGAAGTTTCTTGAGCTGTTCACTTAATTTGATGGCTTTTTGTTGATGTGTCTTGGCATTTATCTGAGCCAATTTAGTAGAATTCTCAAGATTTTCGACTATTTTTGTCAATCTATTTATCTCATTTGTCTTTAAAGACATCTCTTCCATTGCTTTCACTAGTTGACCGCTTTCATCTGTAGGCTGCAATGTTGTTGTAGAATATTCAGTACCTGAAGTTGTGGAAGAAGTCACTGACACTGCAGTGGCTAGTGGCTCTTTGGGTGCCAAATTTTCACCTAAAGTTGAAGGCACTGATGTAGTGATAACTGGGATGATTGTAGGAATTTCAGGTTCTTTCACTGTTCCTTTTCTTTGACAAGCTTGTCCATCTGTATTTCCATCTCTTTAATCTGAGCTGTCAACTGAAGAATTAAACTCATCATTTCATATTTTTCACTCTGTTCTTGGAGGAATTCTTTTGTCTGAGGATGCTCACTTTGAGGAAGTTTGAGTTGTTTCCTCAAAGCTGCTATATCTTCATTTTTCTTTTTAATCAATAATTTAGCTACTTTGATATTAACAGGATCATACCCCACCTATAACACTAGTTCTTCTAAGGCTTTTATCCTTAGATCCTTGGCATACAATGAGGCTTTGTCCATATTCATTTCATCTTACATGTTGAAGATGGTGTTTTGGAGCTTGTGAGCACTCATAGCTTTTGTTGCCACAGTAGAGTATAACATCTCTGAGCTTTACCTGTGAAACTCCATTTGATCCAATTCATGGATGGCATTTGTATCTACTTCAAGCTAAACTTTCCTATAGTCTAACACTATCTTTGGCACTGATACTTTGGGCTGCAATAATAACATAATCAATTTTTTACTTGAGTAATCAAAGGCTGATAGGAATCTGTTTTGATTACCTGGCTTTTTCTTTAAGAACTATGAATATATTCAGTTTTGATTTCCTCATTCTTAAGTTTGATCTGCTTATATTTCTCTTTAATATCCAAGTCCTTTTCCTCAACTGCATGTGAGGAAGATGCTTCCATACTTTGTTGCCTTTCCATTAGCTGTGTATTTTCTCTATTTTTTTCTTCATTCTGATTGGGCTCATTGATAATCACAGTAGCCACATTAGTATCTGGAAAATCTGTATTGGTGTTCAAAGGCTCTGTTTCTTCCACATCTATTGTCACTTTTCCTTTATTTGTTGAATATAATTTGGGCCTCTTCTTATAAATGATCTTGAACTTTGTTTCTGTTATGGTTTCTGTAGTATAAGCTCCATCTTCTCTGATTCTCTTAGTGGATGTCTATGGCTGTTTGGAAATTTCCAAAGTATGACTAGTATTCCTTTGGTTTACTGCCTTTGTTAAAGTGTTTTCAACCCACTCAATTTGATTAGAGAACTTCTCTATTTCTGGTTTTGATTCATGGATAAAGGGTGTCAATTTACATTTTACCCTTAGTTTACTTAAGATCCCTTGTGGATCATAATTCCATGTGAAACTTTCTTCAAATCTAAATTTCAACAATTGCTTGGTTACCTCTTTCTCTGCATCTCTGTGGTTGCATATAAATGGCCCTATCTGATTCTTTAACTTGAACTGGGTTTTTTTCTTGGCTACCATGAAGTTAATAGAATCAGAATTAAGGATATGCCTGATGTACTCCAAGGCAAAGATCCTCATTGGAGGATGTTTGGGTAACTTGTAAGGTAACAAGTTTGACCCAAAGACTCAGATTTCAGTGTATTTCTCATACAAATACTAGTCACCAACTTTGCTTTGCTCTGATAGTTGCAATATATTTTTCATCTCTTCACTTATTCTAGGCTGCTCTGTTTTGGTCAACATGGTAATCATTGGAAGTACAAAAACTCTGAAAACTCTAAAAAACTAAAGTCTGTGCATTCTTTCCTGATCATGTATGTCCAAAAGAAGACAGATAAATGATTCCCTTCAATATCAAGTTTTTGAAGAGAAATTGGAAAATTATCTGATTGGAAATATAGAAACATGTGGAAAAGGTAGGAGGTATATCTGAATACTCCCTCAAGCTGCAAATTAATCAATTGATAATGAATACTATCAGCAATGAAGCTAGCATAGTCAAAGATAACTAAGGGTGGTTGACCTGGAGAAAAGGTGGACAAAAAACCCAAGATAGACTTATCAGTTTTCTCATTAGTGAAATACCTAAGAATGAAGGAAAGCATAGAGATTATATGTGTTGAACCTTCTGGGAGAATGTCTAAAAAATCATGAATATTTTAGGAAAATCTAGGCCAATATACAGCTAGGTTAAGGCCTCTATTGATAAGGGGACTGCTTGGGGGTCAGGCTGAAGCCGCAACATATGGTTAATTGGCTCTGCAGTGATAGTAAAGAGCACCTCCTTATTGGCATTTACAATGGCTCTTTGCTTTAGAACATAGTACTGCTAACATAATCTGATAATTTCTTGTCCTGGGTGAGTTAATGGAACCACATATTTGGGCAAATTGGATTCCCAAATATGGATTTCTTCATCTTTATCTAGAGATTTTTCAAAACACCCGTTATGGATATCTAGAAAATTAAATTCCACAATAGGATTAGCTATCTTGTAATCAATATCAGCTAGGGGGATATGCTCAATACCAACAATAGGTGGTTGAAGAGGATTTACCACTATGGCAGTCTTAGAAGTGAGAGTAGGGGTTGATTTAGGTATTTTGAAACCCTCAAGCTTGCTAGTACTCTGCTTTTTAGGCATCTTTGGGCTACTTCTGCAAGTTTAAAATATTTGTAGGAGTAATTCACTTTAGCAGAGGATGAAATGGGCAAATTTGACTAAGGATAGTCTCTTTTTGGGTTTTCTGCTCAATTAGGCTTATTAAAGAAGATATGAGGCTTTAAAAACTGGTCTAAAATAGAAAACATGGGTTTTTTGACTCTCTTGACTAATAAATGGGTTAAAACTCTATTGAAAAGGGTTACATAGGGTTTAGGGTACCTTTAGAGGTTTTCTGACCTTTTAGAGCTTTGAAATGGATTATTAAACTCTGAAAAATGGATGCATTTCCTTGAAAAAGTGTGCAACAGACAAACATGGTTTATGGGAAAAATTTGCCCGAGTTTGGCTTGTTTTTGGGACTTTTTAGGCAGTTTTTTAATCGATTTCTTAATTTAAATGTGTTTTCTTTCTTTAAACAAGGTTTTTCAACTTGATTGCAGGAATAAATCTCAAAAAAATACCTGTTTTAATGCAAGTATCGACTTTGAAAGGGTTTCTGAGTTTCTAGTCGAATTGATGGCTTCAGCTACTTGTTTCGAGCAATGTGTAGCTCCTCAATAGTCTGCAAAGGCGTACTTTGGTAAATTTCAGAGGTTTCGGGCATAAAATAGCAACGAGGGGCTTTAACAGGGTTTTTACAGTCGGGAGAAGCAATGCAGTGATTAAACGCGTAAGATAAATGAATAAAATCTTTACCAAAGGTTTTATTAAAACATGTTAGTTGCATTAAATGTAGGTCTTGTCCGACAGGAGTAGCGGTTTTGAAATTTCAACGGGGCCAGTGGTTATCACACAAGTTTCTGATGGTAAGCTATTTTAAGCTCAATGAACATGATCCAATTAGGAACAGGCACGTGGATGAGAGAGAAATGGGCGAAACCACCTATTTCGCGTGGCTATGGTGTTTGGAGGGTCGGGCATATTTTCTATGTGATATCGTCCTCTGACAGTCAGATCTGAGAATTGGATGCGAACGGTAGAGATCATTTCGGGAGCTGCTTTGAAATGAGATGGTAGGACCAAGCCTTTTATTATATAAGCGGATGGATGAAAATACATTTAAACCTTTATGATATATCTGAGAGGTAAAGGTTTAATTATAGACAATGGAAAGAGTTTTAATCTTGATATAAGTGCATTTTAATAAAGCTTAAGCCTTTTGGCTTATATAATATGGTGGGGGTATTTAATAAAACATATGCGGGTGCGGGCTGTAGTTTATTATATAGTTTTTTAAACCTTTGAAGAGTTTTCAAACTATAGGGGTAGGGCATTTAATTAACGAATTGTAGGTTTTAACCCTGAACAGAAATTATCTACACACGAATCTTATAACAGAAAATAAACAATAGCGAGAGCATAAAACATAAAACAGATAAACACAGAGATTTTCCCCCGGATCCCAAATCGGGACGACCAGCTTGATTTTTCATTATATTCCTTTTAGTGTTACAACACATATATATACATGCCGAAGCATACATAAACCCTAATCCATAAACCCTGGATTAGAACATAACCGTAGTTCCCTTGACCGGATCTACAAAAATACCAGGGGCCGAAAACCATCGTACCCCAAAACCATGTGCAAAACCATGCACAAAACCATGGACGCGGACTACCCACCAGAAATTAAGGACCAAAAATTTTCGTCGGGGCACTGCCCCGAACCTCGACAGGGGGGGCTATCGCCCCCCCTCTTACCCCCCCGCGCGTGCTTAGTCGTGGAAAGAATATAACACATACCCAACAACGATAAGTTTAGACCAAAGGGCTTATAGTTTGGGGTTTTTATTTATGCACATGGGGATAATAAACTTTGGTCTAAACATTATAATAGTGGGTTTTTGGGGTTTTTATTCTAAGTATAATGGAATTAATAACTACGAGAGGGTACTTCTTAGGGATTTAATAAAAATATGTTAAAGGTTAATATGAAAGGGTACTATAATAAAAACGAAACACATATTATCTCTAAGTATAGTATAAAATCAAGCATTGCTCATCTTTATATTTCCTTCACTAATACTTAGGATAAATGTAATTTTGAGAGTTTTTATGAATGCTTTTGAAGGGATGAAGTTAATTATTTGGGATTTAGCTTTTCTTAGTAAGAATGTGTATTTAATTAGGAAAAAGGGGTTTTCATGTATGAATGAAGGGTGAATGATGATAATTTGTGGGTTTAACATAAGAACTCAATATTTTTAACTAACTAGTCATCGAGCCTTGGGTTCGGTCCCAACAAAAGTCAGAGAAATGACCTAAGCCTGTTTGACTGATAGCTTAGAATACTGAATACTTATAGGGGAGGGGAAATTAGTGATTTTTCTCGATGATGCTTTATTACATGCTTGCTCCACTGCTTTCTACCTACCCATATTTATTTTTAACATTTTCTCTTCATTTTTGTAGGTGCATTTAGGCTTGCAACCTTAAAACTTTTTTTTTCAAAGCATAAAACTATCTAAGTCTACCTTATTTAATCCGAGGGCTCAGATTAAACTGTTGAGCTCCTCATTGTTCTCTACCTATCTAATGATTTTCCACGTTTAAACTGTTTGATAAATCTTTATTCACTATCTAAAACATGAAATTGAAAGCATGAAAATTTAAGATTAAACTATTTAACTGATCATGGATTATGGTATTTATTGACACTCTGCACATAATCATTATTCTTACAGTAAAAGTAAAAGCAGTGGCATTTGATCTTGCTCACTTTCAGGTCTTATTTTATCTCTTTTTTCTTTTGGGTTCTATATTTTTCTAAGTCCTTTGATATTTCTTTTAGGACTTTTTACCTTCTTCTTTTTTTTTCATTTTTTCAAAATATGGGAAAACAACTTGTAAAGCATCTTCACGGCCTATTTTCGGACTGTCAAAGTCCAATTAAAAAATTATGAACCCTATTATTATGGGATATAACGAGGGGCATATTGTTAACAAATCACTACTACAGGCCAAACATAATAGTTGGTGTTGGAGGGAATATGGGTTGACGCCATCCATGGATATTCACTAAGTCATAGACTTCATACTTCATTCTTAATTTTTGGGCCATGTATCTCTATGCTTCATGGCTATTGAATCGGTGGGATCGCATAACTCCCAACTCACTTCTGTGTGAGGCATGCCATCCCTGCAACATAGCTAATTCTTTGCAACGAAAGAGCCTTTGAATCCTTCTGATTATAGGCATATGCCTCAATATCTTAAAAGGAGGACTAGTACGTGATTTACCCTTCTTTTTTATTTATCATACCTGTCATACCCACATTTCGAACACATCTCTTTGTCTACATATTCTCCTCTATATATAATACAATAATTTCGACATGCATGATATGATACGTACTCAACACCCAACATTTTCAACAATTTCTTTGCCTCTTCGCAGCGACCGGGCAAGACATTATCACTCGAAGAACCTTATCTTTGAATAACCTGTAGTTGGTGATAATGGAAAAATATGTTAA
Organism: Pinus albicaulis; assembly: GCA_034641835.2. Taxonomy (NCBI): domain Eukaryota; kingdom Viridiplantae; phylum Streptophyta; class Pinopsida; order Pinales; family Pinaceae; genus Pinus; species Pinus albicaulis. The sequence continues at coordinate 1,205,605,350 of CM076570.1, read as the reverse complement.
TAAATGTACATTAATTTCGATATAATTATTAACGTTCATAAAATTTACCATTTTTAATGTTCATTGCAGTGTACTGATTATATTTCAAATTTATATAAGGGAGTACTTTATGGTAGCTTACCTCCAAAGTTCCGAGAAACATGCATTCGACAAGCCAAACTTTGCTTTTTGATGAACTATGAATTTTAAAAACCTTAAAAACCACAATAATTATGATATGATATAACAAATTAATCCAAACATCACATTCAAATGCATTAATAAAAATTTAATTAATATGAATATTGTTATAAGATTTGTTGACTTTTGAGGAACAATGAATTTAAAACAATCATAATTGGTAATCGTCATGTGCCTCCATGTTTCTAAAATACCAAATGAAAACTGGTGCTGGCAGTATTCTATAATGGCAGCACTTGTGTTTAGCTATTACTCATATAAGCCATTTACCCATGGGCACCGCAAAGACAAACATAAAAACCTGCTAAAAATATCAAGGCGCTTGTGCGGCATTTACGTTCGCAATATGTCTATATAAGCACCGTTGTCATTTTACAACCTACAGCACCGCATTAACACCATACAAAATTTACAACCGATGTGTCAAGCAGGATACTATGCACCTTGTGCATGCTTTTTTTAGGAGAAGATAATCGATGCATTTGGATGACCCATAGGCACCGCACGAATACCGATACCAATTATAAATCTTGGTGCATTTGTGTGATACTACGCACCGGGGCGTTTATGTGTTGATACACACCAGTGCATTTGTATGACATATTTGCACCAGACGCATACTTATACCAATTATAAATCTCGGTGCATTTGTGTGATACAGTGCACCGGGGCGTTTCTATAAGTATACGCATCGGCACTTTGATATGACCTATGGGCACCGCTCAAATCCCAAGACCAATTAGAACGGCCCCATGCATTATATCACCAACACTACGCCTGATGTTGTTTTATACCTTAGCGACCCAGTGCATTCACCTTCGATTTCCCCAGGGCTCTGGCTACAGGTACGCATCAGTGCGTTAAATCCTGATTAGCGCACCGATGAAAAAAACATCCGTAATAACCTCTGGCCGCCCATTTTTTTTTAGTTGTGTTGAATTTCTGTTAAAAGCTTCGCCAAAACCTACGTATCCAAAAACAAATGTGGTAGCATATGTTTTTTTGACAATTTTGGCCAATTTTATAACACTAAAAACCTCCTTTATAACCTCCGCTAGAGGGTCTTTTCCTTGTAGTGTCTCAAGAAGGTGACACTTTATATTGAACGTTGGAGTAACTAAACATACATTAGTTGTTTTTTTTTTTTTTTTCTGTCTTCACTTAGAATAGCATTGCAATTTCAATTTCAGTTATAAGATTTACATCAATGGAATAGGGCTAATGTTAAATTAGAAGTCATTAGAATAAATAATCTATTTTTTTTCAGATCAGATTCTAACCAGCCAATAGTTTTTGATTCATTTTTATGCAAATTAGTTTAACTTAGGAACACTTCCCTTTCTTCCCTCTTAAAATTCATTAAGATTCATTTAATTTCTCTCATAATTTTATATTAAAACTCTTAGATTTAAATAACAAAACCCCCAAAACAATATAAAAATACATACAACTAAATAAGAAGAAGGTTAACTAAGCAGATATAGTGCACCACACTTCATCGGTTTACAAACCTTGGTTGATAATTTATGTTAGAAATTTAAGACATTAAATTGACTAAACAATAAGTCAACAATCTTGACACTAATTTTCTCACCAAGAAACTCACCAACCTGGACTTCAACAACAATGAGGATAATGAACAGAATCTAGTCCCCACCTAGGTACTTAAGTGGATTCTCCTATGGGTTCGTTATGGTCTACTCTGTGGTATTTTTGTGCTATAGGAGACTTTGCAAGCCATATCGACTTACTATTAGCTTTCATTATGTTATATTCTATATATTTTTAGATAGTTGTAGACTCTATTATTTAGACCAATACTGTCAAACAATTGGAATAGTTTTCATGATCTTAGAATTATTAGTATATGCTATTATCATGATTTACCTAGTAGTAAATGAATAGTCATAGGTATAAAATGGTTTTCCTTTGATCAATAATAAAAAACTAGCTCAAAATGTTTTATTCTTATTACCTTTTTTAACCTCAAATAAAAACATGTTTTTTACTTGAATTTTTTGTATCTTTTTGTCAGTTTCCATTGCATTGTAATATAAAATATTTATAGCAGCTATTTAAAATTTCTATCTTTGTCCTACCACCTTGGGAATAAAACTAAAGACAATAAGGTAGGGAGTCAAGAACTAGTAAAATTAAAGAAGTTTCCATGAATAAGAGATACCAAAACCAATTTCTACCCCAATCAAGCGGAAAACAACAACAAGAGAAAAAAATAGTATCCTTATTAAACTGCAAGATTTCATATAACAAAAAAATCAAGCTAAGAATAGAGTTAATGTAAAACATAACTATAGCCTTGAGGTTTAGTTGTAGAAGCCAAAACTGAGATAATGAAGTATCTAAGTTGATGAGTTGTTTCTCAAACTTGCAATTGGAGAGCTAGGTGGTGAAACCCTTTGTAATTTTTTATCCAGTCTTCCACGTCAATCATGAGGTCTCAGAGTTCTGGGATTGTCTTATGTCCATCTTTATTTTTCCAAGAAACAACTTGGCATGAAAATATAAATCAAGAATACGAATATAATGATTTTAACAGCCTCATGAATTACTTGTATCAGGAGCCCAATGATAAATTTCTACCATGACATCTGAATCAAGAGTGACCTATTGTTCATGGAAGATTTCTTCCTGCACCAGTTGAATTTCCTCTTGTAATTTTTGGGGAATGGTGGAATGGGATTTATGGTCTGAGGATTCTACACAAAGTTTCACCATGTAACCCCCTAAAGCTCCATGACCACCATCTCCAAATAAAAAATTAGCTCTCTAACGTGTCATGGTTGTCAAAGGAAACAAGACATTGCATGGACTTGTACTAAGGTGAGAAGGGAGATGCATGAGGAGGTGATGAAAGAGAGAATCCATTACAAATTTCCAGTCAAGCTACATCATCATAGAACCATGGACAATTTCCTCTGCCTTAAAAGAGCTGACAACTTGTGGGGAGGGTGGGGGGTGAAATTTAGCAGAAAGGATAACTTAACAAATCACTTAGGAAACCATGCAAGATTCCAAGTGCATGGTTGGTGAAGCCAACAGCTGAAGGAAGTGATAGAGAAGAATGCCAGGGTTGACACACCAACCTGAGATAAATAACATGTAGGAGAGTTGATATACATTACTAACATGTATATCATAATATTTCCAATAGGTCGCATCATTGATTGGGAGGCAAGGCCCCTTAAATGCACCTCGATGGAGGTACATTCATAAGAAGCAGTAGCGGGAGGGCACAATGATCCCCAACCCCTAAAGAGTTCCAGGTTGTTGATGGTTAGTTGAGTATACATGCATTTGGTAGAGAAGAGGTAAGGTTCCTATCCCTTATTGTGATAACACTAGAAAATTATATCTCTGATAGGAGGTGCATTAGTTACCTTTCGTGTATTATGTAGATACTTTAGATCAAAAGCCTCTACTCATAAGGTAGTAAAATATACTTTTGCGATATTTTTTTTTGTTCTAAATCCTTATTGATCGATTCTTGTTGGGAAGTTTTTCTTCCCAATGGTGTCAAAGTTTTATAATTTATTTTTTGAGAGGTTTCTTATGATACAACCAATTTTGTGTAATTGCCTCCCTTTTAGGCCTATGACTAATGCACATATGTGCATGTGGTGGTTGTTTGTGCCCAAGACAAGAAAAATACTTTGGGTGTGTACTCATGTCAATAAAGAGAATTGCACTTTCTTGGATAGATAAGATGATCCCGTGCTTGATATTTTATAATACCCATATGCATGAATGGATTGGAGAGGGCTTCATAATATACTATTTAGTCAGGATGAGACAACAAATGATAGAGGTAAAACTATCCTTATTTTTTGATAAAACTAGTTACATACGTTTTTTGTCTTAGAAATTTATATACATGTAAACTTCTGGTAAACTGTGTGTTTTTTTTGTTGATATGCCTACTATTTTGGGTGAACACTTCACCCATACTCAAGGACGTAAATATTAACTAATGATGTGAAGAGTGCCAGACCTTGAAAAATAGAGGATGTAGTTAGAATATAACTGTTAGGGTAGGTGAAAATGATGAGACCATTGAAATTAATTATGAATATAATAATTAATAGGAACCTTTGAACTCAAATTAAAAATAATTAATTTATAGGGTTATTAATGAATTAAAATAAGGAATTTTGAAATTATCAAAAAAAAGTGATTCCTTTTTGTGCATGGTCAAGTTCCTAAAATTTAGGAGTTTCCCTAAAAATTAGGCGTGCATGAGATAGTTAACTGATGTGTTGAAGTTTAAGGCCAAGTTTTGATCTTATAGTGAGTTAGTTTGGAAGCTGAAGAAAAAGTGGATTTAGACTCCTAAATTTTAGGAGGAACTAGTTAACAAGTTGTGTTAACTAGAAAAGAACCAATTCGACTTTCCAAACATAGAACTCACTAATTTTAACAATTTGAAATGCCTTTAAAAGGAATGAAGGCACAATTTTAATCATTGTTTTGGTGATCATGAGTTGGTCATACCAAACAATTAGAAGCACAAGGTTGTGCATGGAGGTTGTGAGAGAAGGTGAACAAGCATAGGAAAGGATTTTTGGAATTGGAGAAGGACGGATTCCTTGGGTATGGAAGCAAAGTTAAAAATTATTGCATAGGTTTCAAGGTTAGATTAAGAAGGGAAAACAAGGTTGTTTTCATATTAAATCAATTGTATTGTAAGAGATCTAATGCTAAATTTTCTTCAATAAATTCTCAATAATCAAGTAGAGAATTTTCCTAATTGGTTTCCCTATAAAAATTGTGTTGTTCAATTGTGTGACTTTGATTTTATTTCTATTCTGAAATTCGCTGCAAATTGATTAGAGAAATTATCTGTTTGTAAGAAAATAAAGTGTTTTTTCAGATTTTTCTTATTAACATATCAAAATTTCATGGATTTTATACATGGTATCAAATCCTTGATTAGAATAAAATAGCATATCCAAGTGCAACAATTCATAGAAAACATCCTCTGAAATAGGGCATAGATAAAAAGGGGCTCTAGCCGAAGATAAGGACTTTTTTATGTCTTCTTGTGATTGCTTTGGGGCAGAGTTTGATTGGGAGTGCAAACCATGAGTTGGAGAAGCAAGGTTGGGCTAGTTTTGTGCATAAGTTTTGATCCTATTCTCTGTCATCAAGGCGTCCAAGGTTCTATGTTTTTATGGGAGGTAAAACAAGGTTTTTTTCATATTAAATCAATTGTATTGTAAGGGATCTAATGCTCAATTTTCTTCAATAAATTCTCAATAATCAAATAGAGTGTTTTCCCAGTTAGTTTTCCTATAAAAATTGTGTTGTTCAATTGTGTGATTTTGATTTTATTTCTGTTCCAAATTTTGCTGCAAATTGAGTAGAGAAATTATCTTTTTGTAAGAAAATAAAGTGCTTTTAAGATTGTTCTTATTAACATATCAAAATTTCATGGATTTGATACGTGGTATCAAAGCCTCAACTAGAATAAAATAGCACATCCAAGTGCAACAATTCATAGAAAACATCCTCTGAAATAGGCCATAGATCAAAAGGAGCTCTAGTCAAAGATAAGGACTATGTTGTGTCTTCTTGTGATTGCTTTGGGGCAGAGTTTGATTGGGAGTGCAAACCATGAGTTGGAGAAGCAAGGTTGGGCTGGTTTTGTGCATAAATTTTGATCCTATTCTCTGTCATCAAGGCGTCCAAAGTTCTGTGTTTTTATGGGAGGGAATGAGCCCTAATTTAGTGTTTGTATGTCCTAAAAAAAGTGTTGCAACAAAAATGCATGTAGGGTTGGTAATTGCGCAGGAAGGGAGGAGCCTTGGAAAGGAGACAACAAGGAATTCTGAGCAGGTTGGAAGGGAGACAACAAGGCATAGGTTTGTTTGCTAACATAGGTTTTTTTAAATATTTTTATTTGTTGATTTAATTCACATAGGGTTTGAACTTTGGATCTTATGATTTACATAACATAGTACTCCATAACAGGGCTAACGCTGATTACACTGTTGTTAGAAATTTTCAACGTGAATATACAAACATATTATGAATAAATTATTCTCTCCATTATAACCAGTTACAATGAGGTATAAACTGAAATGGAAATGGAATTAAACATTTACTTCCATGGAATTCAAAAAAATATTATTTTTTCAGCATTTTGGACGAACGATCTACATCCCACTCACAACAATTTCTTCATTCCCATTCTGAACATTATATTCTTTTCAGAGGCTAATGGGAGAATTGAAGCTTTAAACTTGTGTACAATGTTTTATATTGGCTTCCATTAATGGAGGATTCATGTTAAATTTTGTCAGGTTTGAGACATTTTCCCTTCTCGTTTTTTACAATCTGAGTGGAATTACATTGATATTTGTTAACATTTTTTGTTTCTTCTTTCATTGGGTGTATTTTATGGCGACCTTAGTGAGAACAGGGCCAATGCTAATTACAATGTTGTTAGACATTTTCAATGTGAATATACAAACATATTATGAATAAATTATTCTCTCCATTATAACGAGTTACAATGAGGTATAAATTGAAATGGGAATGGAATTAAACATTTACTTCCATGGAATTAATTAAAAAAACATTATTTTTTTCAGCGTTTTGGACGAACGATCTGCATCCAACTCACAACAATTTCTTCTTTCCCATTCTAAGAATTATATTCTTTTCAGAGTCTAATGGGAGAATGGAAGCTTTAAACTTGTGTATGATGTTTTATATTGGCTTCCATTAATGGAGGATTCAAGTTAAATTTTGTCAGGTTTGAGAAATTTTCCCTTCTCGTTTTTTACAATCTGAGTGGAATTACATTGATATTTGTTCACATGTTTTGTTTCTTCTTTCATTGGGTGTATTTTATTTCCAAGCACCAAGGGATTTATTTGGTACAACAAAGTGTTTTATTAGTCAACAAGCAGCTAGCAAGTGTTGGATTGGGTCAGTAGCAAAAGGAGGACATTTGTTGAAGTGCCAAGCCATTTGCAAGGCAAGGCATGTTAGTGAACCCAAGTGGTTGTCATGGAGATTTTTCCAAGTAGAATTAAGTTGATAGAACTTGGGAAAGAGAATATGTTTCAGCTCATATCAGATAACCATATTTTGTGGGTTGAAAATCATGTCAGTGGGAAGGAGTAATCAGAATATGGATTGCAGGCAAAATTTTGCCAAAAATTAAAAGAGATCAAAATTTCACCAAACCAAAACTAATAGATTGGGTCCATCACTAGGAATTCGGTGCAATTCGTTTCACTCAAAACGGAGTCCGTATGAGAAATTTAGTGCCCGTTGATCGCCGTGTCAAAAAGCGAATTTAAAAAAAAAAGGGTCAAATAGGGTCAAAGGCCAAAAAAATTGGGGTTTTCTTCGGCCAATGATAGGATAAAAAGTTTCATGCTATGGTTGGTCAAATCTCCAAGCTCATTGGCAGTTTTTTATTGGGTTTTTAATAAGCCAATGGGAAGAGGACACATGGTAAGCCCAGAGGCCGCCACGTGCCCCCACCTGAGGCCGACTCTGGGTGGAGGTCAGGGCTCGAACCCGTGACCTCCCCCACACAATGCGCCAACAATACCAACTCTCCTCCACATTCTTTCTTATTCATATAAGCCATTCACATTTATTTAAAGGTTTAAATACATTTGGGAGAAGGGGTATGGGGGCCAACCCCGTGGGGCCAGCCCCAACACACATTCCATAGAATTGTCGTCCGTCACCAAAGGCGGGGGCCGATCCAAATGGCGGAATTAAAACTTTAAACATGGTTTAATTAACCTGTAAACCAAGCTTATGCACTAATCCTTCATTAATATGTATTTTGTTAAGTGCACATTAACAATGCCTAAATTTCACTTATTGTTAATTAATATTCAGTTTAACCTTAAGTGTGGTTAGCACTAACTGACAGAGTTTTCCATTTTTGGTGGAGCTCCAATTTTTTCGGACTTAACTGGAGTTTCTCCAATTTTAGTGGAGATTTCTAGGGAAAATTGAATGAAGCATAAATTTTTCTAATTTCGACCAATTTTGGCTCAAGAAGAGTCATTATTAGATGATTTTGATGCTCTGAACATGATGGAACAATTACGGAAGCATTGGAGCAATTCTGAAAGTGTTTTTTCCACTTTGAATATTAAATAAGCTTAGGTCCACCAGGAGAGGAGGTCATGCCTAGATCAACTAAATATTGTTTTCAGAGATTGAATAGTCTATTTTGAGGTTTTTGGGTCTTATAAAAATAATGGAGTAGGTTGCAAATCATTGGAGCACTGTAGGGGCATGTAATCATACATTTGGCCATTAATCCCAAGAGGGCATAGCCAGTTGAAGCAGGTCCATGGAGATGTAGCCCAGGAGGGGTGAGCTCCGTTATCAGCTATTGTGTAATGTGTATCCGTGTGTTATTTATTTGCATTTCATTTGTTGTAAATACATTTTTAAAAGCTAATTAAATTGTAAATTTCTCATCAAAGACACTTAAAACTTGACACATAAACCGCTTCATAATTGGCTAACTTGAGACGATCCTAAACACATTTTTATTATACTCATGAGGGAGCTAGTACAAAAAAACTATTTTTTCCATATTCAGATCAATTTCTGAGGTGCATGCCAACTAAAAGTAATGAGTCACATAGTTCTTCTCATGCTCATTCATCTTCCTTGATTCGTAGAAAACCAACTTCCCTTCCCACATCATGAATCTACGAAGTACTTCCTTGCAAGCATCTATACAAACCAAAAAATACTTATCAAGATATGCAATGTTTAAAACTAGAGAATTTGTAAGCAAATGCTTCAATTGATCATGGAAACTCCTTATTCCATTCAAACTTCTTCCCTTTCCTTTGCAAATATGTAATATGATAGCTAATATTAGATAAGTTCCAGATAAACCTCTTGTAATAACATGTTAATCTAATGAATGATCTGACTTCATCCACATTACCTGGAGATGGCCTCTCTAGGGTAGCTTTAATATTTTCTGGATCCACTGCTATCTCTTCCTTGGAAAAAACATGTCCCAAGTAAGGAACCTGAGTCTAAAAGAAACTACACTTGCTGAGCTTGGCATATAACTTATGCTCTCTCAAAAATCTTAACAATGCTCCCAGGTGCTTTGTGTGCCCCTCATTCTTTGTATCTACCAATATATCATCAACAAATACTATCACAAACTTATCTAGATAAGGGAACAACACATTGTTCATAAAACACATGAAGGTGGCTGGAAAATTGGTAAGACCAAAAGGAACCACCACAAACTCATAATGCCCATACCTTGTACGAAATGCAGTCTTATATATGTGTTCTTCTTTAATGTGCACCTAATGATATCCTAATATCATATCAATATTGTTTCTCCCTTCATTTGATCAAACAAATCATGAATCCACAATAATGGACATATGTTCTTGACATTCACCTTGTTTAATTGCCTGTAACAAATGCACAATTTGAGAGTGACATCCTTCTTCGTTACAAAAAAAATTGTTGAACCCCAAGGAGATACACTTAGCCTTGTGTATCCCTTATCAATCATTTCTTTAAGCCACAACTTCAGATCCAACAACTCCGAAGTACTCATCATGTATGACGCCTTAGATGTTGGTGATTCTTCTGGAATCAACTCAATAGAAAATTCCACCTCCCTGTGAGGTAGTAGCTCTGTAATCTCTTTAGGAAACACATCTTGAAACTATTGTAAGTAGGATACTTCCTGAGGACTTCATCATGCTCATATTTCTTCCATTTTTCACTAGAAAAATGCACTGCAAACAGTAAACATCCTTTCTTACAGTTACACTTAGCTTGCATTGTTGTAACCATTCTCACTGATATAGGCTTATTCTTTCCCTGAAAGACTCTCTTTTATCCATCATCATCCATGCACTCAAATTCCTTCTCACATCAGTCCACCTTGGTCCTATGAATGAACAACTTGTCCATGGCCAAAATCATGCTATATGAACTGAAAGGAAGCACATTTATATGTGTTGATGTAGGTATAACATTCAAATCAAATGCATAAGAGCTTACCCAGTGATGAACTCTTCTCTTGGTTCCTATATCCAACTATACCAACCAAGATTCTGCGTGCACTTCCTTACTCAACTGACGTTGATCCACCAAGTCAAGACTAATATAGCTATAATTCGATCCAGGGTCAATCAAAATGGAAACAACTTGATAAAAAAGCATACCTTCCCTCTCGATAATGGATACTAGATGATATGCTTTCCTATTACCCACTATTTCATAGATATATGGAATGCTCTAACCTACCTCCTAACTATATGTGCCTCCTTAGCACTATAGATATGAGGTCTACCACCTTGGTGTGAAGGAAAATCCCTCTCGAAATGATCTCCGCCACAGGTCCAACACCTTAAAGGTTTCCTGCAATCACCTTTATTCTACTGCTCCTCAGGCTGAGACTGATGTACCCTCTCATCTATATTGAACTTCTTATGAGGTGCCACATTTTCCTTGTGACCTTCATCCTGATATCTTCCTCGCTTCTTAGGAAATTTATCTTTAGTATTCTAATTACCTTTCCAGTCATGCTCGAACTCAGACTTACACTTTGACTACTCATAAAAATGCCTCAAATTTCTGATGGCTTCCTCCAAATATTGAGGCTCATCAAACTCAAGAAGTATTTGAATGCTACATCATTGTCTGACAAAGGACAATTTACTCTGCCTTGAAACAGCCAACAACTTGTGGGGAGGGTGGGGGGTGAAATTTAGTGGAAAGGATAACAAACAACCCACTGAGGAAACCAAGCAAGATTCCAAGTGCATGGTTGGTGAAGCCAACAGCTGAAGGAAGTGATAGAGGAGAATTCCAGGGTTGACCCACCAACCTAAGATAAATAACATGTTGGATATTTGATATACATTACTAACATGTATATCATAATATTTCCAACAGGTTACATCATTGATTGGGAGGCAAGGCCCCTTAAATGCACCTCGATGGAGGTACATTCATAAGAAGCAGTAGTGGGAGGGCACAATGATCCCCAACCCCTAAAAAGTTCCAGGTTGTTGATGGTTAGTTGAGTATACATTCATTTGGTAGAGAGAGGTAAGGTGCCTATCCCTTATTGTGATAACACTAGAAAATATATCTCTAATGGAAGGTGCATTAGTTACCTTTGATGTATTATGTAGATACTTTAGATCAAAAGCCTCTACTCATAAGGTAGTAAACTATATTTTTGTGATATTTTTTTTTGTTCTAAATCATTATTGATCGATTCTTGTTGGGAAGTTTTCCTTCCCAATGGTGTCAAAGTTTTATAATTTATTTTTTTAAAGGTTTCTTATGACACAACCAATTTTGCGTAATGGCCTCCCTTGTAGGCCTGTGACTAATGCACATATGTGCATGTGGTCGTTGTTTGTGCCCAAGACAAGAAAAATATTTTGGGTGTGTACTCATGTCTACAAAGAGAATTTCACTTTCTTGGATAGATAATAAGATCCTGTGCTTGATCTTGTATAATACCCATATGTGTGAATGGATTGGAGAGGGATTCAAAACATACTATTTACTTAGGATGAGACAACAAATGATAGAGGTAAAACTAACCTTATTTTTTGATAAAACTAGTTACATACTTTTTTTGTCTTAGAAATTTATATACATGTAAAATTCTGGTAAACTGTGTGTTGTTTTTGTTGATATGCCTAACATTTTGGGTAAAAAATTCACCCATAATCAAGGACATAAATCTTAACTGATGATGCGAAGAGTGCCAGACCTTGAAAAATAGAGGATGTAGTTAGAATATAACTGTTAGGGTAGGTGAAATGATGAGACCATTGAAATTAATTATGAATATAATAATTAATAGGAACCTTTGAACTCAAATTAAAAAGAATTAATTTATAGGGTTATTAATGAATCAAAATGAGGAATTTTGAAATTAGCAAAAAAAGTGATTCCTTTTTGTGCATGGTCAAGTTCCTAAAATTTAGGAGTTTCCCTAAAAATTAGGCATGCATGAGATAGTTAACTGATGTGTTGAAGTTTAAGGTCAAGTTTTGATCTTATAGTGAGTTAGTTTGGAAACTGAAGAACAAGTGGAGTTAGACTCCTAAATTTTAGGAGGAACTAGTTAACAAGTTGTGTTAACTAGAAAAGCACTAATTCGACTTTCCAAACATAGAACTCACTAATTTTAACCATTCGAATTGACTTTAAAAGGAATGAAGGCACAATTTTAATCATTGTTTTGGTGAGCGTGAGTTGGTAAGACCAAACAATAGGAAGCACAAGGTTGTGCATGGAGCTTGTGAGAGAAGGTGAACAAGCATAGGAAAAGTTTTTTGGAATCGGAGAAGGACGAATTCCTTGGGTATGGAAGCAAAGTTCAGAATTATTGCACAGGTTTCAAGATTAGATTAAGAAGGGAAAACAAGGTTGTTTTCATATTAAATCAATTGTATTGTAAGATATCTAATGCTCAATTTTCTTCAATAAATTCTCAATAATCAAGTAGAGTGTTTTCCTAGTTGGTTTCCCTATAAACATTGCGTTGTTCAATTGTGTGACTTTGATTTTATTTCTATTCCTAATTTCACTGCAAATTGAGTAGAGAAATTATCTGTTTGTAAGAAAATAAAGTGTTTTTCATATTGTTATTATTAACATATCAAAATTTCATGGATTTTATACATGGTATCAAATCCTCGATTAGAATAAAATAGCACATCCAAGTGCAACAGTTCATAGAAAACATCCTCTGAAATAGGACATACATCAAAAGGAGCTCTAGCCAAAGATAAGGATTGTGTTGTGTCTTCTTGTGACTACTTTGGGCAGAGTTTGATTGGGAGTGAAAACCATGAGTTGGAGAAGCAAGGTTGGGCTAGTTTTGTGCATAATTTTTTATCCTATTCTCTATCATCAAGGCGTCCAAGGTTCTGTATTTTTATGGGAGGCACAATAATTTAGTGTTCGTATGTCCTCAAAAAAGTGTTGCAACAACAATGCATGCAGGGTTGGTATTTGCGCAGGAAGGGAGGAGTCTTGGAAATGAGACAACAACGAATTCTGAGCAGGTTGGAAGGGAGACAACAAGGCATAGATTTTTTTGCTAACATGGGTTTTTTTAAATATTTTCTATGTTGATTTAATCCACAGAGGATTTGAACTTTGGATCTTATAATTTACATAACATAGTACATCAGAACAGGGCTAATTCTAATTACACTGTTGTTAGACATTTTCAATGTCAATATACAAACATATTATGAATAAATTATTCTCTCGATTATAATGAATTACAATGAGGTATAAACTGAAATGGAAATGGAATTAAACATTTACTTCCATGGTTTCAAAAAAATATTATTTTTTTCAGCGTTTTGGATGAACGATACACATCCCACTCACAACAATTTCTTCTTTCCCATTCTGAGCATTATATTCTTTTCAGAGGCTAATGGGAGAATCGAAGCTTTAAACTTGTCTACGATGTTTTATATTGGCTTCCATTAATGGAGGATTCAAGTTAAATTTTGTCAGGTTTGAGACATTTTCCCTTCTCATTTTTTACAATCTAAGTGGAATTACATTGATATTTGTTAACATGTTTTGTTTCTTCTTTCATTGGGTGTATTTTATGGCAGCTTTGGTGAGAACAGGGCTAACGCTAATTACAATGTTGTTAGACATTTTCAATGTGAATATATGAGCATACTATGAATAAATTATTCTCTCCATTATAACTAGTTACAATGAGGTAAACTGAAATGGAAATGGAATTAAACATTTACTTCCATGGAATTCAAAAAAATATTATTTTTTTAGCATTTTGGATGAACGATCTGCATCCCACACACAACAATTTCTTCTTTCCCATTCTGAAAATTATATTCTTTTTAGATGCTAATGGGAGAATTGAATCTTTAAAATTTTGTACAATGTTTTATATTGGCTTCCATTAATGGAGGATTGAAGTTAAATTTTGTTAGGTTTCAGACATTTTCCCCTCTCGATTTTTACAATCTGAGTGGAATTACATTGATATTTGTTAACATGTTTTGTTTATTTTTTCATTGGGTATATTTTATTGCCAAGCACCAAGGGATTTATGTGGTACAACAAAGTGTTTTATTAGTCAACCAGTAGCTAGCAAGTGTTGGATTGGGTCAGCAGGAAAAGGAGGATGTTTGTTGAAGCGCCAAGCCATTTGCAAGGCAAGGCATGTTAGTGAATCCAAGTGGTTGTCATGGAGATTTTTCCAAGTAGAATCAAGTTTATATAACTTGGGAAAGAGAATATTTTTCAGCTCATATCAGATAACCAAATTTTGTGGGTCCAAAATCGTGTCAGTGGGAAGGAGTGATCGAAATATGGATTAGGGTTAAAATTTTGCCAAAAATTCAAAGAGCTCAAAATTTCACCAAACCAAAACTACTAGATCGGTTTCGTCACTAGGAATCTGGTGCAATTCGTTTCACTCAAAAAAAAGTCCGTATGAGGAAGTTAGAGCTCGTTGATCATCGTGTCAAAAAAGCGAATTAAAAAAAAAGGGGTCAAATAGGTCAAAGGCCAAAAAATTGGGGTTTTCTTTGGCCAATGACAGGATGACAAGTGTTGGGTTGTGGTTGGTCGAATATCCAAGCTCATTGGTAGTTTTTAATTTGTTTTTTAATAAGCCAATGGGAAGAGGACAGATGGTAAGCCCAGAGGCCGCCACGTGCCCCCCCCCAAAGGCCGAATTACTTAATGTAAAAATTTTAATTTCATTTTTTTCCAAAGGTAAAATTCCAATGTAAAATAGTGGAAATTTTTTTATATGAGGCTGGGTGGAGGTTTGGGCTCGAACTCACGACCTCCCCCACACAATGCGCCAACAATACCAACTCTCCTCCACATTGTTTCTTATTCATATAAGCCATTCACATTTATTTAAAGGTTTAAATACATTTGGGAGGAGGGGTATGGGGGCCAGCCCCAACTCACATTTCATAGAACCGTCGGTTGTCAGAAAAGGCAGGGTCCAATGAAAATGGTGGAATTAAAATTTTAAACATGGTTTAATTAACTCGTAAACCAAGCTTATGCGCTAATCCTTCATTAATATGAATTTTTTTAAGTGCGCATTAACAATGCCTAAATCACGCTTATTGTTAATTAATATTTAGTTTAACCTTAAGTGCAGTTAGCACTAATTGGCAAAGTCTACCATTTTTGGCGGAGCTCCAATTTTTTCGAACTTAACTGGAGTTTCTCCAATTTTAGTGGAGATTCCTACGGAAAATTGAATGAAGCATAAACTTTGCTAATTTTGACCAATTTTGGGTCAAGAAGAGTCATTATTAGATGATTTTGATGCTCTGAGCATGATGGAACAAGTTACAGAAGCGTTGGAGCAATTCTGAAAGTGTTTTTTCCATTTTGAAGATTAAAGAAGCCTACGTCCACCAGGAGAGGAGGTCATGCCTAGATCAATTGAAGACCGTTTTCAGAGATTGAATAGTCTATTTTGAGGTTTTTGGGTCTGATGAAGCCAATGGAGTAGGTTGCAAATCATTGGAGCATTGTAGGTGCACGTAATCATAAATTTGACCATTAATCCCACGAGGGCATAGCCAATTGAAGCAGGTCAATGGAGATGTATCCCAGGAGGGGTGAACTCTGTTATCCGCTATTACGTAATGTGTATTCATGTGTTATTTATCTACATTTAATTTTTTGTAAATTAGTTTTTAAAAGCTAATTAACTCATGAATTCTCATCAAAGACACTTAAAACTTGACACATAAACCCCTTCATAATTGGCTAACTTGAGACAATCCTAAACACATTTTTATTATACTCATGAGGGAGCTAGCACAAAAAAACTAGTTTTCCCATATTCAGATCAATTTCTGAGGTGCATGCCAACTAAATATCATGAGTCACATAGTTCTGCTCATGCTCATTCATCTTCCTTGATTTGTAGAAAACCAACTTCCCTTCCCACATCATGAATCTGCGAAGTATTTCCTTGCAAGCATCTGTAAAAGCCACAAAATCCTTATCAAGATATGGAATGTTCAAAACTAGAGAATTTGTAAGAAAATGCTTCAATTGATCATGGAAACTCCTTATTCCATTCAAACTTCTTCCCTTTCCTTTGCAAAGATGTAATATGATAGCTAATATTAGAGAAGTTCCTGATAAACCTCTCGTAATAACATGTTAATCCCATGAATGATCTGACTTCATCCACATTACTTGGATATGACCTCTCAAGGGTAGATTTAATATTTTCTGGATCCACTGCTATCTCCCCCTTCGAAAAAACATGTCCCAAGTAAGGAATCTGAGTCTAAAATAAACTGCACTTGCCGAGCTTGGAATATAACTTATGCTCTCTCAAAAATATTAACAATGCTCCCAGGTGCTTTGTGTGCTCCTCATTATTTGTATCTACCAATATATCATCAACAAATACTATCACAAACTTATCTAGATAAGGGCACAACACACTGTTCATCAAACACATGAAGGTGGCTGGAAAATTGGTAAGACCAAAAGGAACCACCACAAAATCATAGTGCACATCCCTTGTACGAAATGCAGTCTTGTAGATGTATTCTTCTTTAATGTGCACTTGATGATATCCTAATATCATATCATACTTCTACGACATGATCATCATGCTCATATTTCTTCCCTTTTTCACTAGAGAAATGCACTGCAAACAATAAACATCCTTTCTTACAGTTACACTTAGCTTGCATTGCCGTAACCATTCTCACTGATGTAGGCTTATTCTTTCCCTGCAAGAATCTCTTTTATCCATCATCATCCATGCACTCAAACTCCTTCTCACATTAGTCCACCTTGGTCCTATGAATGAACAACTTTTCCATGCCCACAATCATGCTATATGAACCCAAAGGAAGCACATTTATATGTGCCGATGTAGGCATACCATTAAAATCAAATGCATAAGATCTCACCCAGTGATGAAATCTTCTCTTGGTTCCTATGTCCAACTATACCAACCAAGATTCTGCATGCACTTCCTTACTCAACCGACATTGATCCACCAAGTCAGGACTAATATAGCTATAAATCGATCTAGGGTCAATCAAAATGGAAACAACTTGACAAAAAAAAATACCTTCCCTCCCAATAATGGAAACCAGATGATATGCTTTCCCACCATTGCATAGATCCATGGAATTCTGTGACGTACATCCCAACTGTATGTGCCCACTTAGCACTATAGATACGAGGTCTACCACCTTGGTGTAAAGTAAAATCCCCCTTGAAATGATCTCTGCCACAAGTCCAACACCTTAAAGGTTTCCTGCAATCACCTTTATTCTACTACTCCTCGGGTTGAGACCGATGTACCCTCTCATTTGTATTGAAATTCTTATGAGGTGCCACATTTTCCTTGTCACCTTCATCCTAATATCTTCCTCACTTCTTAGGAAATTTACCTTTAGTCTTCTAATTACCTTTCCAGTCACACTCAAACTCAGACTTACACTTTGACTACTCATAAAAATGCCTCAACTTTCTGATAGATTCCTCCAAAGATCGAGGCTCATCAAACGCAATTCGATCTTTGAATGCTACTAGAAACTTGGTGATGAACCTTTTAGTCTTTTCTTTCTCATCCTTGAGATAGGGCACATATCTCAACAACTCTATAAATTTGGTTGTATACTCTTCAGTTTTCATGGAACCCATCCTGAGCTCATAAAACTCCTTGGATTTTCCATAATAATACCTCTAAGATAGGTACTTATTCCTGGAGAGTCTTTCAAATTCATCCCAAATCAACTTCTCTTCTCTAATGCCTCTGACATGCTTAAAATATGGCCACCAAATATCTATTTTTCCCTTGAGACTAAACATAGATATCTTAGCTTTCATGTTCTCATAGTAATCATGCAATCTAAATAATTTATTCATCCAATAAAACATGCTTTTGCATATTCTAATTTCTTCATTTCCCCATCAAAAGTAGGATTCTTGGCTTTCTTGAACTCTTATGGAAAGTACTGCTTATCACTCCTACTATATGGATGTTGACGGTGATGGAAATGATGTCTCTCAGAATCAATCTAGAATAAAATAAATGAGTTCTATCACACCTCTTAGGTTTATACAAGGATATTCCACCCTTTACTGTATCATATATTGTCCATATTGTACCCTTTCTAAGACTTTCTTCCATCTGCACCATTAGTCCTTTCTACTTGTGCACGATTGATCCCCACATGTCCCTCCTTTTGAAAATATAAAAGGATTTGTAGGATGATTACATCAACCATGAATTGCTTTTCCTGAGCTCTGGAAATCCTTTCCTATGCCTCAATCAACTGCTCATTTCCATCCTTGCAATTCACATTTTCTACCTTCAAAATTCTCAATGTTTCTTCCAAACCAGGAGAATGTCCATCTCCTTATTGCTCAACTGAGATATCCCATCCTACCAGTGTCTCTTCCGGACTGTATTGGGAGTCATGTGAACTATACTCCACTTTTCTTCTCTTCATATCTCAGCGTTATATTTCCTATAATGTGCCACTGTTAGCTAAATAAAACATAATAAAAATCATACTTCAATGTATCTCAGGGGAGGCTAATGGATATGCACAAACCAATCCAGAATAACACGATATAAAATCACAAGCATATCATCTTATACATGGATATCATAACCATAACATTAAATAACTAACATTCATGCATGATAAACATATAGACAACTGACATGCATGTATAACAATCTGCATTTATCCCGAGGTCTAGTGTTTCAACCTCACTCTGATACCACCCTATTAACACCCCACCCCACATTTACCCACTTTTACATGATCTTCAGGGTAAACATTATCTAGGAGTTACTATGAAATGAACCAACATCCAAGTTCTAGTTATGGAAGTTTGGATGCTAACCGAAAACATACTGTTATCTCTTAGGGACACCACATCACCCAGATACTAGACAACATATGTTGATGATCTTGCCCTGAACTGGAACTTTCCATTTTCTCGACTTTACATCCCAGTTGCACACATGCCAAGCTATGCATGTGGTTGTAAATCTCCAACCACATGCACAAATATTCCTCCATGCATCTGGTTCAGAGGGTGTGACTAGCAATATTATTCATGATTTTCAGGGCTAGCTACAAACCAACTACCCAAAACTTTCCAGAATTCAATATAAAGGTGATAATAAGTCTATATGATCAATATTAAGACTATATATTTCCCAAAATTTCCAAACACATAACAAAAATTTCGTCAAACAGATAGTAAACATGATAATCCATAGGTCACAAATGTATATTTGTTCAATGTCTTCTTAACTTCATTAGAGAATCTTCAAGAAGGCTTAATGCCCTCTCAAAATAGCCGCAACAACACTAGTTAGTCCATGAATTCATTTAACCATTCAATAAATTATCAAATCATGAATGGATCCATAATAAGAGAAAATCATTTAACCGTGCTTGTAACCAACATTTAAATAGAATGAAGACATGGCAAACCAATAATAAAATCAACACACTAATCAATACATGTGCTCATTTATCTCAATATAAAATAACACATAATAACACATGCATAAATACAACCAGGTAAGCGACTTCCATGAACCACATGACCATAGATTGGGCTGAACCAAACAATGAATGTGGGATCATATAGGTTAAAACAAAATAGAACCAACCAAGGATTCCAGAGGCCAAACCACCTCAACCCTCAACCACAATGATTT
Source organism: Pinus albicaulis (assembly GCA_034641835.2). Taxonomy (NCBI): domain Eukaryota; kingdom Viridiplantae; phylum Streptophyta; class Pinopsida; order Pinales; family Pinaceae; genus Pinus; species Pinus albicaulis. The sequence continues at coordinate 1,205,585,402 of CM076570.1, read as the reverse complement.
CACCTAAACTATTCCACAAATAATTAACACAAAATAATCTTGGATGCCTTTGAATTCATTCACCATAACCAGAGGAATTTTATTGTCTCCATCCATCCATCAGGAGTTCCAAGAGAAAAGCCATCTCCACTCTAAACCCTTAGGAATTTTCCTGAGACCACCTCACCAGGATCCAAATAATACTATCCATCCAATTCTTAATCAAAATAGGGAACCCACTTCACCATGGATATGAAGGAAATAACAAGTCAAGGTTGAAACCACTGTTAATCCAAACAAATCTTGTGCCAATGACAACAAAGTAACCAAATAACCACATGCATGTACCATGAACTCAAATCTCAGTAATGAAATCACTCATGCAACCTGTTACCTGCAATGTATCTTGTTGTAGTTGCTTTTCCAACCTTCTCTTTCCTTGCCCACAAATTCCTTTACTTTCTTTCTTGCTTCTTTCCAATTCTTTCTCCTTCCAAATCCAAGTGAGAATGCTTCAATGTCCAAGAAAATGCTAGAATTCTCCAAGAATTCTCTAAGTGTGTAAGAGTGTAAGAGTAGACAAGAGTGTTAAGAGTGTTAAGGGTAACCAAGAGAGGTATAAAATTTTCTCCCTCTCCTTTTGTTTCCTTTTTCCTTCATTTTACTTTGCATGCAAATTCTTATCTCTTTATTTTCCTTTTCTCTTATTTTCCTTTATTTTTTATATTAAATTTCCATTTATTGCCTCTTTATCTTTTCCAATGCCCTTGCTAATTTTCATAACCATTAATAAACCACAAGTGATTCCCACTATAGTGTTTATCCCCTCACTCAACTTGGAATATGTATCCCATGACATTGGTATTATTTATTTACATGGAAAATAAACCAGAGGATGTTACAAACTCCTCCCCCTTAGGAGAACACCATCTTCAATGTTCTATGAGACTGATGAACAAAAAACCATTGAACCTACCAAACATATTTCTTATGGACATTTATAACAACACTCGATGCAGTGTTTACAATGACCAACATACTAAATACATGACCATCATAGTTCTTATTGGATCTTTATAACACCACTCGATGAAATATCTACAACATACCACTTATTGGAGATTTATAACACATCTCATTGCATTATTTCCAATAAATATATGTGTGTGTGTGTGTGTGTGTATATCAAAAACTTATTTTTTTCAACCAACAAATAAATAAGGATACAATATCTACATCTGATCAACCATCTCCCATGTAGCTTCATCAGGCCCAAAGTGCTTCCACTACACTTTAACTTGCTCTATTTATTGGTTCCAGAGCATAATCTATTTTCTTTGCAATATGCATTATGGATCTGGCGAGAACTCTCCCTTTGGTTCCACCTGCAATACAAACCAATTAATCACATGATCAACATCCTGTACATATCTCTTAAGCAATGGAACATGGAAAAAATAATGGAATTTCACTATTGGCAGTAATGCAAGTCTATATGCCATTGGTTCAATCCTCTCAAGGATCTCAAAAGGCACACAATACCAAAGTGCCAACTTGGCACATGACCCAATCCTCAAGGAGCTCCTCTTAGGCTTGATGCACAAGTACACATGTTCCCTAACCTAAAACTCCTTGAATCCTCTACGTTTATCCAAAAAACTCTTCTGCCTTCCCTATGATACCCTTCAATTCCTTTTAATAAACGATGCATCTTGTTCCATATCTACCCTTTAATTCAATGAAATGGCAAGTAATCTACTTTCATTGTAATGTATTTATCTTTAATTTTCACATATCAAATCATACCTGAGTTATATTATTAATACATACAATTGAGATATAGTTATTTACATTGTTTATTATTATTATATTGTACTTTTACCTTTCAAAATATCACATTTACTATTTTTACTTGATTCCATATCATAAGACTCCACATGCTAGAGAAAATCTCAAAGGGTAACTAGACCCATTGAACTATTCTAAATTACCATTCCAAACGGAAAAGAGTCTAATTGGGGCTCTGACCGAGTAATTTATCAAATGTTGATTGGGGTTAATTTTTCACATCAACACCTACCCAGATAAAACATAGATATAAATACCTTATTTTGTGACGAAATACAAGGGGAATCCAAGCTAAGGAGCCCTAGTAAACCGAGTTTTCTTCAATGACTTATTTACATAGTACTAGTCTCCTTGCTCTCGAGAGCCATATGTTTCACCAAGTTCTAATTATGAGCTCAATTTTAGAGAGGAGCCAATTCTAATCCAATTTTGTATATGTTTTTGGTTTTAAATGGAACCCCATGTATTTTAATGTGTTGGTTAGTAGCCACATGTATTTAAGGAGGATTCTTGAAATATGTTTTGTGTCCGCTGCTCTAAGAAATTTTCCATAAAGGGATGATTTTTCCTAATTTATCTGCATACCTATAGCCATGGAGAATAGTTCTATGTTGTATTTTATGCATTTTGAGACCATAACAGTATATCCCAAGATTATGATGATGTCATCTACAAAAATAAAATGTGTGAGTGAACAATATTGCAGGTACACATGACAAATATGTGATTTCTTATTTTAGCATCGAGGATATATTTACTAATTCCTTCAAATATCATAAGGAAGAGAAGGGGAATGAGTGGAAAACCTTTCCTTAGGCCCCTTTGACGGTTGAAGAAGGGGGGATGCATATCTATTTATCAATAAGGTCATAAAGGAGGTGCTAGTATAACTGTAAATCCAAGGAACAAAGGAGGGACATAATCCAAGGTGGAGGAGGAGTATAATGTATAACTAGTCAACCCTATCAAAATCCTTCAAGAGGTCCAACTTGTAGATGCCATTTTTTTGTTTTTGAGAATGAATTTAGTGCAAACCTCCTTGTGCCAATCCTATGGCATCATGAATTTGGTGATTCTCCAAAAAATCGAATTTATGTAGAGAATGTGGGCAAAGAGGATGGGCTTTAAACAAAGTGATACTATTTTAGAAATAATTTTATAGATTGTGCTGCATAGGGAAATGGATCAAAAGTACTAAAAATATAATGGATTATTATTTTTTGGGATAAGGGCTAAGAAAGTTGAGTTGAAAGGGGAAATGATTTTTCCATTTATCTTGGAATACTAAATTACCCTAAGTAAATCATACCCTATGAAATCAAAGCAATTGAGATAGAATTTGATGGGAACACCATCTAGGACAAGCATTTTGTCATTTTGGAATATTTTTAACACATTCTTGAGCTCCTTTTGTTACTTTCACCATTATACCCCTATTCCCCTCTTCATTAGTGAAACTCGAAAAATAACTTGCAATTTTGAGGATTTTTTCTATATTTGCTCAATTTTCATTTTTGAAGATGAATTTAAGGTAAGTACAACCTTCCATAGCAATATAATTGAAGGAGAAAATGTGACCATCCAAGGTTTTTATATCACATATAGGTTTGACTGCTTTCCTATGGGTTGAAATCTCGTGTAAATACTTTTTATTTTCGTCTCTAACCTAGAATTTCCAAAGGGCTATACTCTTTAATTTCCATTCTATTTCTTTTTCTAGGAGGAGGGATTTTTTTTCTCCTCTAGTAATTTTAGAGATTATTTCTATTCCTTAGGGAAAGAAAGTGGCCTTGAAGAGTCCATGACATCTTGTATTTTCTTTTCAGTTTCAAGGATAATCTTTTCATCATGAATCTTTTTTTCATGGGCCTGTATGGAAATTATTCCTTTGTTTCTTTTTAGGTTTCTTTGGAATTGAATGGGTGTTGAGTCCCTTATAGAGGGATCGAAAGGAGTCTATTAGTCTTTGATTTTTTCCATGAGCGACAAAATATTAAGCTAGTGTGGGTTTAGCTTGAAGGGATCAATATTTTGTGAATTAAAGAATTCAGGTCCATGAAAATTGAGTGATGATTTGATTCTCCACCAAAAGGAACCCATTGTTAATTTGAAATTTCTTATCCAAAAATAAATTTAAGATGAGAAATAGGTTCAACTATTTTGTGACGTATACTTCTCCAGTCCTATTTTTTGACCATGTTGGGAGGGATTTGGAAGGAAGGACGTTGATCAAGACCAATAAGTCGATAATTTCTGGAAAAAAATCAGCAAGAGGGTCTTGGCGAGTCATTGGTCCCCAAATTTAAGAATGACCCAAAAGTGAAATTTAAAATCTTCCCCCATAATGACCTTAGAGCTGAAACAAGGGAGGCTAAACTTTTTTTCCATATGAATTTCCTGTCCAAATATGGGTTTTATATATTTAAACCCAAAAAAAGAGGTCATTATCTCTAATGATGAAATAAGTTTCTAGATAGGACCACTAGTACCAAGCTAAATTATAAGAGTTCATGCTTTGTTTCCATCAATTATCAATCCACCAAAGTGACCATTTATGTTAGCGTAGTGAAAGGATAAATTCTAGAGAATAGGAGCTATAATCAAGATTTATTTTCATCCCTCAATCATGGTTTCTTGGATATAAATAGTGTGAGGAGAGTGTAAGGAAATGGTTTCTTGTTAAGGGATAGAATTTTTAAGTTAATACCCTTTATAAGGGCATTAGCTCTAAGGGCCCCTAAAATCAAGATTCTCTTCCCTTTACAAATCTCATAGGAGTCTTTCTTTACGAAAATCAAAAGGAAATATTTTATGCCCCACTCATGGATACCAATCTCAGTGTCGATTTCTTGCCCTAGTCCTCGTCCTAGTTTTTGAATGAAGAAAATGAATGAGTCCTTGGGGGTGCCAAAAGAGAAGTAGAGTAATAATGGAGGTTGTAGGATGAGGGTAGTGGAATTGAAGGGAGGGGGGGATGCTTTCTAGGGAGTAAAGAGAGAACAAAAAGAGGTAGAGAGGGTGAAATAGGAAGGGGACTAGAGCCTATGGGAAAATTTTGGGAAGGGTGCGGGATCAATATATTAGGGAGATTCTCAAGGATATAAGTATTAACAATGAGAGAAAATGACAAGGAAAATTCACTAGTATTCAACGTAGGAAACTTTTTAGAGGAAACAATAATGAAGGGATGGGAAGGAGAAATCATACATGTAGAGTAAGAGTTTCCTTAGTAGCAGTCTCTGGAAAGATGCCAACCAAAAATGAAAAATGAGGCTATTTTATGTGTGGATTAAGAGAAGCATGAGTCTGAGCATCTTGAACACACGTGGGGTTTATCCCCTTGGAAGGAGAATCTAGAGCAACTTCACGGGGCTTCAACGTGGGGTTCTATGCTCCTTTATCTTCGAATTCATTTTTTGAACCCATTTTTTTCTTGGTTTTCCATTATTTTAGTCTAATCCTAAGTGTCCATATGAGTGGCAAGGTCCACACTTGAAAGAGATACCCTCGTAATCGAGGTTTTTCTTGTGGACTGACTTTCGATACTGAATAGAGATTGGGTCTGAGACACCCAAGGCAAAATTAAATCCTACTATAATTATGGCCAACTCCATGTAGCCTGAGGATTTAAACGAGTAGTTTGCTTCATAGTAAAAACACAATATGTTTCCAATTTCCTTGAAGACATATTTATAATAGCATGGGAGTGGAATTCATAGGAGACAAATCAATATAGGAGTCATCGTAAGTAATTTTATTCAAGCATCAAAGTACACTTACGACTTCTTGAGATAGAGGGGTTGGGAGCTTCAACTCCAAAATTTCAATGGGATTTTATTCACATCCTCCATTGTATTTAGTAGCCAACCCTTCCAACATTATTCCAAAATTAGGCATCCCAACAAGTAACCCAGGTATGTCGAGAAATGTTTTTCCATCCACAATCTCATAACCACCATGGTCATCTCCTATTGGTGAAATGACCTACTATTGTTGTTTCCTCCATTCAAAAAATGTCATTCAATTTACGTCTTCTCCTAGACTTTTGAGAAATTCTATTATTTATGTATGATATTATTTGAAAATAAAAAGTTGCAAAATGATATAATTAATTTGGAAGGAGAAAGTTTAACTTGTAAAATAAATATAACAATTAAAATACATGAAAAATTGTTATTTTTATAACATTATAGACATGGCACCTCTATACATACACTTGATTACTTGTGTTTGATTAGTGACCACTACGTCCATGAAAATTTGTACCAGGCAAATCCACCAGAAGGGATCACTTCATATCGGCTCAACCACAGAGCCTAACCTCGAGGGTGTTGAGAGAATTCAACCTGTGACCTCTTAATAGCAAGTGTGCTTTAACAATAGAGATTTGTTGAGTTTAGCTAACCTTCATGACCAATTTTAAATGATGTTATTATTTATTATATGTATAAAAAAAAAAAATTTGGATTTTTTTTTTGGTAATATAAATTATGTAGCTTAATTCTTATTTTATGTTTGGGCTTTTTTTAGCATATACTTTTTGGTCAATTTTGCTCCAAATTTGCTAGGAATTTGATGTTTGAGTTATGTAAGATGTAATCTATGTGCTCTATTCTTTGGATCCAAAAACACATTTTTAATAACAAAAAAAACAATTTCATTAAAAATTATATTTTTTAATTCCAAGAAAAAAAGATAAAATTTGAATAGCTAAATAAAATAAAATAGTATAAACTTGTAAAAAATTGAGTTTTCCCCTACTTAAAATAATTGCAATGAAAGTTGAATTAATGAAATTATTAGGCCTACTATTAATTTTTCTAATTATTTTTTTGCTCTTTCACAACATTTTTCCCTTCAATTTTGCCTAAAATCCACTAGGGATTTGTTGGAATCACAAGTTTAAGATATGAAATTTTCATATATATAAAATATTTTATTGCTCTGAATCCATTTAAGCATTCAGAAATGAAATCTAAATAACAAAAGATCACAACATTCAGAAATGCAATCTAAATAACAAAAGATCACAATTTTACCAAAAAATTGTATCACTGAATTCTAACTAAAAACCCAGAACATAAAATAACTAAATTAAACCATTTATTAATATTTGAGCTGATAAAATAAACATTTCAAACCAGCGTTTTTTTATGCCAAGAAAATTATTAATCTTTGATTTGACTTTTGTGATCATATTTTTTTTTAGAATATCTTTAACATTAATGACATCATTATTGTTTGGTCTAAGTTTTGGACCATCTAATGTTTTTCAAGAGGATGAACCACATTAGATGGTTAGACACATCAACCAAACAATAACAATATGATTAATCCCAAAAACGTTCTTAAAAAAAAATTATTATTACTATAAACTACCTATAGGGATCCTTATCTTGAGTGTGGATTTCAAAAATATTCTAAAATTAGAAATGGTATCCAAGAAAATTATTAATACCATAAACTACCTTTATACATATGAGGTGTCCTTATCGAGATTGCCTATTTCTTGAATATTTTAAAATTAGATATACTCGTAATCTGGACTGTAAATTTCGAGAATTTTTAGTGTTATGGAATTTAAAGGGCAAGAGCCGTGAATTGTTGTTTGACCTGACTCATGTCCCTGGGATTTCTAAATATTCATAAAATCTATAAACAAACTTTGCATCAGGTAACAAATCAATTTTGAATGATGTTATATTTTATTATTTGTTTATTAAGTCATTTTGAAAAAATAATTAGAAATAACAATTTTAATTAAAATTGTAACTTATATATTTGGTTCGAATATATTAAAGTTTATTTAATAAAATAAAAAAGCGTCGTGCCAAATAAAATAGCATTTTTCATCGGAATTCATCAAAATCCATCCATACAATTTCAAGATTTTTTGTTGTTTAAAATATATTTTTGGATTCATAAATGGATTCAACACCCTAAAAAACTCTGGGACACTCTAATTATGCAGATTAAACAATTAAAACTCCTTATTTTTAAAAATATCTATCCAATTTTGATTAAAATTAACAAGAAAAATTGTCCTGAAAAAAGCCATTAAACTACACCAAATAAAAATTTATTTAAAAAAATATTGAATATAATAAATTTTGAGAAATTTTGATATTACATATAGTTAGCTATTTTGGACCAAAATTTATTTAATAAAATAATCGAAATAAATGAAAAATGCATTTTTTCAAAACATTTTCTCCTATGTAATTATCACCAAAATATTTATTTTTATACAAATTATGGATCACAAAAACACAAATTCTATATATATATAGAACTTGTGAAACGGTTTTTAATTATTACGAATAATTAAATACAAAATTAAATTTGAGAAAAATATATATATTATAGTATTGTAATGAGTTTTTGATATGGTTTTTTTCTTATTTCTCTTAGGGTTGTTTTTCTTTTTCTATATGGATTATTTTTGAAAAAAAATCATATAAATTTGTTTAAACCATTCTTTTGGAGATAAAATCATGTTCTATTTAAACTATGTGTTTTGTTTTTTTATATGATTTTTTAGAAAATATTCATATAAGTTTGCTTAAAATTAGCTAAACTGTCAAGAAACCTAATTTCATAGACAAAATTAGCATCTCTAAAACTTAAACTTCCTTTAATTCTAAAAAATAGAGATCACAATAACAATATTTCATAATATTAAATTCATTTTCCATTTAAAACAACCATTCTATTACTTGAAAATAATTATTCCAAGTCAAACAATTACTGAACCAAATCCCAATAGACTCAGTCAAACAAACAAAATCCATCTCTCTGCCTCACCTATAAATTAAAAAAATAGAGATCACAATAACAATATTTCATAGTATTAAATTCATTTTTCATTGAAAACAACCATTCTATTTTATATATATATATATATATATATATAAAATAAAAGTATTTTAGTCAAAATCAATTTAATAATAATAATAAAACTATAAAATTTTCAAAGTCAAACAATTACTGAACCAAATCCCAACGGACTAAGTTAAATAAACAAAATCCATCTAAAAATCTCCCAACTCTCCCTCACCTATAAATAAAATCCCTTGGCATTATCTCTAACATTCCATTTGAGCAGGTTCCATAAACAAGTGAGACATGATGCTTAGCCAAGGATGATTTGCCCACATAATGTGATCTTGCAACAGGATGAATGCCTGTTGTCAGTCATTTGTTTTGTCGGCAAATCATCTTGGCAAAGCATCCTCCATTGCTTCTCATACCTCACCATGAATGTACTCACTGTGGATTTGATATTAGGGTTGAGCAGGTTCCATAAACAAGTGAGACATGATGCTTAGCCAAGGATGATTTGCCAACATAATGTGATCTTGCAACGGGATAAATGCGTGTTGTCAGTCATTTGTTTTGTCCGCAAATCATCTTGGCAAAGCATCCTCCATTGCTTCTCATACCTCACCATGAATGTACTCACTGTGGATTTGGTATTAGGGTTGAGGCAACAACCAGAAAAGGTATTAGGGTTGGATTTTAAATATTTCATTTTCTTTTTCTTAATCTTTTATATATTTATTTTTATAAAAAATTGGCTTTTGTTTTGAATTTTATTATAAAATATGTGTTTTTTTATTAAGATGAAATTATAGATTAAATTTATTTAGAAGTACATTTTTTATATTTTAATAAACAGATCTATAAGTAAAAGAAATTCATTATTTTATAAGAAAGAAATCAATCTAGATAAAAATAATTATAGAATTAACTAGTGTGTTTATTGAGATGGATTTGTTAGCTAATATATTTTTTTCAATGTGTTTTTCAATCGATTTGATTTATAGGGAATAATTTTGAATCCTATGGTTTACAAAATACTTTATATACTTTATAACATAGGTATGGTTTGTTTACTAAATTATTTTATTTCTATATTTAGCACTTTCAGTATGAATAAAGATGAATTTGTTTACTAACAGAGTACTTAGAACAGAGTACTTAGAACAGAGCTAGCCCCACTTACAACACTTTCAATATGAATATACAAACATATTGTGAATAAATTATTCCCTTCATTATGACCAATTATAACTAGTTACAACCAGGTATAACCAGAAGCGGCAATGAAATTCAGAATTTTTTTTTCAGGATATCTGCACGGAGGATGTTAAGGATGTTAAATTTTGTGAGGTTATAGACATTTTCCCTTCTAAGTGGAATTACATTGATATGTGTTAACATGTTTCATTTCTTATTTCATTGAGTGTATTTTATGGCTGCTATGGCTGGCAGATGCAATGATCTACCTATCCTGCACGAGTTTGAAAAGTCAATGCAGAGGCACTGATCTACCTCTGGGTTTGAAAAGGAAGTGCAAACAATCACAGCAAGGGATGTTCATGGGTGAAAATCACTATTTCTCAGTAGTATCACTCAAAACAGTGAGATGACATTACACAATGTTATAATATTTAGACATGATGGAAAATATGACTGCTACATGGTATTTTATCAAGTTTTTCTGTTACTTTTTATCTTTTAACCTCGTAATTAATCACAGTTGCTAAGACACTTTCTTCTAAGGCTTTACCTATAATTTTTACAGTGTCTATATTATTATATTAACTGAAATTAAGACGCAGGCCTTACTTATAATTTTTACACTTTCTTCTAAAGCGTTACCTATAATTTTTACAGTGTCTATATTATTATATTGATTGAAATTAAGACGGAGGCCTTACTTATAATTTTTACAGTATATATATTATTATATGGACTGAAATTAAGATGCAAGACTGAGTGTTGAAAGGATGCTTAGTGCACATATTGATGTTGACATGCATTGCCAGGTTTTTATTTTGAAGTGAGTGGTATATGTTTCATTAATGAAAATCAAAATTTATTTAACATATTGTTGGGCTATGCTAGTGTTAGCAAAGGTTTCACGACATGAATTTTCACTTTAAGATCTGGTGATTCAATGAGCTTTCTAGTTGTATTTCTATGCATCATTCCTATAATTTACACTTTAAGATCCAATGGTTTAGTGGCCTTTTAGGGCGTGCAAGCTAGCACTTTCTCCACATGGGTGTAGAATCAAGCTAAGGAATTGGCTAATGTTTTTTGGGAATAGGTTCTCTACAGAAATACAAAATGTGGAAAATGAAATTCAAGGAGAACTTGGTGTAATCCATTATGGCCATTGATGTCAAATTGGGGAATTGGGTGCTTTTTATAGGGAGTGGGATATTAAATACTAGAAAATATTAAACTTTTATGGATGTATGAAGATACTTGTAATGTAATGAGGCCAAGGAGAAAATTGTAGCTGCTAGTCTTTGCTTAATTAGGCCAGTGCATTATACATACCAATTATACATACCAGTAACTGATACAAGTTGTTATGAGATGAAATTACAATTTATTTTCAATTTAATTAAGGGATAATTAAGGGAAAGCATCTGCTCAAAACTCCTCTATCATATATTGTACGTAGTTAAAGAATCATGAAACAATACAATGCTTTATCACACCGAAAAAATCATGCACTCTACCAATCGTCTCACCCTGATCCTGCTCAAAACTAACTAGCAATTCTTAGGCAAAATTGAAAAATACTTGGCCAATTTTTAGCCCCTGCTTAGCCCATCCTTTCTCATGCAATCCCTAGGAAATAAATCCCTATTAAATAGGATAATCAACCTTCCTTGAATGCACAATCCATCATGGGCTTCCCATGACTTTATAATTGCGCTCGGGCAATTTGCTAATAATACAATTGATAATTATCCTCCATTTAACATCTGTCTCAACTAGGTCGTCTTGAGAATTGGCATGCATGCAACTATTAATAGTGAATCACAAGTTACTTGATATATCTCTACTTGTGAATTAAATCTAATTTAATTCACTTGACCTTTCACTAGCTCATCACTCAGTTAGAACTAGTTAAACTAATTTTAACTCAATTAATTTGAGTTAACTGATTACACTCACACCACACTAGTGCTACAACTGCAACTGGACCCTGAAAATAATAGAATCACACTACATGCCTCACCTTTGATCCTCAACTCAAATTTCTTGAGCTAACTCAGTCTTTCTGACTTAGTTAACTGATACAAGTTGTTATGAGATGAAATTACAATTTACTTTCAATTTAATTAAGGGATAATTAAATCAAAAGCCTCACATGGTAGCCATTTCTAATGCCATTTTCTAGATTTTGTTTCTGGATGCCAAATTCATTTTTTATTCTTGCAAATTCCAACACTCCCTCTCAACAACAAAAGAATCAATATGTCCCGATATGGTACCTTTGGAATGTTCTTGCATGCAACACTTCTCTAGTGTTGTTTTCACATGAAACTCTCCTAAAACTGAATAGCCTCCAAAAACTAAATCAGTATAAGGCATTTGTCATCAAAGCATTTTGAATGTTGGATCCTATTGCACATGTCTACTAGACTCTCTGCATTGTTGTTAACATCTGCATCCATGCACTCTACACTGCTTCCAACTCTAATCTGCACTCTAGTATCTGACATCTATCACTCTGATTTATATCTACCTGACATCTGACTGCATCAATCTAACCAATCCTTCCTGCTATTGTTGTATTATGGGCTCCTCGTAGCCAGGTTTGATACATGAGACACACCATCTCAATGGACCCTACCCAAATTTATTCTTGGGATTAATTTTGCACATCGCCCCACATCACACCTGGAGGTATAACTACATATACTCCCTCTACCCATCTGGCTCGAAATTCCCCCCTCCTAGAGGTCTTTTATTGAGTGGAATCTTCCACTCAGTATCCTCTTTGATTCTTCAATTGTGGCTGCTCCGCAACCTTCTAAGACTACTTCTGAGACTACATGTTGAAAGATAGTTTCTCCCTCTCAACCACCAAGTCATTAACCACTGCTTTTCTCCTCAAAGCTTTGGGTGCATCCTCAACCTCGAGAACATACAAGTTCTGGACTCTTGCACCAATCTGTTTCACCTATCCTATGGCTATGTGTTTAAGGAAAACCTTTCCTTTTCTAAACATCACATCATAGCCACAGTTTTCCAATACCGCTACAGAGACAAGATTCTTCCTTAGGCCTGGAACATACAAAACATCTGCTAGTCTGAGAGGGGAGAGAGAATCCCTTTGAAAGGTAACTGTACCTATGCTAGTCGCACTATACCTCCCGTCGTCTCCAAACTCTATGTTCTGCTAGAGGTCCTTATCCTCCAAGTCACTGAAGAGATCTCTATTCCCCGTCCTATGGAACGAGGCACCGCTGTCTAGATACCACATGCATCCCATTACAGTTCTGGCCATGCATGCAATGATACCAAAGTCAATCTCGAACTGTGAAGCCAATGCTTCACCCACTGCAACTCAAGGCTCCTTCTTGCTTGCCTTCTTCTATGGAAAATTTGAATCATAGTGCCCATGCTTGTGACAATGAAAACATCTGATCTTGGACAAGTCTCTCTTGCCCTCTTCACTTTGGGATTTATTTCCCTTGGCTTTCTTTTATTTCCCACTAATGCACAATCTTATTCTTTGTTGGTATTAGAGGTCCCATCTCTGGTGCTCCGCCTTATCTCTTCTATTAGCAACTTAGACCACAAATGCTACTAATCTAGTAACTTCTCCCTCGCATTCGCAGAGTCCTCGTAACTATTCCAGCTCTTGGGAAGGCCTAGAAGTGCTAGGCTCACCAAGTCGTCATCGACTACGGTCACACCAACACTTCCAAGCTCATCTTGACATTGAGTGAACTTCACCAAGTATGTTGGTACTGTCTCACCCTCCTCCTTCTTGATCTTTTTGAGCTTTTCCTTCAGCGCCAACCTCCTTTGGTTGTTGTTGTTCTGAAAAAGATATGAATTTTCACATAGCATATGAATAGGCCTTTCACATAGCATATGAATTTTCCTTCCCATGGAGACTCGAGATAATATGATCTCAAACTCCCTCTAACAAGATCCTTCTCGTCTTTGCTACCTTCTTCTGCCATGCATCAAGTTGGGCATTTGTTGTTGCGGGCTTGAAAATATCAAAATCTATGAATTCCTTCAACTTTTTGTCCTCCAACACTACCTCCATCTTGTCCTTCCATGAAATATAATTTAAATTTCCCTCGAGTGCATATTCGAGTCTCAATCCATTGAAAGACATCTGGATCTACTACTAGAACCTGAAGAATAAATCTACAAATTTCAAACTGCTCAATACAAAATCAATTTCTTCTCTTCTATTGTGATTCCTGGTGCTCCAATACCATGTAGAAAATATCTAACAAAGCTCTGATGCCTTGTAGAAATTATATAGAAACTCTATACCAATGGATATCCGATCATGCAATGAAGCAAGATATTGAATCCTTCTATTATATTTGCAAAATATAAAACATGATCGCTCAATCACATGCAATTAAGAGAAAGGAAATTATCAAAAAACAAACACAAGATGTATATGGGGAAATCACCTACTCAAAACCCCTCTATCATATATTGTACACAGTCAAAGAATTATGAAACAATAAAATGCTTTCTCACAGCGAAAAAATCCTGCACTCTACTAATTGTCTCACCCTGATCCTACTCAAAACTGACTAGCAATTCTTAGGAAAAAATGACAAACACTAAGCCAATTCTTAGCCCCTTCTTAGCCCAGCCTTGATCATGCAATCTCTAGGCAATTTATCCCTATTAAATAGGATAATCAACTTTCCTTGAAAGCACAATCCATCATGGGCTTCCCATGAATTTATAATTACGCTCTGGAAATTTGCTAATAATACAACTGATATTTATCTTCCCTTTAACCTCTCTCTCAAGTGGGTTGCCATCATAATTGACATGCATACAAATATTAATAGTGAATCATCAGTTATTTGATATATCAATAAATTTGACTTAACTGATTACACTCAGATCATACTAGTGCTACAACTACAATTAGACCCTGAAAATAATAGAATCACTCTACCCGACTCACCTTTGACTCTCAACTCAAACTTCTTGAGATAACTCAGTCTTTCTAACTTAGTTAAATGATACAATTTGTTATGAGATGAAATTAAAATTTACTTTCAATTTAATTAAGGGATAATTAAACCAAAAGCCTCACATGGTAGCCATTTCTTGGTGCCATTTTCTAGATTTTGTTTCTGGATGCCAATTTCACTGTTTCTTGTTGAAAATTTCAACATGGTTGAGCACAACAAAGCTTTAGAAGAAATAATTCTCTACATAAATTCCTTACAACAATAAGTGTTGAACCTAAAAATTATCCTCTCTCTGACATCCTTTCTCACCTTTTTCCCTTACTTTATCATAAGTTCATATACTCCAATCAATGATAAATGTCATGTTTTGTCTCAAGGAACGCATTTAAGTGATTTTCATGTTATATTTTGATGTTCTTGATATTTGAATGGATTTTTGTAATTTGGCTACAGAACACAGCCTATTCTGAATGTAATCATGGGTTTCACAACTAATTTCATGGTCTGACAGGTTCCAAGGATCAAATGGAGAAATGACCCACATCGGCATTTACAGAATAATATACACATGGATTTCATCCTATCTACTTGATCAAGATCGATAGAAAATGATGCCTGAGATCGTGATCAAAGTCTGGTCAAAGGACGTAAGTCGAGAACAGAAGGACTCTTGATTTTCTCTATCGTACCAAATCAAGAGTTAAATAGTCAAATTCCAATTCTATAAGTTGGTTAAGATTAGCCACCTATAGGTAGAATTAGCTCATAACAGTTATGTTTGTTTTATTTAAATACCAATTGTACAGAACCAAGATTAAGTTAATTTTTTGTTGAACGTTGTGTATTGTTTTAAGACTTCGTTCTATTATAATACAAGGATAGTGTTCATGGT
The DNA here is from genome assembly GCA_034641835.2 of Pinus albicaulis. Taxonomy (NCBI): domain Eukaryota; kingdom Viridiplantae; phylum Streptophyta; class Pinopsida; order Pinales; family Pinaceae; genus Pinus; species Pinus albicaulis. The sequence goes on along the minus strand of CM076570.1, from coordinate 1,205,569,688 downwards.
ACCAGTGATTGCTTAAGTGCATGTATAATCAGCTAGGATCTCAACCAAATTTGTTGCAGAAGGCCCCTGCACAGGAGGAGGTTTTGCGTTCATTGTTTTAGTTTAAATTATTTACTCTATTTTTCAATTATGTTTTCTAAATAGATTAATGTTACATTTCAGTTTTGATCAGTAGCATAGAATTAAATCATAAATTTGTAATCATTGTTCTTCTAAAACATTTCACGGGGATATATTTATCTATTTTCAATTTGAATTAAGTTTGAAGCAATAAGAATTCACGGTTATCTAGTTTCCTTTATTGTTTTGTCATTTACTTTCTTAGATTAAAACTATCAATTAATTGTATCAATGGATGTTCTTAAAGGTCATTTCAAGAAGAGGATTCTAAAATAAATGATTGAATATCTAATTCATACAGTTATTGAGCTTTCCTCTGCATACTTTACTTGTTTTTTCTAGAACATTAGAAAATAAGGTATAATTGGTTGCTTACACATCATCTCAAGAGGATAATACTTCATATTGAATGCTGGAGTAATCAAACATACATTAGTTGTTTACAATGAGTTCAACTTTGACTTTGCATGCTTTCAAATTTTCTTTTATATCCTCATATAATTGCATCACTGAATGTTCTAAAAGGTCATTCCAAGAAGTTGTTTTTAACATTAGAAACTAAGGTATAATTGGTTTCTTACACGTCATCTCAAGAAGGTGACACTTCATATTGAACATTGGAGTAACTAAACATACATTAGTTGTTTTCTTTTTTTGCTTTCACTTATAATAGCATTGCAATTTCAATTTCAGTTATAAGATTTACATCCATGGAATAGGACTAATGTTAAATTAGAAGTCATTAGAATAGATACTCTGTTTTTTTCAGATCATATTCTAACCAGCCAATAGTCTTTGATTCATTTTTATGAAAATTAGTTTAATTTAGGAACACTTCCTTTTCTTCTCTCTTAAAATTCATTAAGATTCATTTAATTTCTCTCATAGTTTTAGATTAATGCACTTATATATAAAGAACAAAACCCCTAAAAATACACAAAATTACATACAACAAAGTAAGAAAAAGGTTAACTAAGCACATATAGTGCACCACACTTCATCAGTTTACAAACCTCAGTTGATAATTTATGTAAGCAATTTAAGACATTAAATTGACTAAAAATTTTGGCATCGTTGCCGAGGAAGTGTAATTAGATAGGCTTATTTCTTACATATAAAAAAAATGATATGCGTAGAGAAAGAGATTCTAGGGGTAGATTCATAGCTAGAGGTAGGAGTTTAATTCGTACAATACCACTCATTCCGCCAAGACCACGAAGTGATACACCTCCATCTCAAACTCATATTCCATACTTCACTAGACATAGAATTCCTGAAATCCTAAGGTCAGAAATCCAATTAGGATGATCTCCTACTTCATTCACTGAGGCAGTCTTAGAGGAAGAAGATCTTATATCTCCAACAGAAGGAGTGACATTTTTCACCTCTACTGGGGAACATATTTTAGTTTAATAGTTAGAAATTCCTAGTGGAGAGGAAGAGGAAGAACCTTTATTCAACATACCATTGATAGAAGTACCAGAGGAAGAGAAATTAACCTTGCAGGTTGTATCTTATATCAGCTCTAAAGAATCTATAATGGAAGGAAGAGGAGAAGGAAGAGAAGGAGGAGAAGGAGAAGGAGAAATTGTAAATGGATAAAATGTAATATTTGGAGGATGAAAAGGAAGAGGTAGAGGAAATGCGGGAGGAGGCAAAAGAAATAGGGAAATTGATATTTATTTTTGATTCCCTATAGTTGATGGAGAGACAAATGCCACAATGAAAAATATCTCACCTTCTGTCCTCCGAAATTTTCATGGATTAAAAAGTGAAGATCTTGAAACATTTTTGTTTGAATTTGAAGTCTTGTGCGGAACTTATGTTTATTTACAAGACTCTCAAAAACTTAAGTTGTTTCCTTCAACATTGAAAGGAGCAATTTTAAAATGGTTCATGGGTTTAATCACTCAGTCTATCAGAACATGGAATGACAAGAAGAAAGCATTTTTAGAAAGGTATTTGGATTATTTCATACCCATCAATCACAAGGATGAAGTATTTAAAATGATGCAAAAAGAGGATGATAATTTGGAGGATTTAATTGAAAGGTTCAATTATAACATCAAAATAGAAAAAATTGAAAAATTAAATTAAGATACTTTAAAATCTCTTTTATTAAAATCCATTAGAGATGAATGGATAAACATCCTCAACGTGATGGGAAAGGGGGATATCTCTCAACTTCCATTATCTGACATTGGTGAATTATGTATTCATCTCTCAAGGGGAAAAGAAAAAACTGGGAAAAGTCCAAGATATCCTTCTCTTGCTAGAGTAAATAAATCTGCAACTGGAAAAGTAAGTAGGGCAAAAATCAGAAACATGCTCGATGAATTTAAAATAGATATTTTAGGGAGTCTTAGTGAACAGATAGACACCCTTAAATTACAAATTAAGCAGAAATTTGAGACTGATTCTTTAGCTATTATTTTTTCCTAAATGCAGAAAGAAGCATGCTTTAAGAGAATGTCCTCTTGATGCAAAAGTCATAGAGACCTGTATGATTTGTTCAGAAAGTCATGTAACTAAGGGTTGTCCTTCAATTCCAGGTCTTAAGGTTATTTTTCAAGAAGAAACAACTTCAAATCCAACAGAATCTCTTTGCTTTGTCTCTAGAAGACCATTGCAGGGGCCACAAACTCAAGGCTTTAACAATAAAATGTATGCTCAACCCCACCAAATAATTGGAATTCTTGGCAAAAACCTTGGCCTCAATCTCAATCTATGATCAGGAGATCATGTCCGTTGCTCAAAAATGAAAGTGCTTAGAAGTGGTTGCAACCTGAGCGCCCGGAAAGGTCTCATCGTTGCAATTCTAGCACCGTGAACAGTTCGCAAAACAGACATAGTATGCATAAGTTATTAAGGTTTGAAAACACCGAGTAAACTCCAAAAAAGGACCTTTGACTTAGTTTGACTTTATGAATAGTTTATAAAAAAAATATATGTTAAAAATTTATTTTTCATATAAATTTTTGGGGCCAATGATTGGGCGCCATGTGGCTAGCTCAAAGGCTACCACGTGGCCCAAGGCTGGAGCCCAAAGTCATGGCAAAATTCTTGTTTGAGGGCCGGAGGGTCGAACCCATGACCTCCGGGCTAGTGCACGCATGCCCTACCAATTTGGCTGCAAGTGGTTCTTACAAACCATAGGCTACAGAATTTATTTGAAGTTCAAATATTTATGAGGTGGAAAAATTAAAGGGCTAGCCCCGACAGTATACAACCGGCGCGCAAGAACCGTGGCCTTAAGCCTTAGACCGGTGGATACGGCTTGTTGGCGGTTAAGGCTATGGTGACTACGGAGACCATGTGGCCAGTGCATGAGTTATATTTAAAGTGACGGTTCATTCAATGGATAGGGCCGATAGTTTCGGCAAATATCACATGTGACCACATGCCCACAAACATTTAATTTAACCCCTAGTGCCTCTGGCGGTTCCACTAGCGAACCCCTCTAATGCGGTGGAATTTCTAAATTGGTGCCTTTAACTAGAGTTTCTCCACATTTAGTGGAGTTTTTTAAGGGACATTGGGCAAATTCTTGTTTTGGTCATAACTCTTTGGATTTTCAACCAATTTTGATGCATGGATAGTCAATTTTGGGTATTCTCGACATTTTGAACACATTGGCATAGGTTTAAAAGCCATCATAGGTCATCTTTTGCAAGTTTAGCTTCAGGAAAGATCAAGGAGCCACTAGGGCCACTAGGGTGTTTTCAGTGTATTGGGCATCCATTGTCTGTTTTTTGCAAATGAATATTCATTCCTGAATAATTCAATCATTTTGAAGCTGTTTTTACAGAGATAAAAACCATTTGAGGCTTTTATTCACATTTAATTACCATTTTTTAGCAATAAGATATGAGGGACATGCCATTGGGAGCTGGACCAACAGATGTAGCCCAGGAGGGGTGAGCTGCTTCATCAAATTTACTGAGTATTGTTACATGTGATGTTTAGTTCTCTATTATTTATTGATGTACAGTGTTTTATAAGAAATTTACATGCTTTAACCTCACACAGAAATCTTTTTAACTAAGTTAAAACCATGTGTTTCACCTGCAAACTTCAGAGAACCTTATGCACACATTTTAATTACTGTTTGGATACTTAGCACAACAAAACTAATACATTACATTCAGATCAAGTTGGTATCAGAGCTAGAGTTTTACTCTCAGTATTGTTATTGTGCAAAGTTTGTTTAATAGTTTGCAAGAGTTTTAATGCTTAATAGGCTAAAGCTTAAGAGAGGAGAAGGTCAATTGGTGAAAGCTCAAAGTAATCTTCAGCCAAGGAGGGGAAGAGTTCCATTATCTCCACCTTCCATTTTACCTCCAAAATAAGTAGAAGAACCCATAAGCATGACTTCAAGGGAAGGAGAAATTCCTGAAGAAGTTGATCCCAAAGAGAAAGAAAGAGTGTTCGCGAAAGAATTCCTAGACTTGACTGAAATGGTGAGGATCCTCTATCAAGAAAGGAATGAAATACTTGAAGGAGAAGGGTATAAAATTCATAAGGAAGGAGAGGGATCTTTAGGAGGCAAGAACTATGAAGATAATTCAAAGAAGGGAAATGGAGGAAATGGAGATCCACCATCCTCATCTTCATCCTCTTCCTCATCTTCGTCATCCTCTACTTCGGTGAATCAATCTCACAAGTCAAATAACACTGGTAAAAGTCCTTTTTTTAAAATTTATGTTAAGTTTGAATTGCCAATATTTAATGGTGAAGTCAATGCAGAAAAACTTGACAATTGGATAAGGCAGTTGGAGGCTTATTTGAGAATCCAGAACCTTCATGATGATGACACCAAAATTCAGCTAGCTTCATTGAGAATGAAAGGTGCAGCACTTGTTTAGTGGGAATCCAAGACAAAGGAGGAGATTAAAAAACATGGTCACATTATTTTATCATGGGCTGATTTTAGTGCAATAAAACAACAGTTTTATCCATTATCTCATTTACAGAAAGTTATCATGAATTGGAAAATTTTCAGACAACTTAAAGGACAAAATATACAAGACTACACCCGAGAATTTAGGAGAAGAGCTCTCTTATTAGGGGAATATTTACAAAGTCAAGACACTTTTTTAAAGTATATAGGTGGTTTACATAGCTACCTTAAACATACTATTCTTATGTTCAATCCTACTAGTCTAGATGAGGTTTGTGTTCAAGCCACATATTTAGAGGCTAGAGGGGAAAACACTTTTGAAGAGGGTAGAAACAATACTTTTAAGGGGAAAAACAAAGACAAAACCTCAAAAGGAAAAGGAAAAAGAATTCATCTGTCAAAAAAGAGGGAGATAAAGTGGTTTGTAAACATTGTTTAAGGGAAGGCCATGAAGAGAAAAACTATTGGAAATTACATCCTGAAAAAAAAACCCAATTTAACAAAAACAAAGGAAAGCAGAAAAATGCTACTACTACTACACAACAAGACTTAGGTGATGATTCAAGTGACGAAACTAAAATTACAGCCATGGGTTTGAAGAGAATAAAGGGAAAAGAAACTAAAACTAAACCAAGTACTAGTACCTCAAACTGTCATGTACAAGCTCCAAATGAAGAAGAAAGAATTGAATTGTTTCATGTGAGGGTTATTTCAAAACATACAAAAATTGACACATTGTTTGATAGTGGATCACAAGCGAACCTCATATCTGAAGACTTAGTCAAGTAACTAAAACTTGATACCATTCCACATACTAAACCATATCCACTTGGTTGGATTTGTAAGGATGCAAACTTACAGGTTTCAAGGAAGTGTATATTGCGCTTTGTGATTGCTGCACATTTCATTGACACGGTTGAATTAGATTTTGTTCTGCTTGATATATCAGGAATTGTTTTGGGAAGTCCTTACTTATATGACAAGAAATTTATCTTCTATCGCCATGAGAATAAGTATCATCTATTCAAATATGGAAAGGAGTTTATTGTTAGAGCACATTGCAAGAAGACAAACATTGTGATGGTAAATGTTGGACAGGTAAAAAGGCTAGTGAATTCTAGTAAGAGTTTTGTACTTCTTATGGTTAAGCCTAAAGTTGATGTGAATCATGAGTCATTTGAACATTTTTATCCCAAGTTAAAGTCAAATTTATATGATGTATTTGATGCACATCATGAGATGTTTCAGGAACCAACAGTTTTGCCTCCTAAAAGGGAGATTCAACCTGAGATACAATTATAGCAAGATTGTCCCCTTCTAAACATAGGCATGTACTGCATGTCTATTATGGAGAATGCTAAAATAAAGAGGCAAATTAAAGACTTGTTGGACAAGGGATTCATAAGACCAAGAACTTTTCCATGTGGGTCACCAATAGTGTTGATTCCAAAGAAAGATGGAACTTGGTGTATGTGTGTGGACTTCAGAGCTTTGAACAAGATTACGGTAAAAAATCGTTACCCACTCCCAGGGATAGATGATTTGTTAGATCAGCTGAAAGATGCTAAATTTTTCACTAAGTTAGACTTACGTAGTGGATATCATCAAGTTAGAATTGCAGAAAGTGACATTTGGAAGACTGCATTCAAAACCAAACAAGGACTCTTTGAGTGGCTAGTTATGCCTTTTGGTTTATGTAATGCACCTACAACTTTCATGCGTGTTATGAATGATGTTCTATGTCCTTTTCTTGATGATTTTTCTATAGTCTACTTATATGACATCTTAATTTTCAGCAATACTAGAGAAAAGCATGTCATGCATGTTAAGAAAGTACTTGATGTTTTGAGAAAAGAGAAATTATTTCTTAAGATGTCTAAGTGTGTGATGCAGGGGAATTAGGCCCAAGACAACAAGTTGTATATAGATAGACATAGGGAGTCTTATGTATTTCTTGCTCATGTAATTGAATAAATTGAGTGATTTTAGTTAAATGTAGAGAGAAAAATATTGTAACTTCCCCCGAATCATTCGTGGGCATATGAAAAGATTCAATTTCAGTTTCCTTAGGATTTAGTCTAAAGTTAGAAAAATTGGAAATGTGAAGAGTTTTTGAGTTTTTAGAGGAATTGAGTCGATTTTGTTGTTTTTGTATAAAGATAGGCCTAAAGGGCATAATAGAATAGACCTATATAGAGACCTGCATAGACTGCATGGTGCTGTAGTGTAGGAGGCCATTTGCATCGAAGATCTGGCCATAATAGGATGTTTGTAAGTAGTTCATTATATAGAGGAATGAAAGAATTGTTTTAAGTACATGTGCTTTGACTGTTTTATTTCCTATGTGAAATGTCCCGAAACTTTGTGATTAGCTTTGTGAATAACCTTTGTAGTTGAGTTTGACTGATCTCCTGTGTAATTGGGGTTCGAATTCAATGAGAAATGGCATAAGAATGCATGGAAATACCCTGTTATTTGGGGGTTTATAATGCTCTGTATGCAATTGGAGAAATTGAAGGCGTTAGGATATTGCCCTCTCTATGTATGAAATTAAGACTCTGTAATTTGTTTAAAAGTCTGACTGTATGTTCCGTGGTGAATAACCAAGGTGATAAGACTGTTTAAATGCATATACTCCTGGATGCTCATAGTTACACACTTTTGGGGCATAATTTGAATTTACAATGGTCGGGTGCGGAAAGGCCAACCGTGTCAGAAGTCGTTCTGACGTTGGTATGAATCCTTGTGAAGGATTGTGAAGTTCTGATGATTATTGAACAAGGCAATATAGAGGAAAAAAATTTCTGTCGAAGGTGGAGTTTAACTACATAAAACGTTGAAGAGCCGAATGGAACCTTGAGTCAGGGAATAGTCGGAACCTGGAGGCACTATAGTAAGAACGGTTTTGGAAAACCATAATAGCCTATTTCGCACCGCCTTTGGGCCAAAACAAAACCGCTTAAAAAAACGTGATCCAGTAATAATCGGACACGTCGCCTGGGGAATACTGCTCACATCGCGTAAGTTTTGTGAGTTAAGGTTCGGGTTTTGAAAAAGCGCGATATCGACGTGCATCGTCTGATCTGAGGAGAGGGAGATCACACGGCAGTCGTGTGGTGACTTGCGCGGAAGATAAGCCAAGGTAAGAGGTGGGTTTAACACTATGGAATAGTTATGTGTGGGGTTCGAGAAACGAAATGAAATGTAACATCGTGTTAATGTTATAAGCCTGGGTTGAATGTTATAAGCGCTTGCGTGCTTGTTTAAAAGTTTCGAATTATTGGTTAATATCACAGGTGTTAATTCGGGCTTAGATATGTGATTAGAAAGGCGTGAAGCGTCGGCTACTTCCCCTTTTGCATAATATACAAAGGAGGGGTAACATTATTAAGGTGCTTTGTTATAAAGGCCTGGGGTTTTATTAAAAGGCCGAAGACGTTAATATTTGGATATGCATATGAATGGAGGTCGAAGCGTATATTAATGAAATATTAAGTGATAGCACCGAGGACCTTTTTGTATGGTCTAAACCGTAGACTTGAGTAGATACTACTCGCGCTTGTACATAGTTGTTGGACCTTTCTGGAATTGGGTTTTTATAAAGACAAAAAGAGAGCTCCCGCATAAGGGTGAATGTTGTGTTTTATAGCCTTTAGAGAAAAGTGTTAAATTAATATCTAAATTCTCTGAATTGAGATATTAAGCTCCAGATATATATTTGTTTAAATTTCCAGCTCAGAGAAAAATAATGTTGTAGGATTGCCCGGATTGGGGATTGCTTGGGCAATGAAATTAGAATGCATTTTATACACTAATTTAGGATGAAATTTTGAAAAAACAGGGACTGTGGGTTTTACCCGGCACCAGTGTGAATTTGGAAAGAATTCTTTGGTTTATTTGGGACACATTGTAGGAGGAGGTGCATTGAGAATTGATACTTCTAAAGTAGAAGCCAATGTGAATTTTCCTACTCCCAAATCCATTGCACAGGTAAAAAGTTTTTTGGGTGCAGCTCAATATTGGAGGAAGTTTATTGCTAACTTTTCTGCCATAGCAGCTCCTACGCATGCAATGACAAGTGTGAAGAATACTTCCCAATGGGGAGGAAAACAAAAGAAAGCTTTTGAATCTTTGAAATATAAGATGAGTTCAACTCCAGTCCTTGCTTTACCAGACTTGAGACAGCCATTCGAGATTCAGACCGATGCTAGTGATTATGCCATGGGTGTAGTTCTCTTACAGCATGGTAAGCCTATGGATTTTCATTCCGAGACATTTAATGGTGCTATAGTTGATTATCCTACATATGATAAGGTTCATGAGGTAAGGTTCGACGATCATAACTTAGCTAACTATGAGGCCTTTCCCTAGCTAGCCCCTAAGTTTTACCTGGAACGAATACTGGAATATGACGGGGTACAGGTCATCCCGATGCACTAGGTGCATGGATTGGCTGGTGCCGGGCTATTGAACCTGCTCATGATGCCACATTTTGGCCACTACAACATTACAGATCTTGTGGTTCCTCAACTACTTGCGTTAGTTCATGACAGTAGCTTATGGATTTGGGACTGCATCCCTATTGACGCTGCACTAATTCACCGAATTACTGGCCTCCCTGTTGAGTCTCAAAAGTGTTCTCCATATTCATACATATTTCCATTATGTCATAACCATTTAGCTCTTATTTCATAACCATTTGACCTAAAACCCTACATCAAGTAACCATTTTCATAAACATATGGGTTAGGATCCTTGTTTTCCAAAGTTATTTATTTTATGTATTTTAAGTGAATTTATGATTAGAAACTAGAAAATTAACATAGTTTCATATATCTATATATGTGTTATGATTTTTGTGACATGTGTAGGTCAAAAGGAGACTTCTAGAAGACCCTTATGTGGCACTCTAAGACCAAATTCGAATTTGGTTGGAGAAGATTATGGGATCAAGAGGATATGTGTCTCACTTCCTTGTTCTATTGAAACTCTAAGAGGATATGTGTCTCACTTCCTTGTTGTATTGAAACTCTAGGAGGATATGTGTCTCATTCCTCAAGTTGTGTTAAAACTCTAGAAAGACATGTGTCTTATCATTTCCTATTTTGATTGTAACTCTAAAGATGGAGGGAGAGATTCATGGACTCCCATTAATGAGATGTCTCCTCATATTTTGTATAAATAGGAGAAGCTTTCTCCTATCATAGGTAATGAGAAATTAATGAGGAAGTAGATTTGTAACAAAGTTCAAGATGGAATGGGATGTAGATTTATGAGTTTTTGAATAAAGAAGCTTAGTTCTTTGATGCTATTGTGATCTTATCTTTAAGGAGCTGAAGGACTTCACCAAATTGGTAGCAGAGGGCCCCTGCTATCCAAGGAGGCTTTTACATGTTTTCTAGATGAGTTGCTTTCAATTCTGTTTTGTCATATTTCCTTACTTAGATTGCTTTCTGAAATCATAGCTTTTAGCATAATTTTTCATGGCAGCCCGGGCATTTGCATATCTTTTGACTAATGACATGGAATCAATATTGTTCTGCTGTTAATTTATTTTTCTTAGTTTTTGTTTAATTCCGGTATTGCTTTGTTTATTTCAGTCTTGCACATTTGCTTCAGTAGTTAGATTTAGATATATTAAATTGCTCATGTCATTTTCAGTTACCTCCGAAAGCCACAGCTGGATTGATGGTGAGGGATTGTATTATGAAATGTGTAGTTTGATATTAGTTTCCTTTCTGCAAATTTAGATATATTAAACTGCTCATAACATCTTCAGTTGCCTCCGAAAGCCACAGCTGGACTGATGGTGAAGGATTGTATTATGAAATGTGTAGTTTGATATTAGTTTCCTTTCTGCAAGTTAGATATATTAAATTGCTCATAACATCTTCAGTTGCCTCCGAAAGCCACAGCTGGACTGACGGTGAGGGATTGAATTATGGATGTGTAGTTTGATATTAGTTTCATTTCTGCAAGTTAGAAATATTAAATTGTGCATGACATCTTCAGTTACCTCCGAAAGCCACAGTTGGACTGATGGTGAGGGATTGAATTATGAATGTGTGGTTTAATATTAGTTTACTTTCTGCAAGTTAGATATCAGTTACTCAAGTTGTTTATGGTTACTTCCGAAAATCATAGCTGGACTAATGATGAGGGATCAGAAGACAAGTTGATGTAATTTGATTTAGATTTACTTTATTGCAAATTTTGGATTTCTTTCAGCATAGTTTCTTTTGTATTTAGACAGCAACAAGAATAGTTTGGTTTCATGCTCACTAGTTCACTGTTTTGATTTATTAGATTAGCAGCACCTTTTTCATTTCAGTAGCACATTTTCATTTCCTTTCAAGTTTTGTCATTGTATGTTTCAAATTCCTTTTTCAATTTCAAGTTGGTAAATCATTATAAAGGACATCATTGCCTTGAATATCCATAACCATACTTGTCTTTTAGAATTTCATAAAAATCCAAAAACGACAAAAAGTAAGAGATAGGTTATCTTGCACATATAGTGCGCCACACTTCGTCAGCTTACGAATCCCTGGTTGATAATTTATGTTAGCAATTTAGGACACACTAAATTGACCAAACACTCCCCATGGAAATACCTAACCCAATGCTAAGGGTGGGTAAGAATTATGAGTAGAAAATTGCCGACAGCGTGCGCGAGAATTACCATACACTATGGAATACTCGGGGATTCATGATCAATACCATCAACGACCCAAGTACGCAGATGGGTACATTGTTGCTCGCATGTAAGCTAATGCGCAAATGCCAAGCTGCCACCGTACCCACATATGTTATTCAGTTGGCAGGGAAATGTGAAAAAGGTGTATGCTTCAATTGGGCCCAACACTTATGTAACTAACTTTTGGCAAATATCCTCGAGGCCCAGGTTCAGGGGTGCCCATTCCGTTACTCCTGGCTGCTGCTGCTTATTGTGGTTGTCGCATGGGAAGCACTGGAGGAAGAATTCCTCCCCAAGATCACCTCTGATATGTGCGAAGGAGCATGCTACACCAGCTTATGGGATTCCAAGGATGCGCAACATATTGAGGATAATCACATCTTTTGGGTTATGTTTCAGCACCGCTTGGTAGCCGCCATCAACTCATGACCATGCCTGTCTCCAGCAGTGTATGAAAAATACCAAACCATCGCGACATTTCAAGTCACCCTGCACCACATCCAAATCAAAGCATGAAAAGATAACACTTGGGTCACGCTCCCATTTATGGCTGCAGACGAGGATATTGATCACTTAATCGCTACCTAGTCCCCATAGTCGAAGATGGGGCTCAAAACCGATACAGTTGGCACTTCATGAGCGAAGGTTCCCCCGACTACCACAACCAAAGGAACTGGCAGATCAACCAACGGCACGGGGAAGGAAAGAAACATAGGGTCCCAGAAGGGGTCGTAGCCACATGTCAGTACAATGGACCCGGAGCCGAGGGATGATGACTCCCCCAGAGGTACAAAACGGACGTGTGCAGCCGCTAAGGGGCCACGCAAGAAGCAGAGCTCACAGAGAACATGACACGATGAGTCAGTTATGCTCACGGAAGGCGACCTGGTACACATCGCCGATGCGGTCACCTTGGCCACGAAGGACAAGTGGCTAACTCTGGAAAAGCAACAATAAGTTGCGGTTGCCTCGCTTCAGGCCATGTTCCGAGCCTTGCAGATGAAGAAGGACACACTACACACCAAAATATGCAATATTTACACACAATTTGTAGCTGTCAAGGGACCCTATTCCAACAGTCCCACAACACAATCTTGTGACTCATCCTGAGTCACAGTGGGCGTAAGTCATCCATATTCACCTAAAGTTGTGTGATGGCCTTGATCAGTGGGGGAAGCACCCTTTGCTTTGCATAGCGACAGTATGATCTATCTCCACTAACTTCTACAAATTTGGGCCTTCTGTAGCGGCTGCGACACTCTCCAATGTCTGGTTCAACTATTTCACTGCAACATCCACATCGTGGGATAGTTTAAGGGCCTCGTCCGCCCATGGTTTGAGGTGAGCCCTCAATGTCTGCTTCTGTTGTCGAAGGGCCTCTATGTCATCTTGGAGGGCCTGGCCGGAGTGTAGTCGAGTCAAGCATTGGGCTGAGACTAAGGTAGTTAAGGAGCCTCCATTTGATCGAACTCCTCTTCCTTCTGGCGCTGCGCGTGATTAATTTCTCACAAGAGAGGATCACGTTGTGCCTTGTTCCATATCTGCATCGTTGTGTCCAATAATAGGGTGCCCGGAGAAATTTGGCCTGTGATTACGTTCATGGTAACTGTAACCAGTGTAGCCTGCTGGGCTCTGACCTCCGAGGTGTTTCTAGCTACAACTTTTCCTGCAATTCTGTGATTTTCTGTTCTATTTTAGCTTTGAGGACCTGGACCTCTGTCCTGGAGGCTCTCAAGGCTGCTACCAACCCTTTGATCTTGGCCTGGGGGGTAGTTGTGGCGGGTATTTCATCCATAACATCGGTGCAGATTTGAACAATTAAATGCTCTAGATGCGTGTGTGCAACCTGTAGCCTGGTTACCTCAGTTTTCTGGTCGATAATGTTCTGCTCCGTTGCACGGAGCCACTGGTGGGCGTGATGGTCCTTGTGGTGTATTTCTTGAAATAGTGAGCTATGTAAAGCCTGCAGTGACTCATGTGGCAATCTTTCCAAATCTAACTGGACCTCTTCACAGGCCTATATTTTCTTCCGATATTGGGTGGACTTACTCTAAGGGTTGCACCGGGCAGGGGGCAGAGGCGGCTTACTTTTGCAACAAGGGTCGTGTGGCTAGTTGTCAACGTCGAGCGGACCAAGACCAAACTGGTGTGTAGTGTGTCCATCTTCATCTACAAGGCTCGGAACTCAACCTGAAGCAAGGTGGTCGCAAATTTATGTTGGTTTTCTAGAGTCAGCCACTTGTCCTCCGTGGCCAAGGTGACCGCATCAGCGATGTGTGCCAGGTCAACTTCTGTGAGCATAATTGATTCATCATTTCCTATTCTCTATGAGCGTTGCTTCTTGCGTGGCCCTTTAGCGGTTGCACCCGTCCGTTTTGTACCTTTGGGGGAGTCAGCATCCCTCAGCTCCAGGTCTGTTGTACTGATGTGTGGCTGCGACCCCATCTAGGACCCTATGTTTCTTTCCTTCCCCGTGTCGTTGGTTGATCATCCAGTTCCTTTGGTTGTGATAGTCGGGGGAACCTTCACCCCTAAAGTGCCAAATGTACCGGTTTTGAGCCCCATCTTCAACTATGGGGACCAGGTAGAAATTAAGCGATCAATATCCTCATCCGTAGCCATAAATGGGAATGTGACCCAGGTGCTATCTTGCCACGCTCTGATTTGGATGTGGTGCTGGGTGACTGAAATGTCGCGATGGTTTGGTATTTTTCATACACTTCCAGAGACAGGTGTGGTCGTGAGTTGATGGCGGCAGCCAAGCAGCACTGAAACAGAACCCAAAAGACCTGATTATCCTCATCACCTACACCTTTGAAGGTAGGTAGCTTCATGTGCGAGGCCATATCATCTCCTTGTGAATTCTTGAATCTTGCTTCCAAAATGTTCGTCGACTTTTCTCTCTCCTTAGGTTTCTAGTATGGCCTTGGCATTACCTAATCTCTCTCAAAATTCTCTCGGTCCTGGCGGATGTTTTTGAGGAACCCCTTATAAAAAACCCTAGACATTCGTTTCTAGTGGAAGTTCCTATAGGAGGCTTGCGGGTGCAGGTTTTTGCGGATGCAATTTATCTGATGCTCTTATCATCTTAAAACGCACTGGTGCGTTCAACACGTGAATGCACCAGTGCGGTTAAAACATTGGCACACTGAACACTGTGCACTCCATACACACCCGCCCAGTGCGTTTTATTTCTGTAGCGCACCGGTACTTTACATAACTTTCGCACCGACGCCTCTTAAAAAACGTGCGAACACTGAAACCGCCCGGTGGCCCTTAAAAGCACCGGGTTGCCAACGCACCGAGCTGCCCTGAAATCCCCGTGCACTGGCACAGGGTTAAATAAATAAAAAAATTACAGCCAAAAAACCGCACATAACATAGGCACATCGAGAACCGTGCGCTCCTAACACACCCGCCCGGTGCTTCATATTCCTATACACCACCGGTTCGCTACATCTCTACCGCACCAATGCTTCCGAAAATGTGCGCGAAAACAAAAACCACCCGGTTGGGAATAAAGCAAACACACTAGGGCACCCATAAACCCCGCACACTAGTAGATAGTTAAATAAAAAAATTACGGCCAAAAAGCTGCACAAAACAGGAACCGCCCGGGGCAGCATACTGCAAACGCACTGGTATGCCAATAAAACCCCTGCGCACCAAAACAAGGTTAAATAAAAACAAAATTATAGCCAAAAACCACACAAATCATTGGCTCACCGGACACCGTGCCTAGTGCGTCTCATTACTATAGAGCACTAGTGCATTACAACTACGTCACACTGGTGCTTCCTAAAAGCATGTGAAAACAGAAACCGCCCAGGGCAGCATACTGCAAACGCACCAGTATGCCAATAAAAACCCCATGCACTGGAACAGGGTTAAATTAAAAAAAAAAAAAAATACTACAAAAAAACTACATTTTTCACTTTTTTTAGTGCTATAGATCTCTCAAGCACCAGTGCAAGTTATCTTTGTTTGAGCCGCCCTGACATCTGTGCTCCCATTGCCCTTATTGCATGCACTACTACTGTGCATTGCCACCAATCTCTAGCTTGAATTTTATAAAACAGTGGACAATTTTTCTTTTGCAAAATCTACAGCCAATATGCCTCCTCGATGGGTAAATTTACAGGTATTTTTATTTTTTTTCCATTATTAAACCTTTTAGTGGATTAGAATTTCAAAAAACCTTAAAATTAATAATTAAAAAAAAAAAAAATTGTCAAGTGGTGCACTCAAGCCGTTCGGCTCGCACCGGTTTGCAATGTTGCCTATAAATTTGCAGGTCGTATCGCGACTGGTGCTAACAGTATCCGCACCGGTTCTGGGGCGGTAATGCGAGGCGGACCATGTTATTTTAAAAAAAAATTAAAAGTGCGGTGCATTCGTTTACCAGGCTGCATCGTTGACAATGGTGCATCGCAGCAACTCGGTGCGTTGACAGAATTATCAGCCCCGAGGCGCGTAATGCTGTGAGTGCAAACCGCAATTCGACATTGTCAATAGTTTGGGCTGGTAAACCGGTGCTAAGGGTATCCTCACCAGTTCCAGGGTAGATACGAATGGTGCACCATGTTATTTTCAATTTCTTCAAAAAGGGTGGTGCAGTCGGTTACCTAGTTGCACCGTTGACCAAGTTGAATAGTGGTGATGTGGTGCATTGATCGAAATAACTACCCAGGGATGGCTATTTTTTTCAGCGCACAGCTTACCGCATTTGGCCTGCATCAACTATGCGGCCTTTTAAAATACCGCACCGAAGACTATGTATGGTGGCAGGAGGGTGGTGCGCTGACTTAGATATACGCCCCAAGGTCTATAGTGTAGTCAACGCACTGGCCTCCTGACACCGCACGTAGTGAACAGTGCGCAAAAAAAAAATTTTGGAGCACCGCCCCTGGTGCGCTAAGTATCATTAGGTGCACCGTATCCGGTGCGCTCTGTTGAAAGATGCACCGGGACGGATGTGTGAATGTGTTTTTGGCGTGCCAACTATTGTTTTATTTATTTTTCAAAAAATCTTTATATACATATATTTGTAAATACATGTGTCATTTAATAAAAAAATTGTGTTTAATATGTCAATCATTCAGAGATGTGAAAGGAGAGAAGAGGGACAACAACAACAACAACAGGTGGAACAGTATAACATGGTTCGCCTGTGGGAGGCAAGAGAGATGGAGAGAGATGTGTACCCTCGCCCTATTACAACAGCAATGCAGGGGCTCCTAAGGTAGGTATGCCTCCTCAAGTTCTATGAGGAGGCTACTTCCCTAAAGTGCCATAGGTTATTTTTGAGACATCTTATCCGAAGGTGGAATGCCCAACAACAGGCTTTCTGGGTTGGTATCAACCAGTGGTACACGCCCACTAAGGAGGATGTATATTTTATTATAGGGCTATCGAGGAGAGGGGTGGATTTTCCCTCGTTCCTCGAGGTTCCAGCTGGCTGTGTGGCAGGGAGTCAGTTAGTTTACTCCCAGAGATACATTGGAGCAAATTTAGTATCTCCTGCAGATTTTTAGGTCGCTGGAGGGTAGTTACATATTGGTGTGTTTGGTCGTGAGGAGGTCTAGTTTCTCTCACTTATCATTTTGACCATTTCGCACAACACCGGTGACGAACAACGCATTAGTTGCTCACTTTTATAGTATTTTGATTCTTTACTACAACAACCATGACTTGTCAAGTGGTCTGTCATTTTTTTGTGGCAGTTCTGTACAACATTAGATAGATGTCATGCTCATGCACAAGGGAGGGTCAACTTCCTTTTTTCTTCAGAGCTTTTTTTTTTTTTTTTTAGAGGTTTCCAGAGATGAGGCCTACTTTTCTTCGGCAGCCTCATAGGCCGATTACTAAGGCCGTTACAAAAAAGAATTAATTTATACAGTACGCCATTGTTTTTGAGATCAACATAATTGTAAATTATCAAGTCAATTATTGATTTTAACATTAACACAATGCAAATTACCAATTAATTCAAAATACATATTATATTAATATTTCGAAAAACCCATCTTAAAAAGTATAAATATTGATGAAATAACACATGTACCATATCACTCTCGGTTCTCATGATCACCCTCATTATCTTCTACCTCTCATGGCATGATAACACTATTGTTTTCAAAAATATGTTTTGATCTAGGGTCCTGTCAATACAAACCACCAATCCCTATCCAACACATCTGGGTAAAAAAAGCACCTAGTTGCAGTGTTTAGGGAAAACATAGGGCTCCTTAGCTTCATCCCACATCTTTCTAGAGTTGATACATATCATCCTACTATCACGATCTTCCTTTAAATTATTCCGATCAAAGGTGTCCCACCACTTGCATCTAAAAATAACACATTGGAAAGAAGAAAAATCCACTTCAATGATCTCTTGTATATTTTCGACATAATCTAACGTCCCTTGTACTAGTTATTGATCACGGTGGCTAGATCGACTAGATTGATCGAACTCGACTTCCACCCCATAGTCTTGTGTGATGTTTCTAGCATCGACATTTTCTGTGCGAAAATGGTGTCCATATATGCCCACATAGATGGGAACAAATGCACCTATTATAAAAAAGTTAAAAAAATCATAATGTCATGTGTCTTATAAATAATAATCCAATAGTTAAAATATGAAATATAGATGTCTTAATATAAATTTCAAATTTACATATAAATTAAAAATATTATTACCGAGTTGTTGCACCCAATCCCTATGTTTAGTGCATCCTCTTTAGCACGCGAGTAATGACCGGTAGCACCGTATTTCTCTCTGACTTGGTCAGCAACCCAACTGTTGGGGCATATTTTTGGCGTATTTTCTTTTAAATGATCGGGATAAGGCACACTTATACCCTTCAAACGTCTAAATTATTTCCTGTCACTATCCCATTTCATCCTATTTTGTTCGTACAATGTGACCCACGGTTGTGTCGCTTCAGAATTGTAAAGAACGAATTTATTGATTGCTTCAATTTTTGCATTCACTGATGAAATCAAACCAACATTATATAGTACTTAGAGATCAAAATATACATTATATCGAAGTTCAACATGAATATTAATTACCTTTTGTAAATTTGAAAAATTATAAGTCGCTTACTCTTTATCAGACGCTTTTTCCCACTCGTTTGGAGCAACTCTCCTTCTCTTTTGTCTTCATTCATTTCATCGTCCCAAATCACTGCACCTGGTATGTTATCGATTTACTTGACGTACTCACTAGCATAGTAGAAAGACTCATACGATATGTACCCCTCTGCCATAGACCCCTCAAGTTTTTCCCTTTGTCGAACCAAACCTTTCAATTTCTTCATGTACCTCTCTAAGAAGAACATCCAACGACAAGAAAAAACCCCAACTAATTCAACTTCATCTACCAGGTGGATTAGAAGATGAACCTGTAAGTCCATGAAACTCATCGGCAGTTCCTTCTCAAACATACAAACAATATCAACTATCTCTTGACGCCACCATGGAATTCTAGCCACATGAATCTCCTTTGACGTGATCCAACGTACAAATGCAGATAATTTAGATATGGCACATCCTAGGTCTTGAGGGAATTCATGTTTCACACACGCACACACAAACAAAGGATAATGACACTGCAAAGTTATAAACATGTGTAATAATATACAAAATTAGTTATGTTTTGTGACCCCTGCACGGGATAATATTTATTAATATAACAAATAATAAAATCATGCTTTTGACATTATACATACTCTTAGAAGATTCAAATGGTCATGCGATTTCAACACCGACAAATGGTCATCCATGGTGAAGCAGCGCCGTAGTGAAGACCCATATGAAGTTGGCACCCTCACATCCATTATAACTTCCTTTTCCAAATATATATCATCTTTTTTTTAAATCCATGGGGCATCACCTTCTTTGAAAAACCATGAATTAGAGGGACCAACACCTGCCTCTGATCCCGTACTTTCTAATCGTCATGGCCAAGGTTTTTTTTTAGTTTTTGAAGTAATAAGATCTTTCCCAACAACCAATGTGTCACTTTGTTTCGATGATATGTGCCTCCATAAAGAAGATGAAACATTTTTAAATATATGCATGGGATCTAATAAGCGGGAAATCTTAAGATGCTCCCAATATGGGAGGTCATAAAAGATAGATTTCCTTTTCATCCAAATGGGCAATTTCTCAACATAGGTGTCGAAGAAATTTGGATCATCGAACATAGGCTCCCCATTTGAATTAAACATTTCTATGAACTCCTTCTCCTTCTCTCTCTCATATGCTCTAATCCATTCAGCTGATGTCATTATTGGAGGCCTTTGGGTTCTCTCTCGTTTACCATTGAAAGCAGATGTTGCTCTTATGTAAGGGTGTTCTTCTGGTAGGAATACCCTGGAGCAATCATACACTGGCTTTCATAGGTCCTTGGATCATCTAGCTTTCAGAGAAGGTCCACAACATTTACATCCAAAATACCCTTTTGTTACAAGACCTGCGATATTAAATTTGTATAAATTAATTAATATGCATGGCATGTTAAAGAATATCATGAAGATCAGAACAAATATTACAATGAATTAAATGACTAATATGTGAAAGAATATTAATGTTACATATATAAACAAATCAATAAATTAAACATGACGTAATTTACCAGAGCAAACTTCTAAGCCTAGATAATCAAGTTTCGTGTAAGCACATATGCCATACAACGTAAAACTCCTCTCTGCTATGATGGGTCTTGATACATCGTATACATTTATCCCATCCCATAATTCCTTCAATTCATCTACCAATGGTTGTAAGTAGACATCCATATTCTTCACTTGTCTTCTACCAGGGACTATGAGAGCCAACAAAAGATGTTCATTCTTCACGGACAACCATGGGTGGATATTGTTATCGATCACTACTACAGGCAAAACAGAATAGTTGGTGTTCTAGAGGGAATATGGGTTGACACCATCCATGGCTATGCTGATTCATAGACTTCGTACTTCATTCTTGAATTTTTCGGGCCATGTATCCTCTGTATGCTTCATGGCTATTGAATCAGTTGGGATTTTCAAAACTCCCAACTCACTTCTGTGTGAGGCATGCCATCCCTGCGACATAGCTAATTCTTTGCAATGAAAGAGCCTTTGAATCCTTGGGATTATAAGCATGTGCCTCAATATATTAAAAGGAGGACCAGTACATGATTTACCCTTATTTTTTGATTTATCATACCTGTCATGCCCACATTTCAAACACATCTCTTTGTCTACATATTCTCCTCTATATATAATATAATCATTTGGACATGCATGATATGATATGTACTCAACACCCAACATTTTCAACAATTTCTTTGCCTCTTCGCGGCTACCAGGCAAGACATTATCACTCAGAAGAACCTTATCTTTGAATAACCTGTAGTTGGTGATCATGGAAAAATATATTAATAAATGTACATTAATGTCGATATAATTATTAACGTTCATAAAATTTAACATTTGTAATGTTCATTACAGTGTACTGATTATATTCCAAATTTATATAAGGGGAGTACTTTATGGTAATTTACCTCAAAAGTTTCGAGAAACATGCATTCCACAAACCAAAATTTTCTTTCAAGTTGTACAGTAAAATCGTTGTCCCCAACTGGGTAGACTTTGACTCACCGCCAGGTCCAAAGAGAGCGGTGGTGGAAGCAAATTTAAGGCTTTCAAAAAAGGTGTCAGCGATATGAGCATCATCCCCTAGCTGATCATCATTTTGGAATGCATCTAACAACATTGTCTCCATGTCAGTCGTATCCCTTAAGTAATCATCCATACCAACCTCTATTTGACTGCCTCCATTGCCAGCTTGTGAAGAACTACTATTGATGTAGTCATTCCTAATTGGTGAATCTGGACGTAGCGGGAATTGAATCGGTGGTTGATTCAACCATTCTTGGTATCATTCCTCTCCAATTTTTTCTCTTAATTTAGTCTTCTCTCAATTTGACATTGTCGTGGGGTGCAACGGAAGATGGTGGGTAGGTCGTTCATCATCACTAGAATCCTAATAATTAAAAAAAAAAAAAAAAAAAAATTGAACATGATTAGTACAAAATATATGATATCAATTAGTAACCACGTTGACAATATTGCATGATTATAAATTGGTTTGACGTTGAAATAATTACATATTAATAAATATATATACCAAACAATTATAATTATAATTACCATCACTATTCTGGGATTGTGGCTAGAAGATGCAATATTGTTACAATTGGCAGGGTGAAGCGGCTGTCCATTTTCATTTACCAAATGCGCCTTGCGGTATGCAGCTCCTGATAAGAACTTCCGATGTTTAGGAGTAGTTTGAATATTTTGTGCATCTGAACTCGATGCTGAATTTGCATGAACCTGCAGATTTGTATACATTATAAATTTAATTAAGTTGTGCATGTTTGACTGAATGGATAAAAAACATAGATAAATTCAAACAGATAATGAATAAATAAAACAAATCTAAAGTAAATATTACGTCTCCAGATGGATAGGGAGAACTCCGCGATGGACTTTGTGAAATATTATGGAATGAGATGGATTTTGAAGAATTGTCCATTCCATATAATATATGATATTTTCTCCCTGCATTTGAGCAAAACAACAATAAATTTTGGTGCACAAACCTAAATGTAATTCTGGTGTGTAGTGTACAAATAACCGCACTAGTGCATTTTTATATTGCGCACCAGTGTCCTTTTATAACCCAACGGACCAATGCGATTCGATTAAAGGACGCACTGGTAAATGAATAACTGCAAATAAAAAAAGTGCAACCCTATTTTCTTTAAGTGAAAAAAAAAAAACGGTAAATTGAAAAATGGGCGGCAAAATATTTTTGAAAATCTAATTTCATAAAACATTTCTTTAAATACTAAACACTTTTCATTATTTCACTATTTTTGCAAAAAATTTCAGCCAAAGATTTTGAGGTTACATACCTGGAGCAAACAGAGCACGAGAGCATTGTGGAGCAGGGAAATACGTTCGAACAGAAGTATTCAGACAATCAGAATTCCAAACCTCTGGTGATTCAAAACCTTATACCATATAATTTCAAACGATGTGAGTAAGTTTATTGTTTTTTTGTACTTTTTATTGCAGTTTTTTTTATGCAGTAAAAGAAAAAATCAAAGTCTATTTTTTTTTTTTCTTTTTCTGGAGTTTTTTATGAAGTAAAATAACAAAATCAAAGCTTATTGTTTTTTTTACTTTTTTTTGCAGTTTTTTTTACCTTTTCTACAGTTTCAGAAACAAAATAAAAAAAGAAATCCATTTTTAGAAACAAAACCCTAGATTATTTTTGTTTCAATTTAGATTTATAGGGTTTGTATAGTCATAAGACATCTAACCCACAGGACAACTTGTATATTCGGTTCCCAATCCATGTTGGCCCTTGCGTCAATCTAAAAAAAAAATAGATTTTTTTTCGTCGGTGCGCCCTGTGTAACATAGCACACTGATGCGCTCTGTTATACCAGCACACCGCGAAAGTACAGTGATAAAAAACAAAAAATAAAATATGTTTTTATCAGTGCGCCATATGTAACATATGGCACCGGTGCACTATTTCATTATGGCGCACCGCAAACGTGTTATAAAATTGGAGGTTTTTAGTGTTATAAAATTGGCCAAAATTGTCAAAAAAACATTTTCTACAACATTTGTTGATGGTTACGGAGGTTTTGGCGGAGCTTTTAATGGAAATTAAACACAACTAAAAAAACTGGGCAGTCAGAGGTTATTAGAGATGATTTTTTCATCGGTGCGCTACTAAGGTTTCAACGCACTGGTGCGTGTCATCTAGACGATGTCCCTGGGGCAGTCAAAGGTTCCTGCACCGGGCCGTAAAGGTATAAAACCGCACCGGACGCAGTGTTGCTGATACAACGCACGGGGCCGTACCAACTGGTCTTGGGATTTATACGGTGCCCATAGTTCGTCTCAATGCACCGGTACATACACTTATAGAAATGCACCGGTGCGCCGTATTAGACAAAGGCACCGATATTTATAATTGGTATTGGTATTTGTGTGGTGCCCATACGTCGTACAAATGTACCAGTGCGTAGTCTCACATAAAAGCACCGGTGCGCAGTATTGCACAAATGCACTGAGATTTTTAATTGGTTTTGGTATTTTTGTGGTGTCCATAGGTCGTAGAAACGCACCGGTGTACAATACCTGACACGCACCAGTGTTCATTTTGTATTTTTTTTAAAACATCGACCTGTGACAATGCAATTATTGTGGTTTTTCTAAATTCATTATTCATCAAAATTCGACACATCTTATAACAATATTCATATTAATTAATTTTTTATTAATGCATTTGAATGTGATGTTTGGATTAATTTGTTATATCATATCATAATTATTCTGATTTTTTAAAATTCATTATTCATCAAAAGTCGACACATATATATCTTATAACAATATTCATATGAATTAAATTTTTATTAGTGCATTTGAGAACGACAATGGAGAACGCAATAGAAGAAATTAATATATATATATTAATGGGACAGTTATTGGTATCCCTTTGTCTTTCAATTGGGACACTATGTCCATTACATTAAACAAAATGTCTGATTTCACAGACAAATATTTCAAAAAATACAACGCCTTGCTTTGATATCCAAACATAGTGATCATCATTCTTCCGCTTGAATTGTTGCCACTGCTAGAGCTACTTCCATGACTTGGGTTATTTTCAGGAATGTTTTGTTCACAGTGTTGATTGGTTTCTTCTTCTTCACCTTCCATCGACAAACATAAAAATAAACTGAAATGAGTGTATATACATTGGTGAGAATAATGAAAATTTCAGTATTAAATAATATATATCATTGTAAATCAAAAATAAAAATGACGTACCATAGCAAAAATTGACTCATAAACTATACACATTCTTTCAAAACCATGTACCGTGCCATCTTTCAAAATTTCATCTGTTGGCGCAGTTCTATACTTTGTTTCCTGCAAGTTTTATACCCCATAACAAATCATATATTTAATATAAAAGATTTTTTTGTTCTATTAATTATAGATTGAGCTAAGTAAAACAAGATCGATAGATGCTTACAAATTCCACAATTAATTTCTGATATGCCAACATATACTTAGTACCCATATTTAACCCAATTTCAATCAATTCTTCTAATGGTTCTTCTTTGTATGTTAGCACCTGTTTGAAGACATTCAATGATGATTTCTATAAAACAACTTAAAAAATACAAAAATGAAATCTAGATAAGTTGTTATAAGGAAGTAACAATTACTCACAAACTTAGATATCAACCCTTTTCTTCCTTGTCATCCTTTTTTATGTGTTGAATGGGTTCCATTTTCTTTTATTTTCTGCAAGAAAAATCTTGAAAATTAGCATTTAATGCTAAAATGTTTATTTATTATAGCTAATGATCAAAAGATTCAATGATTACATATTACATTTAAAGCACGTTGTTGTTGAAGTGGCTCCTCCTGCGATGCAATTTTGTCCATTTCTTTGACCATCTCCTTGTACACCTTTTTGGACATTCCTACTGGCATATTTCTGATATTAGCTCGTTCATCTTTTGAGATTTTCATAATATTTCTGAAAATTTAACATGACAATAAGCTATTTAATTTTTATATTGATATATGAAAAGTAAATATAACAAAATTGATATTTATAAATAATTCTAGACAAACATTTAAAGGAATATTACGTTTTCATTCATTCTTTTATGTTGTTGTATGTTTTTGCTATTAAAATTCTGCAATGTCTCATTGACCAATTCTCTGGAAACTCTTCCTGTAGTTTAGATAAAATTTGGTTCTTGGAACCATTTGATTGGTTTTTTTATTGTAAGTGGAAAGAACGTCTATACATTCGTTCCACTAGATCCCTCAAACTTTTGTAAAAGTTTTTCCCCCTTTCATTAACCTCCAGCACCACTTCAGATGAGCTAAGGAGCAATTCATTTTCATTTGCATGTTCTATTTGTTTTCTTTTCTTAGAACAACATTCCTTTTCTAAGTTGTTGGTCCTTGTATAACATTAAACAGATGTGAATTAATAGACTATTTGACACATGCTATCTAATAATTTTAAGTATATTATTAATGAAAAATAAAAAAATAAACTCATATTGGATCGATAGTATTTTTTCATTCACCTGATTCATCCTTTTGCAATTTTTCCATCAAGCTTTTATGCTCTTTTGGTCCTAGATCAAAAATAATCTTATCGAGCTTCGTCATTTTTTTGCTCTGCATGATACACAGTAAACAATACATATTAGTTAAACTTACATATAGTTCAAAAATAATATTTTTTGTAAAGGATTTACAAATAACTTGTCTTTTTTTCTTTTCTTGATGTGTTATCAGTATTTTTGTTACTTGATCTCTTGCCGGTCATTTCTTTATCAATATGAAACCCGTACCATATCATTCATTAATATATTTATAAATAAATTTTCAGATTTTCAAGTAAAAAATAAATCTCAAGAAATCGGTGCGCCTTTCATGTTGTACGCACCGACGTCGGTGCGTGGGGGTATTATACACACACTACACAAACAGTATAATAGAACGTACGGTGTTATCCTCGTAGCATAGCGCATCGATGCCCTATTTTAGATATGGCGCACTGATTTTAAAAATTTGTTTTTAATTTTTTTATTACACATTACTTGCGCAGTGCACTGTATAATACAGCGCACCGGTGCACTAGTTTACGTAGGGCGCACCAATATAAAAAATAATAATAATAATATTTAAAAAAAAAAATTAAAAATCCATTTTTTTCAAAAATTCACACAAGGGCCGACATGGATTGGGATCCAACTATGCAAGTCGTCCCCTGGGTTGGATGTCAATCTAAAATTAAAAGCCCTAATTCTGAAATCACAGAAACAAGGAGAAGAAAGGGAAGAAACAAACAAAAACAAATGAAGGGTTTAGGGTAAAAATGGATAAAACTACAGAAAAAGTAAAAAAACTGCAGAAAAAGGTAAAACAATAATCAAATTTAATCACGAGATCATTTGAAATTCTATGCTATAGGGCTTGAATCACCAGAGGTTTGGATTCTGATTGTCTGAATACTTCTGTTCAAATGTATTTCACTGCTCCACAGTGCTCTCTTGCTCTCTTGCTCCAGGTATGTCTCCTGCAAATCTCTGGCTGAAAATTTTAGCAAAAATAGTGAAATAATGAAAAGTGTTTAGTATTTAAAGAATTGTTTTATGAAATTACGTTTTCAAAAATATTTTGCCTCCCATTTTTCAATTTGCTGATTTTTTTTTCACTTAAAGAAAATAGAGTTGCATTTTTTTTATTTGTTTTTATTCGTCACCGGTGCGTCACTTAATAGTACTGCATCGGTGCGTCCATTGGTAACATGGCACCAGTGCGTAGTAACTAAAATGCACTGGTGCATAGTAACTAGAACGCACTGGTGCAGTTATATGTACATTAGCACCGGTTTGCGGTTGAGGCACCGAAATTACTTTTACGTGTGTACACCAAAATTAGACATGTTGGAAATGTACATTTTGCTGTGAAAATATTTGGGCCATTTATTTTCAAAACTACACCTCTTCTTCTTTCAGAAAAAGAAACTTGAACCTTTCCATAACCTGCAACAAGCAAAGGTGCCCCATGATCTTCTTGTTAACCCATGATCTGCTTGCTCATTTGTAAGTTCCTCCTCCATCTTGGCATTCAATTTTCTCTTTTCTCATTTGTGTTTTCTATCTTGATCTTAAAAAAATTTATACAATCTCTGTTTTATGAGAAATTGACCTTAAATGTTCTGGGAGCAATGACAATGAGTCCTTCATTCTGCATTTGTTAGCAGAAGAAGACCGATTTTCGACTAGACGATGCAGTTATTACATGTGGAGGCAATGGTTTCCCATAGAAAATGAGTATAGGGTTGAGAAGAGGAAAGACATTGCAAAATGGGCTATTACATTAGCTTTTCCAATGGGAAACCGATTTGCAGGTGGAAATATGGTAGGTGCGCGTATCTATGCTTTTCTTCCCACAGAAATGGTCACTAAATTTCCATTTATAGCACAAGCAGACTTTTTATTGCTTTCAGCTAGAGAGAGCATCATTTTCAATAAAAAATGGAACCAGGGAATTCTTAAGTGTATCCCATTCACATTTTGTTCGACATTTCATTCTTTGATAAGTGCTAGTTCACCTATACTTTCAAAAATTTGCATTTTTAGGTACCTTCCATGTGATATTCCTCGTTATTCATAGGACCACAGCTCAGAAAATTTAGAGATGCCATTCAGGTTCAATTGAAAACCAAAGATGTGATTTTATGCAACGTCAGCTTTGCCAGTAAAATTTTATGTAAGCCAATCGAAGCTCGGACAATACTCCCAGCTGCTTTTAAACACATTTTGGAGAATCTTTCCCTTCATGGGACCTACCAGCCTGATCAACAACGTTAATTGATCTTTCTCTGCTGTCCTTAAGGGAATGATAATCCTTCCCTTCATGGTGCCTCTTGGCTTTATCGACTGCCTCGATTGATCTTTCTCTATTGTCCAATATTTCCCTGCCATCCTTGTAAGAATTAGAATCATTACCTTCATGTGATCTCTTATCCCATTCAAGAGACTCAATTGATCTCTCTCTGACATCCCTTAGTGAATAGGACTCCTTACTTTCGAAGGACCATTTCACCTTGCTAGTCGCCAGAGCGTCGACAGGTATTTCTCTGCCATCAACTCTGCTCTCCCTTTCTCCATCATGGGACCTCTTAACCCTATCCCTGGCCTCGACCAAATTCTCTCTCCCAATCTCAATCGAGCTTTCTCGACCGCCCTTCTCAGATTTTTCATAAACCTTTTCTCCTTTTGTAATTTGTCGAGATTTGTAGCCGTCTGCATCCCTGTAAGTGTCTTTGTCTGTCTTTCTGTTTGAATCACTCATTTTCTCCATTATAAACTTCTCAGCCGAAATTCGAACTCTCGTCTTTTCAAATCCCTCATCTCCTCAGAAAAATTCTTCCCCGCAATTCGAACCCTCCACTGCTCCACTACACTTTAAAGAATAATTTTTCCTTCTTAGAAAATATATTTCAATGACATACCTGCTTCGCACGAGGTTTTACTTAACCCTATTCCGGTGTGTAAGGTTTTATAGGCGCACAGGTGCGGTTTTGTAATATCGCAGTTTATGTTTTGATGCGGTGTTTTATGACGCACCGGTGCGTAAGAGTTTTGAAGCACTGGTGCGCTAAAATACTAAGACGCATCAGTGTGCATTATGATGATAAGCTCACCGGACGAAAAACCAGGAATCTCCGCTAGAAATGGCGTACTATATAAAGTTTTTCTTTTTTGTATGTAAGATCATAGTAAAATAATGATAATTCTAAAGTACATGAATTTATTTGCATTATTTTATAAACTTTATTATGTTACAAAAATTCATATTATTCTAGATTTATTATTTTACAATTATTTACAAATTTACAAATTTTAATAAAATCATTTCACATTAATACAATTAAAATTTTACAAATATTTTACATACAATTACAATTACAATTACAATCATCTCACAGTAATACAATTAAAATTTTACAAATATTTTACATACAATTAGAGTTAGAATTAGAATTAGAATTACATTTACAATTACAACTACAATTTTACAAATATTTTACATACAATTACAATTACAATTTTAGAATTTTACATGCAATTAGAATTACAATTACAATTTTACAATTTGTCATATATACAATTACAATTACAATCATTTCACAATAAATTAAATATTACAATTACAATTAAAATTTTACATTAAATATTTTACATACAATTACAATTAAAATTACTATTACAAATACAAATACAATTTTACAATTTTACATACAATTTAAATTTCAATTTCAATTACAATCACGACATAATATTTAATAAATATAATGGTCATTTAATATTAAATTAATTAATAAACATCACGATCATGATAACCATCGTACAAACATCATATTCGACTAAAAAACACATTCAAAATCGCTAACATCATCGTGATCATGATCATCTAACGAAACACAATTAGCATTGTATAACATCATCACAACACAAAAATCAAATATAAATCTTATGTCAAATAACTCATATTATCACATACACATCTATCTGCAAGTTGCATATTAAATGAACATATCTAACATGACCTAACAATATACACATCATGATGATCACCAACATGTAAATTAAGTTCAACTGCAACAAGAACATAAAATACATGGACCATATATATATATGGTCCATGTATTTTATGTTCATGTTGCAGTTTTATATATATATATATATATATATATATATATATATATATATATATATATATATATATATATATATATATATAGATAATGTTAAAAATATAAAACTGTAATATAAATGTCATGGATCAGCTAGTGGTACAAATCAATAGCAGTACTAGTCGAGGCCTGCTCAGTCAATGGTGCAGCCTCGACTTTCGATGGTCCAGCCTACTCATGATCATGAGAACTATTGGATGTTACAGGCCGATAACTATACGTGGCTGATGGTCCAGCCTCATCTCCATGATAACTGCTACTAGATGCTAGTGGAGGGTGCTCATCTGGCACAACGCGAGGTGAACGATCATGAGATGATGAGTCGCTCCTCGCAGACTGTCGATCACGTGCTGCATCTCAACCACACCTATAACGTGCAATGGTCATCCTTATTAACGTAACTAAGGTCGTAGCTCATATGGCATTCCACATCAGCTTGTACATGTCACGCGGCATGCCTCTCCACATCTGTAACAGCCTACCATTGGCCTGTATGTCTCTCATATGAGCAGTCCTGATTCCCGCCTCAACAATCAATGCAGTTAGTTGGTCAGCCAACTCCATCCTGTATCTAGTATCAATTCGACCGCGCCTAGCAAAAGGTGGTATCGGTGCACCAACAAGAGCAGGTCTCTCTGCACCAACCTCCTGATGATCCTCGGCATCTGGTATGCCCTGATTGTCATTAAGATCCACACTTGGATTATGTGGTGGTTTCGTCATGTCCTCAACATCAAAAGACCCAATGTCTGCAAAATATATACAAGTACACAACAATAATTAGACAACTTCATTACACAATTTAATAAAAACAAGTTAAAGAGCATGTTATAATAAATTTAAATAAAACATTAATATTACCTCTATCATCTGGCGACTCATCATCTATGAAGAGGATGTTAGCACACCCTCGCTAATCCAATCCAACATAATGACAGGGGACCATAATGAAGGGATGCACCATGTCAACACTGGCTAGCAACTCCAATGCATCATGTGATATCCTCGCTGGAAACACAGTCTCGCCCCTCTTGGGCATCATCTACCCCCACACATGCATCCAGGCCTCGAACATCGCCCTACGAGGATGTCGAACAAAAGTATGCCTCATCTCTAGAAACCTCTCAAAAAATAAATAAAAAAGATCTGAAGCAAAAGGGAAGTTTACCCTCCCTTGTGCATGAACACGACATCTATTTAAGGCTGTACAGAACTACCGAAAAAAAATTACAGACCACCTGACAAATCGTGGCTCATGTACTAAAGAATCAACATAATATAGAAGTGAGCAACTAATGCATTTCTCGTCACTGGTGTTGTGTGAAATGGTAGAAATGAGAAGTGAGAGGCATTGCACCTCCTCACTACCAAATGCACCAATACGTAACCGACCTCCAGCGACCTGAAAATCTGAAGGAGGTAGTACATTTGCTCCAATGTATCTCTAGGAGTACACTAACTGAATCCCTGCTACATAGCCAGCTGGAACCTCTGGGAACGAGGGGAAATCCACCCCTCTCCTCAATAGCCCTGTAATGAAATATATATCCTCCTTAGTGGACGTGTACCACTAGTTAGGACCAACCTGGAAAGCCTATCATTGGGCATTCCACTTGTAGATAAGATGTCTCAAAAACACAACATATCCCTTTAGGGAAGTAGCCTCCTCATAGAACTTGAGGAGGCCTGCTATGAGGAGACCTACTTTCCTTAGGAGCCCCTAGGTAGCTGATGTAATAGGGCAAGGGTACGCATCTCTCTCCCTCTCTTGTGCCTCCCATAGGTGAGCCATGTCATACTGCTCCGCCTGTTGTTGCTATTGTTCCCCCTCTTCTCTTTGAATTATTGACATATTAAATAATAAAAAAAATATTAAATGAGACATGTATTTAGGAATATACATATATAATTTTTTTTGAAAAAAAAAAATAAAACATTCGGTGCGCCACAAAAAACAGTCATGCACCAGTTCTGGTGAGTCTTTTTTTTGTTGTGCACCGGGGGCGGTGCCCCAGATGATATTCAACACACTGTAGACGATGCACCTAAAAATTTTTAGAGCATCGTTGACTATGTACAGTGTCAGGAGTGCGGTGCGCTTACTAAAATCTATGCCCTAGTGCATATAATTTTGTCAGCGTGATTACTATTGGGTCATGGAGACATAAGCCGAATTCTGATTTTTTTTCGGAGCAGAGTGAAATGACCTAAGGAGGAGCGGTTCCCGATGGTGTTGGGCGGGAGATTTACAGGTTTGAATGGCGATGGGAGGAAGTCTGCACAGGTTCTGAGCGCCGCGACAAACGAGGCTCTAACAAGGAACAGTGCGCAGCTAGGTATTCTTTCACAAGGAGCGGTGGAGTTTTTTACATCCTCTAGAGGAACACTGCCATCCGTTGGCTACAGTGGTGAATCTGAAGGGAGGGAGGGAGGCGTTTTGATTGGGGCATCCGTGGTAAACGGTCCCGACCTGCAGGAGCTGAGACTGACAAAAATTTTGAACGTAGGTGTTGATCAACGAGGGTATAGTTCAGAGCTGGGGGAAAAAGATCAAGACCCTTCGGTGCTCACGAACAGAAGGGTGGATGGGATCAGTGATAGGGAGAACTTGTACGCTGCCTCAGAACATATAAGTTGGGAAGAACAGAGTGGGTTCCATGCTTCTGGTAACAAGAAAGAGTCGGGCTCAATCGATGCAAGGGAGGCTGGAGCGCCGAAAAAGGGAAGCAGAAAACAAAACTGGATCAAGGTCAAAAAAACACAGTATAACTATGTATTGGGTGAAGACATAGGATGGGAGCAGGTTTCTCAAATGGCTAATAGGACACTGGTTGGCAGGGCTGTGGGGAGAGTTTTTGTTCTGAAAACCATTATTTCTTGGGCCGATGCTCAATGGAAAGAGGCTCTTGGATATGTTCCTGAGGTGTGTCCCTCTCAAAGGGATGGTTTGCATTCAACTTTTTGCAGCCATAACATACACAATGGGTGATGCATCGGTGCTGGGCTTTGTACCATTCTCCATTGCTCCTAAAGCCTTGGCACCCCCTATTTGATGCTAGTAGGGAGAGGGTGGACTCGGTTCCATTGTGGGTGCGTATTCCTGGCCTGCCTCTCCATTACTGGACTGAGGAACATCTCTGGGGTATTGGAAATACGCTTGGGGTTTTCTTACAGGCAGATCTCTCCTTTCTCACGACAAACCACAGGAGGGTGGCTCGAATATTTGTCATGATTAACATCCGAGAAGGACTTGCTGAATCCATGAACCTCCTATGGGGACTATATGATATTAAGCAGCTTTTAGATTATGAAAATGTTCCGTACAGATTCCGTCGATGTCATGTATATGGCCATCCAGCATCCGAATGTGTTTATTTCCCTCGAACTGTAAACAGCAGGAGGTCTAGAGGATCTGAGGCGGAGACTAGCTCGATGAGCGCTGGTTCTAGCCCCCCCAATACGCAGGTTGTGCCCTCATCTACTACTTCCTGTGCATCGAACCTTGCTGTCAATGTTTCCAGCTCTCCGGATAAACTGGGTTTACAGGTGTTGGTCGAGGAGTCTGGTCTTCCTCCTGGGCAAGAGTTGCTCCCACAGATTCCTGTCAGTGGAGCGTTATCTACTGTGTTGGCCCATAGTCGGCTTTATGGTGCGGCTTTCCAGTTAAGAAATGATGGTTTGATGAAGGCTGTTTTAACCCTGTGTAAAACATCTCTTATGGGATCCTTCCCTTTCTCACCCATAATAAACTTTTCTCTTAATTTGATCTCGTCTTCAGTTTCGGTCCAGAAGGTTGAATGTGATAAGCTATCTAGTACAGTTTCTACACATTCTACTCAGTTAGCGCTACAAGAGAAGGTTATTGTATTTGACCCGGGTGAAGGGCTATTAACTCCATTGGATCTTGCTGCCCCTCCAGTCTCTGGCTATAATTTTAGATCCAGTGCAAAAAAAGGTGCTGGTGGGTTTGGGAGGGGGAAATCCCCAGCAATACGGGGCATGGGAAGGATCTCCTTGTTGGCGAAAGCTCAGGATAGAGCTATGATGGATGTATATGATGGGAGGCAGATGTCAATAGATAGGGCACTTAGAGCAAGTCATTCCCTGAGGCCTGGTGTGTGATGAAGATTCTTTCCTATAATTGCGGGGGATTGGCAGGCCCCCTTAAGAAACCTGCTTTCCGAAGGATTATAACTCTGGACTGTCCGGATATTATTCTGCTTCAAGAGACCTTAGGTGATGGGAATGTGGTCAAAGCTAGATTGGAGGGTTGGCTGCCAGGATGGATCTTTGAGACGTTGGATGCTAGAGGGAGGTCGGGGGGATTGGCTGTTGGCTGGAATGAAAGAACAATCAAACCACTGAACTTCTGGGGTATGGAGTTGGTCCTAGGATTAAATTTTCTGTCATTGGAGCTTGGTGAAGCTTTTAACATATTTAATATTTACGGCCCTTATCAAGATAGGGTTCCTTTCTGGGACACACTCATGGAAAACACTTTACTCAAGGGGGACTTAGTGATTTTGGGTGGGGATCTGAATTTTACATTAGGACAGTCTGAGGTATGGGGTCCTCATGCACAAATAGATATGTTGACTGAATACTTCACTCAAAAATTGGAGGAGAATCATTTGCTTGATATCGAGCCCATAAAGATGAAACCCACTTGGAGGAACAATAGGTGTTCTGAAGGTAGAATTGCAAAGAGACTTGACCGTTTTCTGGTGGCCAAACAGTTTGTGGACAAGCCTTTTCAGATTAGGCAGTGGATTGGATGTGGGGGTGCATCTGATCATTTTCCCATTTTTCTTGAGTTTAATATCAGGCCTAGGCAGCCTCCTAGCCCTTTAAAATTCAACAAAATCTGGCTTAGGGATGAATCTTTTAAAGCACTTGTTCATGCTAGGTGGATCCCATTTAGGGCAGATAGTCCTCATTCTGCGGCTTTTCAATTTGCAGAAAACTTCAAACGCATCAAGGTTGCTGTTAAGACTTGGTCGGCTGCAAAGAGACAGAGGGAGGATCTGGACTTGAAGCAGGTAGAAGAGGATATTCGCAAGATCTATCAGGGGATTGGTGGAAGTTTTCAATCACAAGCAGATAAAGACACTCTAGTTTCACTTGAAAAAAGAAGACACTCCCTACTTATGGATAAGGAGGAATCATGGAGGTTGAAAAGTAGGGCCACATGGTTGGCAAGTGGGGATGATAATACAAAGTTTTTTCATGCATATGCTCATGGACGGAAGGCGGTGAATACTATTTGGAGCTTAAGAGATGGACAGGGTGTGGAACATACTACTTTTGAGGCTAAAGCAAAGCTGGGGATTGATCATTTCAAGGCTCTATATAAGGCTCCAGCTCAGGCATCTATTGCGGAAGTGATAAGAGTTGCACATTTCTTTCCAAGATTTGTCCAGGAGGCAGATAACAGATCATTAATGGCTGAGGTTTCTGAGGAGTTAAAGGAGGTTCTTCATAGTTTCCAAAAAGACAAAAGTCCTGGGCCAGATGGATGGTCGGTTGAATTTTTCTTGGCACTTTATGATGTGTTAGGGGCTGATTTGCTGAAAGTTGTGGAGGATACCAGAATTTTAGGGAGGATTCCTGCTTGTTTCAATTCCACTTTCATTGCTTTAATCCCGAAAGTGGATAACCCACTTACTCTGGCTGATTTTCGACCTATCTCTTTGTGCAACTGTATTTACAAAGTGGTAGCCAAGGTGGTTGCGAGAAGGCTCAAAGGCATACTGTCTTCACATATCTCCGGTGAACAATTTGGCTTTCTGGATGGTCGACAAATACATGAAGCAATCGAGACGGATCAAGAGGCCCTCCATAGCATGAAGACCAAGAAACTGAAAGGGACTGTGCTAAAAATAGACCTCTCCAAAGCATATGACCGGGTAAGCTGGTTATATATTCGTATGCTTCTGACTCACCTTGGTTTTGACATTGGTTTCATAAGATGGATTATGAGTTGTATTACAACTGTCTCTTTCTCTGTTTTGCTTAACGGGGCTGCATCTCCTTTTTTCATGCTGAAAGGGGTCTGCGTCAGGGGTGCCCCCTTTCTCCCCTTCTGTTTTTATTGGTTGCTGAGGGTTTAAGCAGAGCTCTTCAGGAGGCCAAGAGGCAGGGCTCCTTAAAGGGTATTCAGGTTGCTCCTAATTTTTTCATCACTCATCTACTTTTTGTTGATGATGTTTTAATTTTCTTCTCTGGCTCGATGTGTGATGCAACCACTATAGGAGAGATTTTGGACCTGTTTAGCAAGGCTACAGGTATGGAAGTGAATGCTGGGAAGTCTTCCTTAACTACTTATTTTCTGAGGGATGAAGAGAGGCATGAATTTGTGAGGATCTTTCCCTATAATTCTGCTGGTTTGGATGCGGGGCTGAATTATTTGGGGTTCCATTTAAAACCCAATGACTATAGGAAACATGATTGGAGCTGGTTGTTGGAAAAGCGGGAAAAGCGCTTGAGAGTTTGGTGTCATAAATGGCTGTCCAAAGCTGGGAGGATGATTTTAGTTAAGTCCGTTCTGGAGGCTGTTCCTGTATATTGGTTGTCCCTCTCTTGGATTCCCAAGGGTATCTTGGAGGTAGCGAGGAGGATCTGCTTTACATTCCTTTGGAGTGGTAAACAGGATTCCTTGGTGACCCCTTGGGTGCGATGGGAAAAAATTGATGTCCCTAAAGGGATGGGAGGATGGGGACTGAAAAATATCTTCCTTTTTGCTCAGGCTCTTGCTGCAAAAGGTGGGTGGAGGCTCATCACTGTGGACAGTCTTTGGACACGGGTGATCACTCAGAAATATATTGCTCCATATTCTATTGTTGACTGGATAAGGAATCCAAGGAAATCTTTTGTGGGTGGGTCGATAATTTGGAAGGCCCTTGTTAAATCCTTTCACATTCTGGAATCAAGTCTGGCTTGGGATGTGGGTAGTGGCAGGAAGCTCCGGGTTGGTGAGGATCCTTGGATGGGAAGTGAACAACAACACATCTTGCCTAGGCACACGGTTGAGGCTTTAAGGCAGAGGGGGATTACCTTTCTTTCCCATCTTGTTGATCCTGCTCGGAGAAGGTTGGGAAATCAGCCATGGATATTGGCCTCTTCCTTGGGGCTGGATGCTATTGATGAGAGGGCTTTGGCCGTTTATATACGAGCTTTAAAACAAGCCCATATATTCCTTCTGGATAGGGATGATATGATATCTTGTGATTTTTATTCATCGGGGATCTATTCTCCTCGGGCGGGATACACAAAACTAAGTGCTGGAGCTGACTTGGGTGAAGAGAGGTGGTGGTGGAAGAAACTCTGGAAACTAAATTGCCCTCCTAAGACTCGCCTTTTTATGTGGTGTGTTCTCGAAAATAAAGTCCCTACCTGGGAGGTGCTGCAACACAGATGTTTTCAGGGCCCTGGCTGGTGTTGTCTGTGCAAATATGACGAGGAATCAGTTAACCACCTCTTCCTCAGATGTCCCTTCATTAAAGGTGTTTGGCAGGAAGTTTCCAGGTTAGTGGGTATTCATTGTAGATGGGAGGGCTTCACTGTAGCACATGCATGGGATTTGTGGTGGGTGGCTTATGCTGAGCAGAAACAAAAAGCTTTGCCTCTCCTTGTAATCTGGGGTTGTTGGTTGGCTCATAATCGACTGCTTTTTGATGGGTCGGTCAGTACACCAGAGATCATTGGTGCCATGACTGTAGGTCTGCACTCTGCCCTTCCTATTCATATACGTGCAGCCAATCAGAGGGAGGTTCTACTGATGGACATTGATAAGAGGATTCCTTGGGGTTTTTTCGACGGGGCTATGCAGCAAAATATTTGTGGTGGAGGGGCTCTGCTATTTCTTTCAGATTCACATTGGTTTGAGATCTCAGCTGGGCTTGGGGAAGGAACAAATAATTATGCTGAACTGCTGAGCCTCAAGATACTCCTGTTGTTCGCTGTGGAAAAAGGTTGGAGAAAGATAAATCTCTTTGGGGACTCATTGAATGTGATTAATTGGATAAATGGTATTCAGAATTGCAGATTTTTCCATTTACAAAATTTGATGCGCTCTATTATGGAGATCCTCCTCTCTTTTGAATCGTTCTCCTGTCAACATATATACCGAGAAAACAATGAAGGGGTTGATCGAGTTGCAAAGAGGGGGATTCAGCAGAATGATGGAATCTGGACTATCAGACAACATGAGGATGGGAATATTACTGAATACTTTCATCCTTCCTTATTTGATTGAGAGGCTTTAGGGTTCCTTTGTTGGCTTGACAAACAATTGCCAACTGAAAGATCACACATGTTGTGAGTTCTTTTTCACAACAGTTTAGATGAAGTTGGGTGTGAACACTGTTATTTTATCTGGGGAAGCAGTCTCGTGGTTGTGTCTTGCTGTGGGTTGGACAACCTTATCTACTATGAGAACTATTATCTTGTATCTGTCTGGGGATGCAGTCTCGTGGTAGAGTTTTTTTGCTGTGGGCTGGTACACCTATGCCAACTCTTTTATTTGGGGATGCAGCCTCGTGGTTGTGCTTTGCTGTGGGCTGGAACACTTATCCACCAAGACAACTATGGAACACCTTATATGTTGTGGTAGTGTTTTGCTGTGTTTTGCTGTGGGTCTTTTTTCCGCTTGGAGAACGGTATCAAAACATTATTTCAGGGATGGTGGCTGCACAACACAGTCATTCTGCCCGGTCTTCGTGCCTGAAGGAAAACTACAGCGGGCTGGTCCCTTTTTATTTCGACATACACAGCCAAATGTTTTTTACCTGGGCGGTTCTTTTTTAATATGACATACACAGTCATATGTCCCTCCTTAATATGACATACACAGTCATATATCTACTACAGAATTATTTTGTGAGGCATTTTTAAATATTGGAGCAACCAATTGGTCATTTGACAGTGGGCTTTGATTGGCTCGATGTTCTCAAAAAAATTTCTCTTTTTGGTAGTGCTACTTCAGCATTTTTTCTTGCAGGACTGTTGAGAGAGCAGCAACTGTTTTAAAATTTGAACAGCAAATTCTCCATTCGATTATGGTTAAAGACAGATTTGGATTCAGAACAGGAATGTTTTTTTTCTTCTCTGTAAATGCTATTTGTATACAAACTCTTGGGTTTGTCTTCATAGAACACATAGTACATGTGATTGTCATTGTAATTTTGTACTCAACTGCAGTAATAAAATTACGCTTTTTTCTCTAGGAAAAAAAAA